>CM055904.1:8879878-9201225 GCA_029582155.1 Panopea generosa | reverse complement strand
ACATTGAAAAAACATCATCTTCAATGAGAAAAATCTATATTCTATAGCAAGCATCATGTATTTTTATTTGAAAAAAAAGTAAGAAGAGCAACCGAAAGAAATCAGATGATGGTACAACAGTTTCAAGCACAGGTTAACTAAACGCTGAGAAATTATTACGCGAATCTGTTTCGCGTCATTTCAAAGATGTCGCATTTTACAATTTAACTGAATGTCCAAGAGTAGGTAAATACTGTGTATAAGCCAGACCCAGCTGCATAAATATCAACACTGAGGAGAAAAAAATGACAGTAAAACAAAAATGGCAGTCATACGCCATACCATTAAAATGAAACGCGACAGTTTGGCGGTCGGTATATCGAAAACTGGATACAGAGCTGTTGATAACAAATATCAATGACAAAATAATGAAACAGGAAATTTCTCCATAATTCATGATCAATATAATATTAATTGATAAACAGCGACATAAAAACAACATTGCTTATACGCGAGCAAACCGTATTGTCAAAAAGCATGCGCTAAAGAGTGGAAACAGTATCGCGACAAATGTTACCATTTTTATGTGGGTGGGGTATGAATTATACATAAATAATGAGTTTCTAACACAAAAAAAATGGTTTAACTTACATGAATCATGAAATCTGGATGCAGTGAATGCTCTAGACATGCTTTTGTTGTGATATATTAGCATCACTGTCTCTCTGTGTGACTTTCAATTGTTTTTAAGTGCAAACTTCTATTCATTTTAGCCAGGATTTTGAGACAGATGGCTAAAATCAAGTCTTATCACATGATGAAGCAAAGCATATTTGCATACATGATCATTTCTTTTTCAGTTAAATAGATGATCTCACTTTGTGTTCCTTCCATTGAATTGAATAAATCCTGATTCCAACATTTCCATGACAAATTTTCAGCTGCTCAGTCTCATTGCCCTATTTGCTTTACTGTTTTAGCTTCAAGTTTGGTTTTTGCCTGTGTGACACTTCTCTATTTCACTCAAAGTCATCCATTTTTCACAAAAATACATTTATTTTTCCATTTAGAGGTTTCAAATACAGTATTTCCCATAGAAAGTGACATATTTTGAAAAAGAAAGTAAATCTGAATCACAAAGATGCAGTTTCCTCCCAGCGTCTACCGAAAATGATCTGGTTCTTGAACGTCTCACACACCAATTAATTTTGTACTGTTCTACATATAGAGACATGCACTTCTGGAACACTGGATACATTACCAATGGTTCTAAAAGTGCCTTATTCCCATAGATAGTCCTCTGTGGGTCCAAATATGCAGAAAAAAACATGGGGTTGACCAGGTTGCTTTTTCACAATTTCGATGGTTTGATGGCACCCCTTCATTTTTGACAATTCTGCCCATTTGTTGCAGTGTATCACTACGCATCTTTAAACTGTTATAGCATCATCAAACAGTTCCCAGGGTCACCCAAACTTTGCAGAAATCATGAAAATGTTCCAATGTTCCCATATGCACAAAGAAATATGACATTTTATGCATTTTTTAAAAAAAAATTACCCAACCGCTTTACACAGCTCTAATTTCTTGGGCGTAATAATCTTGCTACCGTCATGTAAGGGAGGTAATTGTTCAGTGAGACCTTGAAGAGTAGAAATTGTCACGACATTTGACTGAAATTTTTGTCGAACAAACCTTTACCATTTCTAAATATAAAAATACGCCTTTTGAATTCATCGCGCAACTGTTTTCGAATTCATGCACCAAAATAAGATGGCGGTCACACATGCATTAATCAGTTTCGGACGACTCGAAAACAGGAAAAACTGCCAAAATTTATTAGCCATTGTACCTTAATAAAAATAATTCTAGAAAAAGAAATACTATGAAAAGTCCTTGTATTGCCTCCTATAGTGTATCTATCTGACTGCATATTCATTTTATTGTATATGCAACATTACATAACTTAAGTGTCAAAATACATGACCATATATGGATAAATAGTTGTTTTTGCTTCAAATAATGCTCTGTTTTGTTGCAAAACTATATATTTGACTTTTTTTTATATTTATAACAAACAAATATTAATGTTTGAAGGTGCCCAGCAATAATTTGCATGTCACTGACACTAACCATGCCCCCTTTTTCAATACATGAATGAATAACATACTTGTGTACATGCATTAGATTCATTATCAACTATGAATATATCCCTTACCAATTGAGGTATCTATTAGGCATATATTAAATTCCAATACTATTTTGTTTATTTTATCAATAAAAATAGCAAATGAAAGTAAAGTGTGCACTGAAAGTCACTTTAAAGCAAGAAAATGAAATGATGAATGAAAATGAGACAAAATATGGATACAGCATATTTGGCTGGACCGATAAGCTCATTGCAAAAAGACGGTTTGCTAAAGCGCATCTCTTTACCACAAATTAGTTTGAAATAAATATATAAAAGAATATCGCGATAAGAAATACTTGTCGCGAGATGACTCGTTACTTTACAGATTTTCCAAAACTGGCATAAATAATGGGCAGTTAAAATAGAGTTGTTGCAATAATTATATGAAAATTAGAAATTGTCATATTGGAGAATGCTAGACTGTTGAATGTGGAGAAAAATATTGTACACATTCAATAACAGACAGTGAAAAAACATCATCTTCAATGAGAAAAATCTATATTCTATAGCAAGCATCATGTATTTTTATTTGAAAAAAAAGTAAGAAGAGCAACCGAAAGAAATCAGATGATGGTACAACAGTTTCAAGCACAGGTTAACTAAACGCTGAGAAATTATTACGCGAATCTGTTTCGCGTCATTTCAAAGATGTCGCATTTTACAATTTAACTGAATGTCCAAGAGTAGGTAAATACTGTGTATAAGCCAGACCCAGCTGCATAAATATCAACACTGAGGAGAAAAAAATGACAGTAAAACAAAAATGGCAGTCATACGCCATACCATTAAAATGAAACGCGACAGTTTGGCGGTCGGTATATCGAAAACTGGATACAGAGCTGTTGATAACAAATATCAATGACAAAATAATGAAACAGGAAATTTCTCCATAATTCATGATCAATATAATATTAATTGATAAACAGCGACATAAAAACAACATTGCTTATACGCGAGCAAACCGTATTGTCAAAAAGCATGCGCTAAAGAGTGGAAACAGTATCGCGACAAATGTTACCATTTTTATGTGGGTGGGGTATGAATTATACATAAATAATGAGTTTCTAACACAAAAAAAATGGTTTAACTTACATGAATCATGAAATCTGGATGCAGTGAATGCTCTAGACATGCTTTTGTTGTGATATATTAGCATCACTGTCTCTCTGTGTGACTTTCAATTGTTTTTAAGTGCAAACTTCTATTCATTTTAGCCAGGATTTTGAGACAGATGGCTAAAATCAAGTCTTATCACATGATGAAGCAAAGCATATTTGCATACATGATCATTTCTTTTTCAGTTAAATAGATGATCTCACTTTGTGTTCCTTCCATTGAATTGAATAAATCCTGATTCCAACATTTCCATGACAAATTTTCAGCTGCTCAGTCTCATTGCCCTATTTGCTTTACTGTTTTAGCTTCAAGTTTGGTTTTTGCCTGTGTGACACTTCTCTATTTCACTCAAAGTCATCCATTTTTCACAAAAATACATTTATTTTTCCATTTAGAGGTTTCAAATACAGTATTTCCCATAGAAAGTGACATATTTTGAAAAAGAAAGTAAATCTGAATCACAAAGATGCAGTTTCCTCCCAGCGTCTACCGAAAATGATCTGGTTCTTGAACGTCTCACACACCAATTAATTTTGTACTGTTCTACATATAGAGACATGCACTTCTGGAACACTGGATACATTACCAATGGTTCTAAAAGTGCCTTATTCCCATAGATAGTCCTCTGTGGGTCCAAATATGCAGAAAAAAACATGGGGTTGACCAGGTTGCTTTTTCACAATTTCGATGGTTTGATGGCACCCCTTCATTTTTGACAATTCTGCCCATTTGTTGCAGTGTATCACTACGCATCTTTAAACTGTTATAGCATCATCAAACAGTTCCCAGGGTCACCCAAACTTTGCAGAAATCATGAAAATGTTCCAATGTTCCCATATGCACAAAGAAATATGACATTTTATGCATTTTTTAAAAAAAAATTACCCAACCGCTTTACACAGCTCTAATTTCTTGGGCGTAATAATCTTGCTACCGTCATGTAAGGGAGGTAATTGTTCAGTGAGACCTTGAAGAGTAGAAATTGTCACGACATTTGACTGAAATTTTTGTCGAACAAACCTTTACCATTTCTAAATATAAAAATACGCCTTTTGAATTCATCGCGCAACTGTTTTCGAATTCATGCACCAAAATAAGATGGCGGTCACACATGCATTAATCAGTTTCGGACGACTCGAAAACAGGAAAAACTGCCAAAATTTATTAGCCATTGTACCTTAATAAAAATAATTCTAGAAAAAGAAATACTATGAAAAAGTCCTTGTATTGCCTCCTATAGTGTATCTATCTGACTGCATATTCATTTTATTGTATATGCAACATTACATAACTTAAGTGTCAAAATACATGACCATATATGGATAAATAGTTGTTTTTGCTTCAAATAATGCTCTGTTTTGTTGCAAAACTATATATTTGACTTTTTTTTATATTTATAACAAACAAATATTAATGTTTGAAGGTGCCCAGCAATAATTTGCATGTCACTGACACTAACCATGCCCCCTTTTTCAATACATGAATGAATAACATACTTGTGTACATGCATTAGATTCATTATCAACTATGAATATATCCCTTACCAATTGAGGTATCTATTAGGCATATATTAAATTCCAATACTATTTTGTTTATTTTATCAATAAAAATAGCAAATGAAAGTAAAGTGTGCACGAAAGTCACTTTAAAGCAAGAAAATGAAATGATGAATGAAAATGAGACAAAATATGGATACAGCATATTTGGCTGGACCGATAAGCTCATTGCAAAAAGACGGTTTGCTAAAGCGCATCTCTTTACCACAAATTAGTTTGAAATAAATATATAAAAGAATATCGCGATAAGAAATACTTGTCGCGAGATGACTCGTTACTTTACAGATTTTCCAAAACTGGCATAAATAATGGGCAGTTAAAATAGAGTTGTTGCAATAATTATATGAAAATTAGAAATTGTCATATTGGAGAATGCTAGACTGTTGAATGTGGAGAAAAATATTGTACACATTCAATAACAGACAGTGAAAAAACATCATCTTCAATGAGAAAAATCTATATTCTATAGCAAGCATCATGTATTTTTATTTGAAAAAAAAGTAAGAAGAGCAACCGAAAGAAATCAGATGATGGTACAACAGTTTCAAGCACAGGTTAACTAAACGCTGAGAAATTATTACGCGAATCTGTTTCGCGTCATTTCAAAGATGTCGCATTTTACAATTTAACTGAATGTCCAAGAGTAGGTAAATACTGTGTATAAGCCAGACCCAGCTGCATAAATATCAACACTGAGGAGAAAAAAATGACAGTAAAACAAAAATGGCAGTCATACGCCATACCATTAAAATGAAACGCGACAGTTTGGCGGTCGGTATATCGAAAACTGGATACAGAGCTGTTGATAACAAATATCAATGACAAAATAATGAAACAGGAAATTTCTCCATAATTCATGATCAATATAATATTAATTGATAAACAGCGACATAAAAACAACATTGCTTATACGCGAGCAAACCGTATTGTCAAAAAGCATGCGCTAAAGAGTGGAAACAGTATCGCGACAAATGTTACCATTTTTATGTGGGTGGGGTATGAATTATACATAAATAATGAGTTTCTAACACAAAAAAAATGGTTTAACTTACATGAATCATGAAATCTGGATGCAGTGAATGCTCTAGACATGCTTTTGTTGTGATATATTAGCATCACTGTCTCTCTGTGTGACTTTCAATTGTTTTTAAGTGCAAACTTCTATTCATTTTAGCCAGGATTTTGAGACAGATGGCTAAAATCAAGTCTTATCACATGATGAAGCAAAGCATATTTGCATACATGATCATTTCTTTTTCAGTTAAATAGATGATCTCACTTTGTGTTCCTTCCATTGAATTGAATAAATCCTGATTCCAACATTTCCATGACAAATTTTCAGCTGCTCAGTCTCATTGCCCTATTTGCTTTACTGTTTTAGCTTCAAGTTTGGTTTTTTGCCTGTGTGACACTTCTCTATTTCACTCAAAGTCATCCATTTTTCACAAAAATACATTTATTTTTCCATTTAGAGGTTTCAAATACAGTATTTCCCATAGAAAGTGACATATTTTGAAAAAGAAAGTAAATCTGAATCACAAAGATGCAGTTTCCTCCCAGCGTCTACCGAAAATGATCTGGTTCTTGAACGTCTCACACACCAATTAATTTTGTACTGTTCTACATATAGAGACATGCACTTCTGGAACACTGGATACATTACCAATGGTTCTAAAAGTGCCTTATTCCCATAGATAGTCCTCTGTGGGTCCAAATATGCAGAAAAAAACATGGGGTTGACCAGGTTGCTTTTTCACAATTTCGATGGTTTGATGGCACCCCTTCATTTTTGACAATTCTGCCCATTTGTTGCAGTGTATCACTACGCATCTTTAAACTGTTATAGCATCATCAAACAGTTCCCAGGGTCACCCAAACTTTGCAGAAATCATGAAAATGTTCCAATGTTCCCATATGCACAAAGAAATATGACATTTTATGCATTTTTTAAAAAAAAATTACCCAACCGCTTTACACAGCTCTAATTTCTTGGGCGTAATAATCTTGCTACCGTCATGTAAGGGAGGTAATTGTTCAGTGAGACCTTGAAGAGTAGAAATTGTCACGACATTTGACTGAAATTTTTGTCGAACAAACCTTTACCATTTCTAAATATAAAAATACGCCTTTTGAATTCATCGCGCAACTGTTTTCGAATTCATGCACCAAAATAAGATGGCGGTCACACATGCATTAATCAGTTTCGGACGACTCGAAAACAGGAAAAACTGCCAAAATTTATTAGCCATTGTACCTTAATAAAAATAATTCTAGAAAAAGAAATACTATGAAAAAGTCCTTGTATTGCCTCCTATAGTGTATCTATCTGACTGCATATTCATTTTATTGTATATGCAACATTACATAACTTAAGTGTCAAAATACATGACCATATATGGATAAATAGTTGTTTTTGCTTCAAATAATGCTCTGTTTTGTTGCAAAACTATATATTTGACTTTTTTTTATATTTATAACAAACAAATATTAATGTTTGAAGGTGCCCAGCAATAATTTGCATGTCACTGACACTAACCATGCCCCCTTTTTCAATACATGAATGAATAACATACTTGTGTACATGCATTAGATTCATTATCAACTATGAATATATCCCTTACCAATTGAGGTATCTATTAGGCATATATTAAATTCCAATACTATTTTGTTTATTTTATCAATAAAAATAGCAAATGAAAGTAAAGTGTGCACGAAAGTCACTTTAAAGCAAGAAAATGAAATGATGAATGAAAATGAGACAAAATATGGATACAGCATATTTGGCTGGACCGATAAGCTCATTGCAAAAAGACGGTTTGCTAAAGCGCATCTCTTTACCACAAATTAGTTTGAAATAAATAAATAAAAGAATATCGCGATAAGAAATACTTGTCGCGAGATGACTCGTTACTTTACAGATTTTCCAAAACTGGCATAAATAATGGGCAGTTAAAATAGAGTTGTTGCAATAATTATATGAAAATTAGAAATTGTCATATTGGAGAATGCTAGACTGTTGAATGTGGAGAAAAATATTGTACACATTCAATAACAGACAGTGAAAAAACATCATCTTCAATGAGAAAAATCTATATTCTATAGCAAGCATCATGTATTTTTATTTGAAAAAAAAGTAAGAAGAGCAACCGAAAGAAATCAGATGATGGTACAACAGTTTCAAGCACAGGTTAACTAAACGCTGAGAAATTATTACGCGAATCTGTTTCGCGTCATTTCAAAGATGTCGCATTTTACAATTTAACTGAATGTCCAAGAGTAGGTAAATACTGTGTATAAGCCAGACCCAGCTGCATAAATATCAACACTGAGGAGAAAAAAATGACAGTAAAACAAAAATGGCAGTCATACGCCATACCATTAAAATGAAACGCGACAGTTTGGCGGTCGGTATATCGAAAACTGGATACAGAGCTGTTGATAACAAATATCAATGACAAAATAATGAAACAGGAAATTTCTCCATAATTCATGATCAATATAATATTAATTGATAAACAGCGACATAAAAACAACATTGCTTATACGCGAGCAAACCGTATTGTCAAAAAGCATGCGCTAAAGAGTGGAAACAGTATCGCGACAAATGTTACCATTTTTATGTGGGTGGGGTATGAATTATACATAAATAATGAGTTTCTAACACAAAAAAAATGGTTTAACTTACATGAATCATGAAATCTGGATGCAGTGAATGCTCTAGACATGCTTTTGTTGTGATATATTAGCATCACTGTCTCTCTGTGTGACTTTCAATTGTTTTTAAGTGCAAACTTCTATTCATTTTAGCCAGGATTTTGAGACAGATGGCTAAAATCAAGTCTTATCACATGATGAAGCAAAGCATATTTGCATACATGATCATTTCTTTTTCAGTTAAATAGATGATCTCACTTTGTGTTCCTTCCATTGAATTGAATAAATCCTGATTCCAACATTTCCATGACAAATTTTCAGCTGCTCAGTCTCATTGCCCTATTTGCTTTACTGTTTTAGCTTCAAGTTTGGTTTTTTGCCTGTGTGACACTTCTCTATTTCACTCAAAGTCATCCATTTTTCACAAAAATACATTTATTTTTCCATTTAGAGGTTTCAAATACAGTATTTCCCATAGAAAGTGACATATTTTGAAAAAGAAAGTAAATCTGAATCACAAAGATGCAGTTTCCTCCCAGCGTCTACCGAAAATGATCTGGTTCTTGAACGTCTCACACACCAATTAATTTTGTACTGTTCTACATATAGAGACATGCACTTCTGGAACACTGGATACATTACCAATGGTTCTAAAAGTGCCTTATTCCCATAGATAGTCCTCTGTGGGTCCAAATATGCAGAAAAAAACATGGGGTTGACCAGGTTGCTTTTTCACAATTTCGATGGTTTGATGGCACCCCTTCATTTTTGACAATTCTGCCCATTTGTTGCAGTGTATCACTACGCATCTTTAAACTGTTATAGCATCATCAAACAGTTCCCAGGGTCACCCAAACTTTGCAGAAATCATGAAAATGTTCCAATGTTCCCATATGCACAAAGAAATATGACATTTTATGCATTTTTTAAAAAAAAATTACCCAACCGCTTTACACAGCTCTAATTTCTTGGGCGTAATAATCTTGCTACCGTCATGTAAGGGAGGTAATTGTTCAGTGAGACCTTGAAGAGTAGAAATTGTCACGACATTTGACTGAAATTTTTGTCGAACAAACCTTTACCATTTCTAAATATAAAAATACGCCTTTTGAATTCATCGCGCAACTGTTTTCGAATTCATGCACCAAAATAAGATGGCGGTCACACATGCATTAATCAGTTTCGGACGACTCGAAAACAGGAAAAACTGCCAAAATTTATTAGCCATTGTACCTTAATAAAAATAATTCTAGAAAAAGAAATACTATGAAAAGTCCTTGTATTGCCTCCTATAGTGTATCTATCTGACTGCATATTCATTTTATTGTATATGCAACATTACATAACTTAAGTGTCAAAATACATGACCATATATGGATAAATAGTTGTTTTTGCTTCAAATAATGCTCTGTTTTGTTGCAAAACTATATATTTGACTTTTTTTTATATTTATAACAAACAAATATTAATGTTTGAAGGTGCCCAGCAATAATTTGCATGTCACTGACACTAACCATGCCCCCTTTTTCAATACATGAATGAATAACATACTTGTGTACATGCATTAGATTCATTATCAACTATGAATATATCCCTTACCAATTGAGGTATCTATTAGGCATATATTAAATTCCAATACTATTTTGTTTATTTTATCAATAAAAATAGCAAATGAAAGTAAAGTGTGCACTGAAAGTCACTTTAAAGCAAGAAAATGAAATGATGAATGAAAATGAGACAAAATATGGATACAGCATATTTGGCTGGACCGATAAGCTCATTGCAAAAAGACGGTTTGCTAAAGCGCATCTCTTTACCACAAATTAGTTTGAAATAAATAAATAAAAGAATATCGCGATAAGAAATACTTGTCGCGAGATGACTCGTTACTTTACAGATTTTCCAAAACTGGCATAAATAATGGGCAGTTAAAATAGAGTTGTTGCAATAATTATATGAAAATTAGAAATTGTCATATTGGAGAATGCTAGACTGTTGAATGTGGAGAAAAATATTGTACACATTCAATAACAGACAGTGAAAAAACATCATCTTCAATGAGAAAAATCTATATTCTATAGCAAGCATCATGTATTTTTATTTGAAAAAAAAGTAAGAAGAGCAACCGAAAGAAATCAGATGATGGTACAACAGTTTCAAGCACAGGTTAACTAAACGCTGAGAAATTATTACGCGAATCTGTTTCGCGTCATTTCAAAGATGTCGCATTTTACAATTTAACTGAATGTCCAAGAGTAGGTAAATACTGTGTATAAGCCAGACCCAGCTGCATAAATATCAACACTGAGGAGAAAAAAATGACAGTAAAACAAAAATGGCAGTCATACGCCATACCATTAAAATGAAACGCGACAGTTTGGCGGTCGGTATATCGAAAACTGGATACAGAGCTGTTGATAACAAATATCAATGACAAAATAATGAAACAGGAAATTTCTCCATAATTCATGATCAATATAATATTAATTGATAAACAGCGACATAAAAACAACATTGCTTATACGCGAGCAAACCGTATTGTCAAAAAGCATGCGCTAAAGAGTGGAAACAGTATCGCGACAAATGTTACCATTTTTATGTGGGTGGGGTATGAATTATACATAAATAATGAGTTTCTAACACAAAAAAAATGGTTTAACTTACATGAATCATGAAATCTGGATGCAGTGAATGCTCTAGACATGCTTTTGTTGTGATATATTAGCATCACTGTCTCTCTGTGTGACTTTCAATTGTTTTTAAGTGCAAACTTCTATTCATTTTAGCCAGGATTTTGAGACAGATGGCTAAAATCAAGTCTTATCACATGATGAAGCAAAGCATATTTGCATACATGATCATTTCTTTTTCAGTTAAATAGATGATCTCACTTTGTGTTCCTTCCATTGAATTGAATAAATCCTGATTCCAACATTTCCATGACAAATTTTCAGCTGCTCAGTCTCATTGCCCTATTTGCTTTACTGTTTTAGCTTCAAGTTTGGTTTTTTGCCTGTGTGACACTTCTCTATTTCACTCAAAGTCATCCATTTTTCACAAAAATACATTTATTTTTCCATTTAGAGGTTTCAAATACAGTATTTCCCATAGAAAGTGACATATTTTGAAAAAGAAAGTAAATCTGAATCACAAAGATGCAGTTTCCTCCCAGCGTCTACCGAAAATGATCTGGTTCTTGAACGTCTCACACACCAATTAATTTTGTACTGTTCTACATATAGAGACATGCACTTCTGGAACACTGGATACATTACCAATGGTTCTAAAAGTGCCTTATTCCCATAGATAGTCCTCTGTGGGTCCAAATATGCAGAAAAAAACATGGGGTTGACCAGGTTGCTTTTTCACAATTTCGATGGTTTGATGGCACCCCTTCATTTTTGACAATTCTGCCCATTTGTTGCAGTGTATCACTACGCATCTTTAAACTGTTATAGCATCATCAAACAGTTCCCAGGGTCACCCAAACTTTGCAGAAATCATGAAAATGTTCCAATGTTCCCATATGCACAAAGAAATATGACATTTTATGCATTTTTTAAAAAAAAATTACCCAACCGCTTTACACAGCTCTAATTTCTTGGGCGTAATAATCTTGCTACCGTCATGTAAGGGAGGTAATTGTTCAGTGAGACCTTATAGAGCAAAAACTGAGTATGCACTTGGAAGTCGCTGTTAATCTTGTCTCTGTTATACCCTCAAGATGGTTATATATCCGAGTTTAAAAGAGCACTAACATAATCAGTTGATATCACCCCGTGCAACGTATAATTTACATAAACAGCTACCGAAAATGCGGCGTAGTAGCCGCTTATGTAATGTATTATTTGGACCGGGCGGATATGTTCGCTTAAAATGCAATAAAATAACTGTCAGTACATCCTGTTCACCGTGAAATCAATAGCACAGTACAGGCATAGTACAACCATTGGAAAAAGGAAGTGCTTCCATTATTTAAATGGCATTATTGATGTATTTTTAACATTTTGAAAGCATTGTCATGTTTGAATTGTGATGCTTGGAAATTGGGGTATAAATATATGAATTCGAAAGTCTACTTTTACTTTATCAACAGTGTACACACTGAGCAGAAAAAAATCTCGTATATGTCACATGACCCCTACTTTTCTAATCATAATATTGTAGTGCAGAGGTTGACAAACAGTAAAATGTAAGTTTCACTTCTTTCATTTGGGACTCTTTGTGAATGACAAGCCTTTAAACTTTTATTATTTACTATAGAATAAAGAACAAAAATCAATGGTGGGGTTACACCTACTGTGTCAGCCGTATAAACTGTTCAGGCGGTCGCCACGGAGTGTAACCGCATATTTTGAACAAATCCTTTTGAGATATTTTAAACTGCTAAGTGTAACAATTATTTAAGTGATTGGTGAACCCAACCCGACTTTCAGATTTTATCTACGCTTTATTTACCTTTTCATATGTTTATCGTTTGTTAACGAATACTAGAATATTAATATAATTATAGCGAACACGTATTTGGAGTTACTCAGGTAGAACGTAATAGAAGTTATTGTGTGATTATTATGATTACGTACAGCCCGAACAAGGCAGTATGGGAATGCGTTTGGACCCTCCCTCCACATTCCACCCTCACATTCCCTGCCCCTATTTGCATGTACACCATCTGAAGTTGATGGAATATTGTACTGGTGTCGATATATGGTGAATGCTTGAAAGGTACAAAAGGGACATTGTTTAATTTTACACCTATTTATATTTTACACATGTTTACATTTTTACCCTATATCTTACTATGATTTTATCACATGGAATGTACATATTTTAAGTCCATACCCAGGAATGGATCCAGTCATTTTTCCCAGGGGGGAGGGGGGGGGGGGTGTCCGATCGAACCCTTACTATAACAAATTGCAAGGTGCCTTTATACAGTTACTTATTTATCTGATTGTGTGGATGTTAGCCGTTCTAACTTTACAAGTAGAGTTATAGTCAACGTTTCCAGTTCTAGCCACGAGGAGGCCTCCACATTTAGAACTATTTTTTTTTTATTTTTTTTTTTATGTTTTTCCATACATTTTATGACATTGTTACATGTTCTGTGACTGAGTATGTCAGTGTTTGCAGCACAACAGTATGGTTACGACCAAATACATGAAGTTCACACCGCTTGACCTTGACTGAAGAGGTAAAATCATCAATATCTAATCATACAATATACTCGATTTGAACATTCGTCTTTTATTTTGTCCTATGAACGTTTGGCAGATTATCTTTGCGTCAATGTACTTCGCATGGTGCAAATGCATTAGCGCTAGTGCTGATAACCTGTCCTCACTCATAGTGCTTCGTATGTAGCTTTTAATGCGACGAAATCCAGAAAATGAGCGTTCGGCCTCACATGAACTGACAGGTAGAGTACAACCTATGTGCAGAAGGGTTTTAACATCTGGAAAGATATCTTCGTCCGTAATTCTGTACGTATCCAGAAGACTGTCTGGTGTAATCCCCTTTTCAACAAGCTTTTTACAAGCCCTTTTCCATTCTGATAACTGCGCTAGTAGATCATTTGAGGAAGAGCTTTGTAAGTCGGAATTCCAGAAGAGCAAATCAGATGAAAGCTTTTGCATTTCCGTCTGTGACAGGTTCATCATTTGTTCGGGGATTAAACAGCCCACAGTATAAGCAACATGGTCGTCTTTCTGAAATCTGTCATTTAGTTCATTAGATAAGTGATCCAAGAACGGGATTGCAACTGTAAGTTTGAAGTACTCTGGAGGACTTGAGACAGTCATGTTTGATCTCTTTGTTTGTCTACCGCACGTTCTTGGGGTATGTTCTTGGATGTTCAGCTCGTCTGCGATACGTTTGCAGTCTGCATACAATATTGTGAACTCCTGGTCTACGTCAGCCCTCATCTCTTTGACTCTTTCTACTCTGTCAGTAACGAGATTGCGTGCCTTGTACACGTCTAAATCGCGTTTCTGAAGCTTTGACGCTAGAGGCTTGACTGTCTCCAGAATAGCTCTAATGCAAATGAATGTCACGAGAAATTGAAATGACATCAAAGTAGCCAACAGACCTTGTGCGGTTATTTTAGTCTGAGCATCCCACGACCAGTCATCTTCTGTGTTCTCGTCCATTGAGGGATCTATCATGTACTGGAGACACTCAATAACCACGGCATACATGTCGTCAAGTACGTCGTAGCATGTATGCCGCTCTACCCATCTTGTTTTACACAGACCCAAGAGCTTCTTTCTCTTTGAATCGGTGCCGTGGTGTACAAGTACACGCTCAAAATAGCGTTGTCTTTTGGGCGACGCATCGAAGAAAATGAATGTGGAATTAATTCCATCAATCATGTTTCTGACAACGGGCAGTTTACATGCATGTGCTATGCTCAAGTTAAGAACATGATTCTTGCAGTGTGTGTAAAGAGCAAGTTTATTCATTTCCTTTATCCGAGCTTGACACCCCTTCTTTTCTGATGCCATCGCTGCGGCCCCGTCATACGCCTGACCCCTTATTTTCTCTACTGGAAGATCGTTTTGTGTCAACACTTCAATAATTTTTCTTGAAATCATTTCTCCAGTAGTACGTTCTAGGTGAACAAAGGCAAAAAATTCTTCCCGGATACATGGTTCGCTTTGACTTTCATCTATAAATCGTAAGCATAAAGCCAGGACCTCCTGATTCGCAAACTTGTCTGTCACTTCATCTGCTATGATCGAGTAGAATCCCTTGCCTTTTAGGCCTTCTAATATTTGTTTTGATGTATTGTCCAATAATACATATAAATTGATTTTGGATTGTCTTGCTGGTGTATGTTGCATTTTTAGGTGTATGTTCTAGATGCTGTGCCAGCTCCTTGTCATGATTAGCAAATAAGTTCAGAATTGCCCCGAAATTTCCCTTATTGGAAGATGTACTTGTTGAATCGTCTCTGTGGCCCCTAAAAGGCAAGTTCTGCTTTCCACACAGAATGATTGATTCTTTAATCATTGTCAGCAGTTTTAATTTTGTGTCATACACATGTTTATTTTGTGCGCTGATCTTATATTGAACAGTGCTTTCTGGGCTCTTGAGGCTTGCCGTCAGTGTCTGATATGAAATACAAGCCTTTTTTTTGGTACTCAGAATTTTGATGTATCAATAAAGATCCATCTTTTCCAGTAGCCTTTTTGAAATTTGTGAATGGCTTCTTTACAAACGAGTCATAACACCTGATATCTGACTGAGGAAACAACACACACAATTTACAAAGACCACCATTTAAGACACTACTGTATGCCAGCCGTTTATGATTTTCCAACCAACTAGTCTGGAAATATAGTTTCTTTTCCTTAGTTTTGCCACCAACCAGCCTTGTCTTAAATGGCAAATGCTTAAGTGTTTCCGGATCAGGGTTGCTTTTTACATACGAAATCTTGTCTGTTTGTGATAGCGAAGACAGTGGCACGGTCCCATTCAAAAAATCGCCCAGGTCATATTTCGATGATCTACGGAATCGGTCTGCTCCTGTGTCATCATGTTCATCAGCAGTTTCAGGGTTTGAAACTTGTGGATGTTCTGCTTGGTCATCGGTTCGGTCATGACTTTCAGACTCAGTATTGAGCGTTTGATTGTCATGTGATTCACATTTGAAGAAATCAGAAATTTTCTGCTTCTTTAAAGGGGGTTGCTCAGATGACACCCTTTTGGAAGACTGTTTTGTGTCATCAATCATATGGCAAGAAACAAAATGATTTGGTTGCCACATTTCTACTTGTAGATTCGAAGTATGTGTCCACATGATGTACAATGGTGGGCCAAATTCAGATATGTGTCCGCCTAAGGGACGAATAGTCTGGTTGTGCAATTGCCTGTTGATAGCAACATTTTGTACTTGTGGAAATATTGTCACTACTGAGCGGCTCAAGGCATTTGCGCTGGCATACATGTGCAACAGGGACGAGTATTGTCCGTCTTTGGCCGAACTCATGATCTCATTCTTCAACGATTTTGGGATATTATTGGGGACTCTAGCATCATCAGAGATGGAGGTTTCGAAAATGTATTGGAATTCGGACAGTTTGCTCGACATTTCTACTTATGTGTCATTGCTTGTGTATTTCATATAGTTTTGAGTAACTGATACACACACCGAACCCGACACTCAACATGATGGTTTTCTGTGCAAAAAACAGAATTTGAAATGGAGCAACAGAAGCAGTTGCCATCTCCGACAACCTTCACAGGAGCAATTCTTTGCTTGATTTCTGTATCGTTTGGAAACAAGCATTTCGAGACTGCGTCATCGGGGGAATGAATTTTATCTCGTGTTATAGCTGTCTGCGGTAAATGGTTTTCGCGTATAACCGTTTCCCTCATTAGTTCTTGGAACAGGAATGCATCCCAACCGTTTTTCGCAGCATTTGCAAAGGCCTTTCGCATCGACTCCCATTTAAATGCTGTCACATTTTCTGAATCCATATTGTAATTCCCGCCGTATGCGGCGTTAACTTCTCAAACTGTAAGTTAAACTGATCATAATTATATAGAACGCCGATGTTTTATAGTGTCGGTGTATAAAAGTAATTGGTGTGACGTCAGAATATTGATATGACGTCATTGGTCACTGGTGTGACATCATCAATATCTGGCGCATGCTGAATTAATTTGAAACTGATTTATCTTTGATCATTCAAAATTTCATTACACTATGTGATCACGTTATGAAATAGCGAAATTAGTTCAAGAAATTATTGATGGGCCCTCGTATAATGAGATATTAAATACCGCTTATTTGAATTGATCGATCAAAGTAGTAGGGTCTCTCATTATATCCACGAATATGGAAAACACAAATATGAGGTCAATACCTTGTTAGGGAGGTCCTTTTTTTCAGGGGGTGGGGGGGGGGGCCCCCCCCTCTGGATCCGCAATTGATACCAATGCTCTTGATCCAAATATTTTTTTGATAAATTGTAAGCATCTAGATTATGTTCAACATAATAATAATAATAAGAATGATGATAATGATGATGATGATGATGATGATGATGATGATGATGATGATGATGATGATAATGATGATAATAATAATATTATTAATAATAATAATAATTATAATAATAATGACAATAATAATAATAATAATAATAATAAAAATAATAATTATAATTATAATGACGAAAATGATGATAATAATGATAACAATACAGATGTAAGGTACTTATAATGCTCCAAGAGGATAGCGAGCGTAATGCGGAGAGAGCGTAATGCAGATGTAATGTACATATAATGCTCCCAGAGGAGCGTTATACGAAAAAAGAGCGTCATGCGGATGTAAGGTATGTACAATGCTCCCAGAGGATCGTTATGCGAAAAGGTAAGGTATGTACAATGCTCCCAGAGGAGCGTTATGCGAAAAGAGCGTCATGCGGATGTAAGGTATGTACAATGCTCCCAGAGGAGCGTTATACGAAAAGGTAAGGTATGTACAATGCTCCCAGAGGAGCGTTATGCGAAAAGAGCGTCATGCGGATGTAAGGTATGTACAATGCTCCCAGAGGAGCATTATGCATAGAGAGCGTAATGAGGAGGAGGCGTCATGCGGATATAAAGTACGTACAGTGCTACCAGCGGGGCGTTATACGGAGGGAAGTCATACGGATGTAAGGTACTTATAATGCTCCAAGAGGATAACGAGCGTAATGCGGAGAGAGCGTAATGTGGATGTAATTTACGTATAATGCTCCCAGAGGAGCGTTATGCGAAAAGAGCGTCATGCGGATGTAAGGTATGTACAATGCTCCCAGAGGATAGCGAGCGTAATGCGGAGAAAGCGTAATGCGTATGTAAGGTATGTACAATGCTCTCAGAGGATAGCGAGCGTAATGCGGAGAGAGCGTCATGTGGATGTAAGGTATGTACAATGCTCCAAGAGGATAGCGAGCGTAATGCGGAGAGAGCGTAATGCGGATGTAATTTACGTATAATGCTCCCAGAGGAGCGTTATGCGGAGGGAGCATCATACCGATGTATGGTACGTATAATGCTGCCTAGGGAGTGTTGCGAGGATGGAGCGTCATGCGGATATAAGTAGAATAATGCTCCCCGGGGAGCGTTACGCATAGGAAGCGTCATGCGGATGTCACGTATAATGCGGAGGGAGCATCATGCCGCTGTATGATACGTATAGTGCTGCACAGGGAGGGTTACGCTGACGGAGCGTCATGCGGATATAAGGTAGTACAATGCTCCCAGAGGAGCGTGATGCTGACGGAGCGTCATGCGGATATGTAGTATAATGTTCCCCGGGGAGCGTTACGCTGACGGAGCGTCATGCGGATATAAGGTAGTAAAATGCTCCCAGAGGAGCGTTACGCTGACGGAGCGTCATGCGGATATAAGTAGTATAATGCTCCCAGAGGAGCATTACGCTGAAGGAGCGTCATGCGGATATAAGTAGTATAATGCTCCCAGAGGAGCGTTACGCTGACGGAGAGTCATGCGGATATTAGGTAGTATAATGTTCCCCGGGGAGCGTTACGCTGACGGAGCGTCATGCAGATATAAGGTAATACAATGCTCCCACTGGAGCGTTACGCTGATGGAGCGTCATGCGGATATAAGTAGTATAATGTTACCTGGGGAGCGTTATGCATAGGAAGCGTCATACGGGTGAAAGGTACGCATAATACTTCCTCGGGAGTGTTATGCTGAGGCAGCGTTATGCCGATGTTAGGTACGTACAATGCTCCAAGAGGAGCTTGATGCAGAGAAAGTGTAAAACAGATGTAAGGTGCGTACAATGTTCCAAGCGGAAGGAGCTTGATGTGGAGAGAGCGTAATGCGGATGTTAGGTACGTTCAATGTTCCCAGCGGAGCATAATGCTGAAGGAGCTTGATGCGGAGAGAGCGTAATGCGGATGTTAGGTATGTACAACGTTCCCAGTGGAGCGTAATGCGGAAGGAGATTGATGCGGAGAGAGCGTAATGCAGATGTTAGGTACGTACAATGTTCCAAGCGGAAGGAGCTTGATGTGGAGAGAGCGTAATGCGGATGTTAGGTAAGTTCAATGTTCCTAGCGGAGCATAATGCTGAAGGAGCTTGATGCGGAGAGAGCGTAATGCGGATGTTAGGTATGTACAATGTTCCCAGCCAGCGGAGCGTAATGCGGAGAAGCTTGATGCGGAGAGAGCGTAATGCGGATGTGAGGTACGTACAATGTTCCCAGCGGAGCGTAATGCAGAAGGAGCTTGATGCGGAGAGAGCATAATGCGGAAGTTAGGTACGTACAATGTTCCCAGCGTAGCGTAATGCGGAAGGAGCTTGATGCGGAGAGAGCGTAATGCGGATATTAGGTACGTACAATGTTCCCAGTGGAGCATAATGCGGAAGGAGCTTGATGCAGAGAGAGCGTAATGCGGATGTTAGGTACGTTCAATGTTCCCAGTGGAGCGTAATGCGGAAGGAGCTTGATGCAGAGAGAGCGTAATGCGGATGTTAGGTACGTTCAATATTCCCAGCAGAGCATAATGCGGAAGGAGCTTGATGCGGAGAGAGCGTAATGCGGATGTTAGGTACGTTCAATGTTCCCAGCGGAGCGTAATGCGGAAGGAGCTTGATGCAGAGAGAGCGTAATGCAGATGTTAGGTACGTTCAATGTTCCCAGCGAAGCATAATGCGGAAGGAGCTTGATGCGGAGAGAGCGTAATGCGGATGTTAGGTACGTACAATGTTCCCAGCGGAGCGTTATGCGGAATGAGCGTCATGGCGATGTAAGGTACGTACAATGCACCAAGAGGAGCTTGATGCGGAGAGAGCGTAATGCGGATGTAAGGTACGTATAATGTTCCCAGCTGAGCGTAATGCGGAAGGAGCGTCAAGCCGATGTATGGTACGTAAAATGCACCGAGAGGAAGAGAGAGAGAGTATTGCGGATGTAATGTATGTATAATGCTCTATAGGGAGCGCTATGTGGATGGAGCGTCATGTGGTTGTTGGGAATGTATAATGCCCCCCGCGGAGCGTTATTTGGTAGGAACTTTATGCGGATGTAATGCTTACAGAGGAGCGTTATGCAGAGGGGGTTTATGCGGATTTAAAGTACGTATAATGCTCCCAGTACTTCCGATTAACGCTCCGCTGGGAGTATTGTACGTACCTTACATCCGCATTACGCTTTCTCCGCATAAAGCTCCCTTATAGCATTGTATGTACCTTACATCGGCTTGGCGTTCCTTCCGCATAACGCTGCGCTGGGAGCATTGTACGTACCTTACATTGGCTTGACGTTCCTTCCGCATAGCGCTGCGCTCGAAGCATTGTACGTACCTTACATTGGCTTGACGCTCCTTCCGCATAACGCTCCGCTGGGAGCATTGTACGTACCTTACATTGGCATAACGCTATCTCCACATTACGGTCCGCTTGGAGCATTGTACGTACCTTACATTGGCATAACGCTACCTCCACATAATGCTCCGCTGGGAGCATTGTACGTACCTTACATTGGCATAACGCTATCTCCACATAATGCTCCGCTTGGAACATTGTACATACCTTACATTGGCATAACGCTTTCTCCACATAACGCTCCGCTTGGAGCATTGTACGTACCTTACATTGGCATAACGCTATCTCAACATAATGTTCCGCTGGAAGCATTGTACGTACCTTACATTGGCATAACGCTATCTCCACATAACGCTCCGCTGGGAGCATTGCTCGTACCTTACATTGGCATAACGCTTTCTCCACATAACGCTCCGCTGGGAGCATTGTACGTACCTTACATTGGCAAAACGCTATCTCCACATAACGCTCCGCGGGGAGCATTGTACGTACCTTACATTGGCATAACGCTTTCTCCACATAACGCTCCGCTGGGAGCATTGTACGTACCTTACATTGGCATAACGCTATCTCCACATAACGTTCTGCTGGGAGCATTGTACGTACCTTACTTCGGCATGACGTTCCCTTTACAAAACGCTCCCGAAGGAGTATTATGCTTACCTTACATCCGCATGACGCTTCCTCCATATAATGCTCCCTCCATATAACGCTCCCAGCAGAGCATTGTACGTACTTTACATCTGCATGACGCTCTCTCTGCATAACGCTCCTCTTTGAACATTATACGTATCTTACTTTGGCATGACGTTCCCTTTACAAAGCTCTCCCGAAGGAGTATTATGCGTACCTTACATCCGCATGACGCTTCCTCCATATAACGCTCCCTCAATATAACGCTCCCAGCAGAGCATTGTACGTACCTTACATCCGCATGACGCTCCCTCCGCATAACGCTCAACGGGGAGCATTATACGTACCTTACATCCGCATGACGCTCCCTCCGTATACCGTATTTTTGTAGGGCAGTACTAAGTAGACCTTTGTTGTCCCGCTGTTATATTGTATTAATTTCTATACAAGTTTGTAAACAGGTTGTACTATAAAACCAAATAATAAAATAAAACCTCTCTCTGTCTGTCTGGCTGGCTGGCTGGCTGCTTGCATGCCTGCCTGCCTGAAAATAGGTTTTGTTTTGTTTTATGAAAAAAATGATGTTAAAACCTAACCCCGTAACGTCCCTCTTCGTCCGTCCGTACGTTTGGAGCGGCAGTTGTGGGTTGCGTTGCCAGTACAGAATGGCATTGTGTTTTTTTTGGTACTTGTGGGGTGCAATGTTCACTGTTGTGGGGTTAATTCCATTTTTTCACATTTTTCTTTTACTTTTTTTCACCTTTTTTCATTCTTTTTTAATGCCATTAGGGTTGGATCTCAAGGTTTGTGACATTAGGGTTAGAAAGAAAATAGGTTTTGTTTTGTTTTATGAAAAAAAAAGATGTTTTATAACATATAAAAACCGCACCCCACAACATCACTTCCACCAGAACGTCCGTCCGTCCGTCCGTCCGTCCGTCCGTCCGTACGTGTGTAGCAGCACTTGTGGGTTGAGTTGCCAGTACAGAATGGACTTGTGGGGTTTTTTGGTACTTGTGGGGTGAAATGTTCACACCACAAGTGCGAATACCCGTGCAAATGCCATTGTGGGGTTAATTTAATTTTCTTCACATTTTTCTTTTACTTTTTTTTCATCTTTTTTCATTCTTTTTTAGTGTCATTAGGGTTGGATCTCAAGGTTTGTGATATTAGGGTTAGAAAGAAAATAGTTTTTGTTTTGTTTTCTGAAAAAAAAAAGATGTTTTATAACATATCAAAACCTAACCCCACAACTACACTTCCAGCAGAACGTCCGTCCGTCCGTCCGTCCGTCCGTCCGTCTGTCCGTCTGTCTGTCTGTCTGTCTGTCTGTCTGTCTGTCTGTCTCTCCCTCTCTTTCTCGCTCTCATTATTTTTTTCTCTCTCTCTCATAGTATTTATATGGAAAACTTTACAGAATAGAAGACAAAAAAGTATGTATTTCTGGAATAAAACAAAAAAAGATTTAATCTATTACAACTTTAAAAATATATATGTAAGGTGTATAGAGGAATGGCCCACTCTGACCCTCATACACCTGCTATGGGGTGATTAATTGTACAACCATTTTGTGATTGAAATTAAAAAAAAGTTAGACCCACTTTTGATCATTTGTGTTAATTAAAGAGACATGACCTATAAAATTCGATATTTTTATGATAAAATATTTAACACTGATTATTTGTGTTCCGTGAAGTTGGCTATGAGATCGGCAATCGTAGATCAACATTCAATGCAGATCCAGGTCTGAGATCAACATTCAAAAATAAATTCGAAATTTGAAAAATTACCCAGGTCTGCAATCGTAGATCGACATTCAATGCAGATCCAGGTCTGAAATCGCAGATCTGCATTCAAGTTTCGTCCGTCTTTTAACTTTAGTTTCGAATGTTGATCTACGATCTCAGAACTGGGTCGTTATTCAAGTTCTGTCCGTATTTTGTTAGTTTTTTATTAGAAACAAATTATGGAAATACAAAAACATGACCCCTTAAACGTATGCAAGCTTTTATTCAGAGAGTAATTTGTTTACAGCAAAATAACTTAATCACAAGCATCATGTGAACAGTAAACGTTTTTAAAAAGTCTGATTGGTGCATTAAAAAAACAATATAGAGAAAACCTCAAATTTCAAAAAGCTATGCAGATACCTGTAAAAAATCCATTAAATTCGTGACGATTTTTATATACCCCACAAATATGTCCAAGTTACTTTAGGACCAACTTGTTTACATCCAGATGGAAGCTCGGGCTAGCCAAGAGAGAAGAAGAAGAGAGTAGAGGTAGGATACACTGTGTAAAGAGAAAAGAAACAGGACAAAACCGGCAACAGGACAAAACAACAATCTCTTTCCCTTTCTTTTCTCTCTTCCTCTCTGTATCTCTCTTTTATTAATGTTTATCACATATCAACCCTTGTTTACTATGTAATGCAACCATTGCGTATATTTTATAACACTCACGTCACGTAAAACAACCTTGAACGTCTTTAATTGGATGCCGATTCACCTGACCTTTGTATTAATTCGCGTATTTCTACAACTTCAGAATTTTACTAAACTCGTTCCAAGAGAAGTTTAAAATAATAAGTGTGCTTTGCGAGTATAATAAATGTTGTTGTTTAATAAAATGTACAGTCGAATCGATAAATGTTTTTTAGTTTGAATTATTTTTTAGGCCAGACTTAAGCATCTCGTTATGGTTACTGGCCCATGAAAGGGTCTGCATATATGTCCCTTTGTAAGTTACTAACTTGAATTTTTATCTGTACGGAATCTGACACTTGCTATCAATTCATACAGAATTTCATTAAACTCGTCCAGAAAAATTGCTTTTTCCTGAACACGTTTAATAAAATTCTGTATGAAATGACGAGTGTCAGATCCTATCAATCTCAGCCTAATTTAAAAAATGCTTGAAAATGCCCGTATATATACTTACATCCCTTGTCTATCTGCCGTGACTTACTTCCCTTGTCGATCACCTGTCCTTGCCAATAAGAAACAAAATCGGATTACCACAGTGCGTATAAGGCCAATAAAGGCATAGTAGCACCATTGCAAAAAGGAAGTGCTTCCGTGGGGCAGTCGCATAATACCGGTTATAAATAATCCTCGTTTCTTCTTCTTTAAAAATGCATTTTCCTTATTTTAATGCTCTTTTTTATTTAAATGGCATTAATGATGTATTTTGAACATTTGATAGCATTGTCATGTTTGAATTGTGAATTTAGAAAATTGATGCTTGGAAATTGGGTTATGAATACATGATTTCAGAAGTCTACTTTCAATTCGTCAATAGTGTACACACTGAGCAGAAACACAATCTCTTATATGACACATGACCCCTACTTTTCTCATCATATTTTGATAGTGCAGAGCGTGACCGTGAAAGGACATCGGTAGCTCTATTAAAGTAATGTATTGTTTTTAACATACAAGGGGCGTTCATTAAGTAATATTATTCGTCCCATATTTGATGACCCGTGAACATGCAATTAGTAATTTCACAGGCAGATATAGTTGACAGATTGATGTGCATCCGATGTTAACAACAAACAAATCGTGCAATATTCAGAAAACTTTTAATTTGACCACACACGGTCGTATACACTGCAGTCAAATATAGTTGTAAAAAGAGCTGCTAGATGTGTTCACATATAGAGTTGTGTGAGTACGCGTTACATTAGTGGAGTACGTGCATCACATATTTGCATACGTATATAGTAATAGAAAGATAATTAAATATAAGGTCTTGCATCGTCAACTGAAGTGTGACATTTCAGTGTCTGGTGGGTATACACAAAACGGACCATGAAGATATATTTCGGAAGTTGTTAAAACGAGTAATACGTACATTTCTGTTAAAGGATATTGCATATATTGTATGAAACAAATATTATCAACATATTATATGTTGTTTTTTCCTTTCATTACCAATATAACAATACTTATTGAACGTCCCACGTACATACTTGACGAGACAATAGCTGAAGTCAAAATGTAATACAAACCACTGAGAGATTAATCACATGGTACATTGGAAACTCGCATTCTTTATCACGACATGGACTATTTTACCTTTCAGTACGCAACATATGGGAAACTCACAGTCAATGTTACAGTACACAGCAGACTGTGTCAGAATCTGGACTGTTTTACCTTTAAGTAATAGTTTGTAGAACGAACTCAGGACTGCGTTCAGTTCAGTTAAACGTTTGATAACATATTTTCCTTGACACTGGTTCAACATCATATTAGCACGCAATACGCGATAATTTTAGGGAACCAGGCAGTAAATGAGTTTACTGTTTAACGGTGCTGAACGCATACCAGCTCTCCCGATTGAGAGATATCATGTTCTGAGATAGAAAATTTGATTAGAGAGTTTCAAAAATATAATAAAAAGGTTAAAAAGAATAACGATATTGACACATCTTTAAATCTGATAAAAGTATCCAACAAAGAAACATAAGAAATTTCATTCGGATATACTTCTAAATCAGTTAATACATTTAATAACTAAAAAATGTGTAATTAACTTGTTGATAAGATTTACCCTGTGCTTCGGCGATATGAATGTAAAAATGTATTAATTTCTATTCATTTTAAAAATAGCCGTTTGTACTTGACCTGAATGTATGCTAATGCCTTGTGGTAAACGACACGTGGCAGTTTGATGTATTTAATCATAGTTCATGTGTCCTTCGTACAATCTTAATTATACAATGAGCATTCGTTATGACTAATTGTCACTTAACAGCGCAGGAGTTTGATAAACCCACACATATTTTTGATATTAACGTAGTATCACTTCCGAATCATCGTTTGGTGTGTTCCTATTTATATATAACTCGGTTCTCCTACGTAAAATGCCGATATACGTTCATTTTTTTCCCGAATATATAAATGACGTCGATTTGCCATGATAAAATGATCATTATTTTGTGACGTTACGTCATATGAAGAATGACGGAAACAAATATGCCAGAATTGTTCTTGGTACTTATCGACAGTATATGTTAGATAAATGTTTAAATGTACTTTTTTCCTGAGTATTTCGATCATACGAATCTTACATTCATGCTCACTTATTAGTTGATTTATCAAACTCATTGGTAAAAATGATATAATACTTGGCAGAGTCTGGCATGCCAGCTCGTTTAATAAATCCAATAATAAATTAGCCCGCATGTAAGATAAGATCCTCTATTTAAAACATCTTAATAATTGGAAATTTGTTCGAGTTATTTAACTTAAATATTATTCAATAATAATTGATTGATTAATTGAATAGTTAACGACGTTTTTCTGCCATCGAGAGTTAACAGAGGATCAGTTAATTTGACAACTCTTTCCTGGGACCCTGAAAGGTTTAACCAGTACTCGAAAACACCTAATTTCCGCTAGTAACTGATAACTTTCCCACTTGAATCAACGATGAGAGACAAATGATAATGAGGCGCAGTGCCGTATATAAATTACTACGTAGACTGTGGCCGGGTTGGGATTCGAACTTACGACCCGAATGATCTCGGCTTAAGATATATGTGAGATCACAATTTTACAATTAAGACTTTGACAGAAGGGTTAGATTACCATGATCTTGATCAAACGCGACGCTTGCTTTTCTTAAATACACAAAAATATTAGATGGTTAGCATGAACTATTGAAGATGGATGTTTTGAAATATTGAAATGTTTTTATCTAAATATATTTAGAACAGTTAGAAATAAATGCCCCCATATGAGATAATAAAACTGGCTAACGGGTTCAACAACTCTCGTTCTCCCCCCTGCCGTCACACCATTAGACAAGATAAGGCTGATGTCTTGACTTTTAAAAGGAAATGTGCCCTTTACCACACGATGACGCCATATACTAACATATGCGTGTCCTACAGTTCATATGGTGTTCAGATAAGATAAGAGGGGTGATTAAAAAGAGTTAAAATGATATTTTATACTTTAAATGGAAAACAACTGTGTATATATATTCTAAACAAAACACCAGGTTTAGCAGCTGCAGATAGTTGTTTATAATTCAATTTATTCTAACTCGATTTAGTTAAGATGATTATATCGAGTCCGATTCTTACGCAGAACCAGAACTCACTATCTCTTTAAATGCAATAGATTCACAACTCAAAGAGTCCATTTTTTTTCAATCTACAAGAAACTTTCACCCGCTTATTACAAACATTATCTAGTATGGAAACACCAAACTAAAGCAAGAACATAATGAACATTTAATTAGATGCGTTCATACGTTTATTAAAGAGAGTGGACGCTTTCGACCACATATACATGTACCACCTAATGATTAATGTTAAATCACAGAGCAATAAAGTTTGGTTGACATGTGCATATATATTTATCTTCTCTTCTATCTTTTCACTATTGTCTTTTCAAATAACTAATTATTCTCTGTTTGATCAATGTACTAAGCATTTCGCACTTTTCTTATTCTTCCCAGTGTTTACATGTGTATTGTATACTATTCAGAGAATATTTTTGTTTTCGCTTAATCATTATATTTGTTTATAAAAGTAAAACATTCTTATAACATTTTAGCCATGCATTAATTTTATGTAATATTGCATTTATGGATGGATGGTCGTAACTAACGTTTTAGGAACTTGTGACCCGATCCGAAATTGTATATTTATGGCAATAAAATATGTTTAAACAGAACCTTAACCGTATGTTGTTTTTCTAAGAGGCCTCGGTTGAAGCCGGGTTGTTTGTTTATTTGCTGTTTGATGCGTCACCACGCATAAGGCCGATTATTACAGGATAAAAATATAAATAATGATTATTAAAATACAATCATATCAATGGAAATAGTTTATGAAATGTTTTTTTATGAATCCGGAATGAAAAAATACCACTTAAAATGATATTGGTATACAGTCTTTCGATACGAAAAAAATATTGTGTAATTCTTTAATATTAGAGTCTGAAAATATTAGAGTAACGAATATTTTTATTTTAATTTCCGGAAGCAGAAACAAGAATATCAAACTAGTTTAGTCTGCCAAATAAATTATAATGTAGACTTTTGTAACCACCCTTAACTTCACAGTATATGCCACAATCACGTGATCGTCTGTAAAGTATATGTAAGAGGACAGAATAAGAATCTACAGTTAAAGTCGTTTACAACTAAAACAACCAAACCAACCAACAATGAAGGTCGCCGTTTGTTTGATTACTGTGATGGTCGGTAAGTACTTCATAGTGTTTTTTATTCATGATTTTTTAAATCAAATGTTTTATAGGGACATGAGGTATCTAATAACAGTTTCACTTTGTCAAATCTACGCAATGCTGATATAATATTAGAATACCCCACATATGTGTTCGGTATTCTCTATTTTAGATCGATGTGCCGTAAAACACCATTCATTCATTCTATTTTGGAAAGGTGCATAACTCATGTAATGGATCGTATTACTTATATTTCGTGGTCATATGACGATAACGATAATGATAATGATGATGATGATAATGATGAGATAATGATAATGATGGTGATGATGATGGAGACAAGTATGGTTAAGATGATGATATATCAATCATCAGCATCAACTTGATGATGATTATTATGATGAATACCTTTACCCATTTACCGATTCCCATATTTCTTTCTTTTCTTTTTTTTCTCTCAAATTAAAAGGGGACGAAAAAACGTACGGCACATTTTTTTGCGAACATTCCTTCTTATGTTAAAGCACCATATTATCATTAATACCTTTTTACGGTTGGTGTGTACATATCCAACGCATTTCGGCCGAAGTTTGGTAGTGACCAACCAATTGGGTAACTACCATTTTAAAACGTAATATAGCTTCGTTTGAACATAGAATGCAGAATATGTCAAGTATGCATTTATGTCATTGTATTATCAATTGTTTTTACCATCAAATTTCATAAAATTGCCATAGTTTGAAATCGTATATGAATTGTTACTGTAATAATGATGTACGTATGTTTTTAAGGCAGGTCTGATACATTCAAAGTTTTATAATTTTGTCTGTTTAATAAATTTCATTTCACACAATATAAATGCATACAATACATTTAATCAATTAATACTGTATCTGCCCGATGAACAATAATTTTCAATCGACAGTTATCCTGCGAAGCCTGCGTGTTTGGTATCTCGGTCATATTTAAACTATACAAATAGACATGGCAATATTTCTTTTACAACCACCCAGTTCGAATCTTCGCCCGGCAAAAGTCTCCGCGATGATTGATATATACGACATTGCGTCTCAGTATCATTAATCTCTCACCGCTGATTCAAATATGAAAGTTATCGGTTACTGGCGGAAATAGGGCGGTTAACCTCCCAGGATCCAAGGAAAAGGACTTGTTATCCGTAAGCCCTCGATGGCATAACGCCATTTGTCTAAGTTTAGCAATCGAAGTAAAACAAATTAGTTTAAATCAATTAATTGATTATCATTGAATCGTATTTCATGTTTCATACTTACAGGGTACGTGTTATGTTCTCGATGTCCAACCGGAAATGTATCTCAGTGTGACACGACCATTACTTCATGTTCTTCCGATTTTCACCTCGCTTGTATTGCACATCAGTGCGTCTGCACGCCTGACGGCGGAAGTAAGCTACTTTTGCACAACATATTAATTAACTTTAACGAAAAATGTTTCATGCGTTTTAATATGTTTTTATTGCGTTTTAATAAAACATGATGGGAATTTAACGAATCAAGGCTGAACCATGTATAATTGTATGTCGAATATATAGTTAAACTGTTATTGTCGTCTGATGCTTCCCATGCGTGTTAGCTCTATACATACACAGATGGTCGTACATTCGTGCTTATTTATTATTGAATTTTTCAAACGATTGATTTGAAATATATATATATCATGCTGGACTCTGCCAATCATTATATCAGTTGTATCAACGAGTTTGATAAATTCAATAATAAATGAACACGAATGTAAGATTCGTTTAACCACATAACTTGGAAAAGTTTACATTTACCATTTATTTAACAAATCTTCTATATAAGAAACGTGAAAACATCGGGCATATTTGTTTCCGTGAGTCATCGTATAACGGTGGTTCTACTCAGATTCATTCTGAGGTCTTCTTCCACCAATAAAACTGAAAATGCAGTAAATAACACAACATGTGTTGAAATTGGCGTTAAACCCAATTAAAAACACTTCATTTCCTAACTGAAAAGACCTATTACGTAGCCAAATAACTCGACAATGTGAATTCGTTGTTTATTCTAATTCTTTGCAAGCGTGCTCTTGTGACACTAAGGTTGAAGAGTTTTTGCAAGATTAACATGAGACCTAAATATCTCCCCAGCATTTACAACATGCCAGTAGGGTCCTCCGTGACCGAGTTGTCTAAGGTGTCGTCTCAATATCACTTACCTCCCACTGCTGATGCCGTAGGTTTGACTCCCGCTCGGTACGAAAACGTTATGGGAAAGTTTGTCAGTTACTTGCGAAAGGATGGTGGTTCTACTCGGATTCATTCGGAGGTCTTCTTCCACCAATAAAACTAAATATGCTATATGTAACATGAAATGTATTGAAAATGGGGTTACAGCCAAACCAAAACAAACACAAAAAAATGCCTGTACTCATGTTTATATATTTTCAGCTCACAACAACACGTGTACAGCTGCAGCCGACTGCCATGCCCTCCCCCGTCATTGTGGAACACATAACGGAGCAATCCATTGGAGATGCATCAACGGTCACTGTCATTGCACACATTAATATTTACAGCGATCATGATAATATGGTGTATGATTGGAAAAATAAACAAAATAATAATATTGTTAGCTGTTTTCTGTTGTTATTATTTACATTTTTATTTCATATTACAGACATGTTGGTACATAAGAGTTTCATGACAGTTATATGTGCATTTAGAAGTTTCTGATAGCCATTAAGTGTCTATCGAAATGGTCGAGTAGTAAGCAGCGACCTCTCAATGATGCATTATGTGTCACCCAGAACCCTAGGCCGGTTTCACTTATTCAATAAAATCTGAGATCGTCCCAACTCGAAAATCTCAATTACTCCAAATAACCTATTAGTGATAATGTTATAACATATTATTTGTAACTGCCAGTCACTGCCAATCACTGAAGGTCGTGAGTTTGAACCGCCTCCCGACCACAGGCTATGAGATGATTGGACATGAACTATGTACCACGATTATCAGCCTCACGCGTCAGTATATGTGGGAAAAAGGTCAATGGCTTGCAGAGATAATGTGTGTCTAGTACTGGTTAACCACTTAGCGGAGAATGCTATTCTAGTACTGGTTAACCACTTAGCGGAGAATGTTATTCTAGTACTGGTTAACCACTTAGCTGAGAGTGCGTGTCTAGTAATGGTTAACCACTAAGTGGAGAATGCGGGTCTAGTACTTGTTAACCACTTAGCGGAGAGTGCGTGTCTAGTACTTGTTAACCACTAAGCGGAGAATGCGGGTCTAGTACTGGTTAACCACTAAGTGGAGAATGCAGGTCTAGTAATGGTTAACCACTCAGCGGAGAATGCGAGTCTAGTACTGGTTAACCACTTAGCGGAGAATGCGGGTCTAGTACTGGTTAACAACTTAGCGGAGAATGCGAGTCTAGTACTGGTTAACCACTAAGTGGAGAATGCGGGTATAGTACTGGTTAACAACTAAGTGGAGAATGCGGGTCTAGTACTGGTTAACAACTTAGCGGAGAGTGCGTGTATAGTACTGGTTAACCACTAAGTGGAGAATGCGGGTCTAGTATTGGTTAACCACTAAGTGGAGAATGCGGGTATAGTACTGGTTAACCACTTAGCTGATGGTGCGTGTCTATTACTGGTTAACCACTAAGTGGAGAATGCGAGTCTAGTACTGGTTAACCACTAAGTGGAGAATGCGGGTATAGTACTGGTTAACCACTTAGCTGAAAGTGCGTGTCTATTACTGGTTAACCACTAAGTGGAGAATGCGGGTCTAGTACTAGTTAACCACTTAGCTGAAAGTGCGTGTCTATTACTGGTTAACCACTAAGTGGAGAATGCGGGTCTAGTACTGGTTAACCACTAAGTGGAGAATGCGGGTATAGTACTGGTTAACCACTTAGCTGAAAGTGCGTGTCTATTACTGGTTAACCACTAAGTGGAGAATGCGGGTCTAGTACTGGTTAACCACTTAGCGGAGAGTGCGTGTATAGTACTGGTTAACCACTTAGCGGAGAATGCGTGTCTAGTACTGGTTAACCACTAAGTGGAGAATGCGGGTCTAGTACTGGTTAACCACTTAGCGGAGAATGCGGGTCTAGTACTGGTTAACAACTTAGCGGAGAATGCGGGTCTAGTACTGGTTAACCACTTAGCGGAGAGTGCATGTCTAGTACTGGTTTACCACTTAGCGGAGATTGCGTGTCTAGTGCTGGTTAACCACTTAGCGGATGTGTGTCTAGTACTGGCTAACGACTTAGCGGATGTGTGTCTAGTACTGGTTAACCACTTAGTGGAGAATAGGTGTCTAGTACCTAGTTTTTCAAAATATTACACATATGACACTTAAATAGTTTATCACCAGTATGTATCAACATCTGACTACATGTATTTCAAATAGACTGCATCTCAAGTCTACAGTATGCATTTACAGGTGACAATTTATGTGTAAACGTCTTATTATGTAGTTATCGCCCAATATGTGTCTAGCCTATATGAATCTCTTTAGTTGTTACTGTTTAGATTTGAAGTCTGTGTACATTTACTATTACTTGTATATTCCTCCATTGTATGTATCTGCATGTGGCGGTTTAAGTCTGAAGACAGTGTAAACTTCTCATTACGGACTTGACAAATAAATGTTCTTTTTCTCAACTATGTATCCGAGTGTTTTATTACACACCTGACACTCAAATGGCTTTTTACCAGTTTGTACCTGCATGTGAGCGTTAATATGTGAAGACTCTGTAAATTTCTTTTTGCACACCTTGCACCCAAATGGCCTATCTTCAGTATGTTTCATCATGTGGCGGTTTAAAGCTGATAAATATGTAAATATTTTATCACATATATGACAGTCTTATGTTTCATCGCCAGTATGAATCCGCATTGACGACTCTGCAAATTGCTTAGTACACACCCGACACTCAAATGGTTTATCACCAGTATGTATCTTCATGTGGCAGTTGAATGTAAATGAAATTGTGAATGTTTTATTACACACATGACACTCGAATGGTCGATCAGCAGTATGTACCCGAATGTCACTGTTTAGAGATGATATCAGTGCAAATGTTTTATTGTAAAACTGACACTGGAATGGTTTATCTCCAGTATGTATTAGCATGTGGCGGTTTAAATGTGAAAAAAACCTTTTTGTTACACAATTGGCACTCATATGGCTTTTCTCCAGTTTGTCTCACCATGTGACTGTTTATATATGACAAAAATGCAAATATCTTATAACATATCTGGCACTTAAATGGTTTAGTACATACATGTATCGTATGTGACGTTTCAACGCAGATGAATGTGTAAATGTTTTATTACACAAATGGCACTCAAATGTTTCATCTCCAGTATGTGTCTGCATGTGATTGTTTAAATGTGAGGATTGTGTACATTTCATATTACATACGCGACACGTAAATGGTATTTCTCCAGATTGTGTCTGCGTGTGACTGCTTAAATGCAAGGATTGAGCAAATTTTATATTACATACTCGACATGTAAATGTTTTTTCTCCAGTATGTATATGCATGTTGGTGTTTAGGTATGAATATTCTGTTAATTTTTTTATTACACACCGGACAATCAAATATTTCTACTGCAGTATGTATCAATCAAATGGTTCAGTTCTGGTGACTCTGATAAGTTAACTTTATTTTTCATGACATCATCTTTATCTGTCTGTTGAAAGTTATAGCCCATCTTTTACCTGTAATCCATATCTCTCCTCCATTGTAGGCCGAGAAAAACTATTCACTTGTTTTATCCAGTTTAAATATCTGAAACAGAAAACACAAATCACACGTAAAAAAAACAACAGACAACTTCATAAAATTGACAATCAGGCCATCCTTAAAAAGGGTTTGCTGTTCTCAAAACCCAGTATTTCTATGTAGGTAGGTACAGTTAGCTATTTTCCCCATATTTTGATCTTGCATATTATTTTTAAACCAAAAATAGACAAAATGCAGGGGGTGGAAATTCAACACTGTGAAAGGCAATAAAAATTTTACGGGGGGAGGCTGCAATTTTGAGTAGGAAGGAGTATGGGAAACACTTTTTTTTCAAAATTGGTCTTACAGTTAAATAAAATAATATTAAAAACTGGGGATAATAACTTCAACATTTAACACCTAGGTGAGAATGATGTATACACATGTTGCATATAGTAAATATTAATTAATACAATGGATTATTTATTTATATAAGGATGACCAGTAGTAATACTTTTTTGTAATACTTTTATTATAAAATCTTACCAACCACTACAAAATTATTACCCAAGAGTGAGATGGATATAATAAAAGGTGCCAAATAGTATACGACTAAAATGTAGGATTCTGTGTTTCTGTTTATGCATTAAAATATAAGAATAATAAAGGCAGTGACTTGAATTTTGATAACATGTTTCTGATAAAGGTAAATAGATATTTTTTTATATTATTTTGATTTTATTTAGGACATTTACAAAAAGGTTCTCCCATTAAATAATATTTATTTCAAATTCCAATTAAGTAACTGTTATCAAACTGAAGGATAATTTGAATCAAGCTAGATGTATAAATATTAAATTTTGGACTTAGACTGGCGGTACGAATTAATGTTAAAGGTAAGTTGCAATTTCTTATATTTCATTATATAATTTTATAACATCAGACCTGGTAACATTAACATAGAAAAAACGGTACATTATATATTATATATACATGTTAGCCATCGATAGCATAAAATTATGCTAAATATTCAAACAAATTATTTCGCAGATCACATTATGGCAAATTGTATTATAATATTATCTATTAGTTATTACATCACACAAGATTCTACACATTTCATAATTACACCGCCGTATAGATATAATTCTTAAAGGGTACCACATGTCAGAATATAAATGGCCATTTATCGTTAAATAGACATGTAACTAACACAAAAATCAACAAATTTAAATTGAACGAAATTTATCAAGTGAGAAAAACGATATTAAATATCACGAATTCAAGCGTTTCCTATATATCATGGGCGCAGCCATTTTAAAGCTCTTTTATGTTGGAGGTTTTCGGTGACGTCATAGCTGCACTTCCGTTCTAGTTCTCGCGAAAATTTTATTGTGTCGCTAGTGACTGCTCTATATTGATACTCTTTTGTATATACAATAATTCACGTAAACAGTTGATAGATAGATATACAGTACATTAGTGAACATCGAAGGAAGACAATTAAACGCAAAAACTATTCTGAATTGAAGGACTTAACCCATCAACATTGTTATTTTCAGCGGAATAAGTGGTTGGAGTAATGCAATATGTTTTGTGGGCAGCGTTGTTTTTAGTTTTCCTAATATGTGATTTCACATTGCCTCAGTGTCAAGCTTCTGGTGACATCACGCCTTTATACTTTGGGGTAGGACGTAAGATTGCAGAATGAAGCGTACCAATGCCTTGGCGTGCCACTACCCAAGCATACAATTTCTGAAGATTTCAGTACGAAGATGACCATATGCGACATACATATAGACTTAGTGTATATTATCCAATGGGAAGCTCATAAAAATGTGCTAATAACATATAGCTCAACTGATTTCTGAAATTTAATTTGTAATTTTATATACTCTTCCAAAATATTGCGAAATTGATATAGCAAACTTTCACAATCTTATAATTCATGCTGTTTAAACAGGTGTGATAATCCAATTAACAATAAAAACAAGAGGTTAATGCCAAAACATAAGGTGTGAAAACGACATGGTATCTAAAAGTTATTATTAAAATACAAATTAAGGCCAATTAATAGTGACAGGCCCGGTTAGCTCAGTCAGATACGTGTCTAACTATCAATCCAGGTGTCTCGAGCTCGAATCCCCACCCGGCGACAGTCTCTGTGATGATTGACATATAACATTGTGTCTCAATATCATTTGTCTCTCACTGCTCATTCGAGTGGGAAAATTATCAGTTTCTTGCGGTTGTTTGGTGTGCTCGAGTACTGGTTAATTTTTCAAGAAACAGTGGTTAGGTTAACTGAACATCTGTACAGTAAGCCCTCGATGGCAAAAAAATGATGCTTAATATTCAGTCAACCATTAATTGTTCATAAACTCATTTTATTAATTCTATAATCAATAGGTTATTTAGTTTATTGATATATGGCTTTTTCACAGTCAACTAGGTCATTATTCTTGAATAGACATTTGAACTGGACTCTTTTGAACTACCTCTACTTCATAATGAAAAAAGATAAAGTAAAACCTTTGTCCCTTTATTTATTCATAAATACATGAAAAGTTTTTTTTACTGTTAAAATAGTGTTCTGGTATACAATTTATGAAAAAATATTCATAAAATCATATAACATAATTTTTTTACTTGTAAGTTTACATTGATATTGAAACCCTAATTAACTGAAAATGTTTAAATTAGTAATAAGGCATATTAATACTATGTGATATAAAATCCTGTCATAAACCCTGGGTTCATTAAACCTGGGGGTGATTACGCTTATTAGGGTACAATATGCACACTGTGGCATGGTATTTCTCATTACCACATGGTGTGAATGTGGTGTTGGTGAATTATGAAAGCTCAGCAGGGTGCCAGTAGCTGGACAGTAACATACACTTTGTGCAATATGCCTGTTGACATTATATTCCATATGACACTCCCTATAAGGAACAACATTCATACATGTTCAGGGAACTGGTAGAATAGATAATCATTATATATCAAATTGGGTAGTAACACCATTTGAATAACCAAAAGACAATGCCTGTTATGTAAAACAACACAAAAAACAAAACAAAAACTCATCCATGCTTCATCTAAATTTACTAAAAAGGGTATGAAATCAAATTTTTATCAGCAATTTCTCAGTATGCAACAATGGCCGCACCAGCTTAACACGATAAGAAAAGAGATATAATATTATTTCTTATTCTCTCTTAGACAGGTAAATATATGTAACAAAACATTTTCCCTTAAATTCCATTCCTGGTCTAAATAGTGTTTTTTTTTTATAATGTATTGACTGAGTAGCAAACAGTATATACCCTGATAGTACAGCATGAATGTGCAGGCTCGCCTTGATCTACATCAACACTGACGGCAATAATTACTTTTTTTATCAAGCTGAGGATAATTTTACTATTTTGAAATTCAATCATCAATGTCAAAAAACAAAAAACAACAACATTTAGTACTACAATTCACTTACATCTAACAGATAACAAATTACTGATAGTAAAAATACTAACTTAATGCAGGGATCACTGGCGATCAAGACTATTAATAGAAGAAAGTGAATGTAACCATATAACTGATTGGGTTTTTCAATAATTATAACAATTTTTCACTACATAAATAGCGACATTTTTAACAGGGGAAGTAACTGTTTAATTTAACTCGGATCGTTTCCTCCCGAGTAGATTTGTCCCAGTCGTTTCGACCTATGTGTTATTTGTTGTTACAATGACTTATATAGAGAAATGTAAGTCCTTGGTTGATACACTACAAAAAAAAGTACAGTGGTCGTGTTAATGATAAGAGCTTTAACAAAATGTATGATCTCAAATATATGACAAGTATTGTTTCTATGTTAACGTTCTATAAAGTGTTGATAACTACTATCCAATCCAAGAAGTAAATATTTAAGCAATATAAAGTAAAACTACGAATGTCAAATAGGGGACAGAGTACTTAAAAAGGACACAGGCAGCACTATGATATATCAAATAAGCATAACAAGTTCAGCAAAATTAAACAAAGGAATTGGCAGCTTTTAAACGATCAGTACCGAAACGGATGTTGGTACATTTTTTTTCTGTAAGCATATTTTTTTCTGTATGCCTATTTTTTTTTTTTATTTAAAAAAAATGCAGAAACCATCAAACTGGTCGGTGTACAGAGATACAGTATGCACAAACAATGATGTAGAGGATATGTAAAATTATAAACTCATAAAATGCTTGGTAATATGAATTCATTATTTAGTATTTTTGTTGCTAAGATTAGAACTGCTTACAGTTATAAAAAAACGTTATTATTAATGTATTAATTACATCATTATATATTTGCAGGTTGGCACAGGTGGATCAACACGCGGACCGGGCGTGCTGGACTGGGATTTTATGTTTTGGTTCCGCTACTCAGCGCTGAGACTGAGACGGTAGACCTCCAAATGAGTCTGGTATTTGGAGAAAGCGCTAACGAGGACACACAGAGCGCTTCAACGCACGGACGACTCTTCACACTTTTGGAAGACTTCAAAGACGGCAAGAAGACAACAAATCAACTACTTTGAGAATGCCCCAACGTCATGGGCTTTGGACCATCGCAGACAACATGGTATGAAAACAGTCATTATAACCTTCAGAACAGCAATCGGACGTTTTGTTATTGGGCGATTTGCAATGGGACGAATATTCCAGAATTCACCCAAACCGAAGAAGCTTAAGGGAGGTCTATTGGTGCATTCAGTACCCCACCCTCACTGAATGTCACAAAATAAAACGGAACCTTGTAAGTAACACAACCACCGCCGAACTGTTCTCTTACGATGCGATAACATGCACATGTGTGTGATGAAAAATACAAAACATTTGGTGGTTTGAATGTTGTTGTTTTCTCTAAGGATGACAGCAAAATGAAAATGAAAATTTAAAATTAACCCGTGTCATGTCAATATTTCCTTGTAAACGAGCATACATGTTTACATGTATATCCAAAAACATTATTTAAAAGAATTGTCGATAAGCCCAATCTTTACTTTATTTTATTGGGTTGGTTTGTTTTATTATATACTTCCGTAAGTATTAACACTTTAAATAATTCTCATAATTTTAATCGGTTGGTTTGTTTAATATAAAACTTGACCTACGAAAACAATTGGCATGTCTTAATTATTAATGCCGGAAGGTAAAATCTGATGGTTTGTTGCTTTACCATCTGACGATAATAAAATAAAATATTCCTGTCAAACAAACGTATATTTGTCAACATTAAACTTTCAGCTCAAAAAGTGTTTTGTGATTAAGAGAAATGGAATGTGTCAATATAAGTAATAAAATGTCCAAGACAATTTGAAAATATATTATATAAGTATAAGAAAACAGTGTTAAATGTAACTATTGTACACAATGATAACTCAATAACTAATTTTATTAACTCTTGTATTAATATATCCAATTTATCAATATATCGTAATGGGCAATGCTGCACTGAACGAGAAACACTTAATAGCAACTCAGTTACAAAGTTACCACTAAAATGTTAGGATTAGTTGAAAAAGGGCGTGTTTTGTTTGCTGTCAGACAAAATACGTATTCAACATGTTGCAGATATATGCAGCTTTTAACATGATATGTTTATTCCATACTTATGCAAAAAGTGTTTCGTAATGTAACAGGATGGAATTTTTGGCTTGATCTGTAATTTGTTTTGAAGGAGTTGCTTCCCTTTGACCTTCAGGTCGTAAAGTCATGCTTGATTTGTTGTGTTTTAATTCCCCGCCAAACTGGTCATGAGACCTTTTGTGCCGGCACTTTAAAGTTGTTTTTCAAGGTGTCAAGTCAGACATTTTTTGTTTAAGAATTATGGTGAGAAATTGGGATATTTGATGGTCAGTTTATGTCTAGTTGGTTATCTTATTGAATTGAACTGTATGACAATGAGTTGTGTTTTGGTTTATTATTTAAATAAGTAAAAATCATATGTTTTCGCAATTTTGTGTAGGACCTAAGAATTGTTTCAGAATAGCAGTTTTCTCTAACCTAACCTCACATTTTATTCCATCTACTTTTGCACATTGTTTTGTTATAATTTACAGTTCTAACAGCGTTACATACTGATGCCACTGAGAAGATGAGACTGTGAGTTGGAGTGAGAAGTTGGTTGTATGTGATGTAAACACTTGGTTCCACAAACTGATGAGTTATGTGTAATCTATGTGAATTGTATATTTCAATATGTAATGTTTAAGATGTTTCATGGGTATATAAGTTATAAGCGATAGCCACTAGATTTGTATAGACATATTATTTACGTGTAAAGAACACGTACACTCTTAAGATGTGTAATGACTCATCATTTGCCGAATTGGTAAGTTGTGATATTTTATGATATTGTAAATGTATAATGATGTTTTGTAAAGGGTTTAACTTTATATTTAGTATACATTAATTGTATATTTTCAGAGTGTAGGCCCGAGCCCGATTAGCTCAGTCGGTTACGCGTCTGGCTGTTAATCCAGGGTTCGTGAGTTCGAATCCCCCGCCCGGCAACAGTCTCCGTGATGATTGATATACGACATTGTGTCTCATTATCATTCGTTTCTCACCACTGATTCAAGTGGGAAAGTTATCAGTTTCTTGCGGAGATGGGGTGTGCTCGAGTACTAATTAATCCCAGGAAACAGTGGTTAGGTAACTGATCGTCTGTTAGCCCTCGATGGCATAAAATGACGCTAAATATTCAATCAATCAATCAATCAATCAATCAATCAATCAATCAATCAATCAATCAATCAGAGTGTCGATTATACATACGGTTTACAGGATATTGAAAGTATATATTGTGTTGACACTGTTGTTGAGCGCACTGTACGACAAAGATGAATAAATAAACATAGATTGAACCCAACTCCTCTTGGATTGTTTTATCGCCTTTATTATAGGAGTATAACCAAATATCAAGCGAGTAACAGTAACGTTCGTTTTTTTAAACTGGTTTTGGACTTTAATTTATCGGTAAATTTCAAATTACACCATAAGCTGAAATTAAATTGTTTTGTTTGCCATTGTAATACTTTTTATACCAATTACTGTAATTATTTCTTTCGGTTATTTTAATGTAAAGTGTATGTTTATAAGATTATATTTATTTCATATTATTTCAACGTTTATCACTTTGATTGAATCATTTTTTATTTATTTGCCCTTTGTTATACTTCCTTTTAATACACATAATATACTATAATTCATAACATTGTAATTTAAAATGTCCCACTCACTCACGGAAAACACATTTTGTTTATTCATAAGTGTAACATAATCCAATAATTAGATAGGTAAATCACATGGCAAACGGTATTTAAAATCTGAAGCAGTTGCTTGCATATGGAATATATATATATATAAAAAAAACCACCAACTTAACGGCCGTGGCCGCTGGAAAGTTCCTTTACTTTACCCTAAATGTTATGAATATCACTAAACCCATTACTTTATATAGACGCCTTTGGACACCTCTGATATATAAGATTTTTTAATTATTGAGTGAATTATGTTTATATTAACTTACAGAGTGGTGAACAGTGCAGGAAGTGTTCAGATTGCTCGTTACGACCAATCTGAACTCTTCCTGCACTATTTTCAAAGGCCTTCTGTGATTGGTGTGGGAAAACGCGTATCTATGGAGAAAAGGGTTAAAGCGTATAACGATAACCTGTTTAACTTGTTGGTTTGGTTACATGATGTTGATGATTACAACTGTCTCCTTGATGAACTGATAAATCTCCTCAATATTTTAAGTTGGCCTATTTTTATAACAACATATCTTAAATAAACATAAAAACTAATGTACCAGTCAGTATATGGCCAGATTTCGTTCAACCTTGAAGATAATCATCAACATACATATTGACATATTGCTTATAAAAATGTTTTCACGTACATATTTACCTACTAGTGATTAATACGTCGCGATAGTCGCATGATTAAAATCACAGGACATTTTTATTAGTTTTGCTCATAAGCTAGGAGTCCGCCTTGATTAGGCTTGCGTTGGTAACGTGAATGCAATAACATTACCTTTAACTGTTTAATATCAACAAAATTGAATACTATTATTAAACAAAGGTGAGTGATTTTTTATTCTTTTTGTTCTTAGGAAAAAATATGCGTGAATAGACATATACCGGTATATTCTGCGTGCGTTATTAAAGAGTCGTCTTCAAGTACTCAATTTAACAAAGTTTAAACGAAATAAAAAGGGAAAAGTAATCATTTTATTTTTATTCGCAATAGTTTTAAATCAGAAAAGATATATGTACAATTTGATTTTAAATGTTTAAGTTATAAAGTTTTAACAATATTTAGCTAAATCATATTTTAACGTCCAATGATAGCTAATAAAAGAAGAGAGGCAATGCCCAACACAAAAATAACCAATCTAAACAACATAAACAACACATACATTACATATCACAATATAAAGGATCGTAGGCCTTGTAAATATCAGTAGCGCAACTGACTATGGGGAGAGTTAACCTGATATACGCATAAACCAAACCTCCATATTTCCCTGTCATCGAAGGCGGTTGTCGCCCGATAAATCCAACTAACAATGCATCTATGGATGTACAAACGTGTTTTAAGTGAGAAATATAACAACAAACCATTGTGCATGTATGTTATCAATCTGTATATTTTTTTTCATTCATAGATTTAGTAAAACGTTCTAAAATCGACCCGAATTGAAAATGCAAAGACACTTAGGCGGCCATCGCTGTTGTCATTTTCAACACATTTTACGTATGATTCTATGGTACCTATCGCAGTCTGGATCTTTCTATGTATTGCGTATGTGTGTTGTGGTCGGTTATTTTCTATGTCGGATATTGGCTTTCCTTTCAAAAGAACTATCATAGGGATGAAGACCCGGTGTCGGCGTTGGTTTTGGTTTTAACAGTTTAAGCATGCGTACATTTCAGTAATCATAGCTAATACATCAATGTAACTTAATTTGTGTGTTCAATACCACAAAGGGGACTGAAATGGCAAGTGAGATAACCCCCACTTTAATTTAGGCAGAATCTGAGTAACCACCACCCATACCTGAATGAAACTCACAAACATCTTCATTACTATCAAAGAGACTTTGGGAGACTAGTGTGATAATTCGATTTTGCGTTTTTGGAAGTGTTATGGCTCTTTGATACTAAGAACATTTGTTCTTTAGATATGCTCATATCTCATTAACCACTACGCATACATTAATAAAACTTCAATTATGTGTTCACTAGCGTAATGGGGACAAGTGGGATAACGTTTGATACAATGTAAAACAATGATTTGTTATACTTTATACTTAGAAACTTTGGTTGAAGTTTTGTGGAAAATCTCAGAAACAATTATTCTGACGTCAATGAAACTTCACACACGGCTTCACTGCTATCACAGAGACTCTGGGAAACAGATGCTGATATCTTCATTTTAATATTTTAGGTAGACGTATTAAACATTGATACTTAGAAACTGTGGTTATTATTTTTTCTGAACAAATGGAGACCAATTAAGACTTCCGTAACTATCTATGCTTTCTTTGATTCTTGTTCTGATTTTGTATATGCCACTTTATTTTATTGGGTTGGTTTGTTTTATTATAAAATGTGACATACGAAAATAAAGGACATGCTCTAACTATAAGTGGCGAAATGTAAAATCTGATATTTTGTTGCTTTACCATCGGATGGTGATAAACGGATATTCCTGACAAACAGTCGTATATTTATCAACATTAAAATTCAGCTATGTGGTTATTAAGTAATATCTTAGTAACAGCTATGTGGTTATAAAGTAATATCTTAACTACTAGCCATACATAAACGAAGCTTCACATATGCCTTAATTATCATTTATGAGACTCACATAGACAAGTTGATTTACTCCAGCTTAAAATTAGGAAGGAGTATGGGCCATTTTTACTTAGAAAATTCAGTAATTATTTTTTTTTTCAGCCAAGTTATATCACAGCATATACTAGCCTTGACGTCTGTGAAACATTACATTATATACACTACCATTAAATGACTGAAGGCCGCTTGATTATAATGTTAGGCAGAATTACTACCAATTTTATAGGTAGATTTTTTAGTCAAGTGTTATAGGTCTCACTACACAGTTGCATTTTGTTCTTTGTTCTATTTAAAATAAGGTCTAGGATTTCAATGGCCAAAAAAAAATCCACATAGATTTTTTTTTAAAGTAATTTTTTTTCATAGCAGGAATGTTAACCCACATAAAAATGCACAATAACTGGTAGATTGACCACGTTGTTTTTTTTAAAGAGAATGCAGTGATACCCTGAGCTTTTTTGAAAAAAGAAGTCCTCAAAAGCTCATAAATACATGCATATGTTGAAGTCCTATAAAAGTCACATTTTAACACCAGTGATGTCTTATTGCACTATATGCTATGCCAACTTTTGCTCTACTCATCTGCAGCAAGAAATCACAACCACTATGAACCATTTTGAAAATATTCCATAACCAAAGTAAATAGGCCTTTTTTTTAAGCATATGAATCTTGCTAACGTGGAAAAAAGGGGCATAACTGTATAGTGAGACGTTAATGACGAGCTTCTATCTCAGCAACTACTTTAGATAATCATACAACAGAGAAACGTGAAGCGGAATAAAATCGAGAAATACATCGATGAAACTACACAACATTAATGTCTCCACTTCACTAACAGTGAGAGAATGACTGAGAGAATAAGCTGAAGTGTTTTGGATATCTCGGATGCGATTGAACACAACATGGTTACCCCATTAATACTAAGACAATTAGTCTAAGCTTTACAGAAATGTTACATCTCAGTAACTACTTGTCAAACAATTAAATTTCACAGCGAACTCCTCTACCATAAGTGGTACAAGAGGGATAAATTTATTTCAGGCAGACGTATTGTCCCATTTATACTTGGGAATTTAAAATACGTGTAATACTACTACTTTGTATCTAATTGACAATTAATTGGTGTGTACAGTATTTAAGTAAAATCTCAAATGTCATAACATAAACTTATATTTTGTTAGAATATCACTGTCTAAATATTTAGAAACTATTTTCCAGTTTCTGTTATCTGCTAGCTATTGTACTGAGACAAGCTTTAAAAACCGGATTCGCTATCACCCGATAGTTCTCATTAATATTTGAAGTATAAATCCCTTACTTACATGATAACAAATAAACCCCTTTATTTAACATCTGAAGTAATAAATAAAATTCTTGTTCTTATTCAATTAAAATTAGCCGGTATATATTGTATTAGTAAAATGCATTTTATGTTTTGCTTCTAATGGTGTTTTATTTTCTATATAAACAGTCTACCACGAGGTCATCTTTACCATGTACGCTATATTGAACGACAGTTGGAGGCGTCAAGTGACCGAAAAACATCTTCGAGAAGGTTTGCAATTGCGAAAAAGAGCCGACTTCGTGTCTCGAAACTATGCTCAACAACAACTGTCAATATCGAAAACATCGTTAGCTGGTAATGTATGTGGTTTGACTGGCACGATATTAGATCCTTTCTCAAATAAATTCTCGGTGATTGGAAAGGACGTGTCAACAGCAGTGGAAATTGTGTCTTTTTGTTACAACATTTATTATAGTCACGCAGTATGTAAACATAAGAGAAGCTTGAAAGAATGGACGTTGGGTATGAAAACACACATTGGTCATCTTAAAGAATGTTTGGAAACCTTAGAAAGAGGACGTGGATGTTTCGTTAATTTCAATGACAACGGCAATTCAATGCAAAGAAATGACATTGTTCCTCAATATGCTCAAAATATTATGGCATACGTAATAAAAATGATTTCACCGTCACTCCATGTCAAACACTTATATTTACTGAATATACAGAACAAAAAAAACAAAATTGCGATTACAATGGCAACATCAGAAGCAATGCGAATTGTCGCAGAGGCTTGCAAAGCACTTAAGACGGCACGTGACAGTTTTCGGTCTGTGACGGAAGTCATGCCATTTTTCGATAAAGCTGCGAATGCAATTCAAAACACGGCTAATGCAGTTCTTCCTTTAAGAGATGGAATTGAAGCAATACAAAAACATAGAAAACGCGGTGTTTTGGAGAAGTTAGGTATTACCACCAATAGACAACCAACTAAGTCTGTCAACAAGATTAAAAGAAAATCAGCATATTTGATAAATATGGCTAAAATATCTGGCGAAAAAATAAAAGAAATGAAATATGACGTAGACAAAGTCAACGGAATGCTTTGCTCAGCCGAAAAAGCAGTTAAGACATGGAATCAAAATCCGGAAATCGCAAACGAATTTGCAATTGTTCTGTTAAGGCAAACGTCAAAAGGTATTAAAGACACTAAAGATGTAATCAGTAAGTTACAAAATGGTGTCATTGTATTGAAACAGAACGCACAGGTACAAGTACGGGGAGCAAATGAAGTTTTGGAGGAGGTTAGTTCAATTCATCAGTTGTCAGGATTTCGCAATATTGATTTCAAAATAGTAGATGACCCAAGAAAGAAGTTTTCTCAAGCATTAAAAGGAACACAGCAAATAGCAGATGATACAAAATTAGAACTGAAGACAAAGGAAGCAAGTGCATCAATTGAAGACGCGTGTGGACAAATAAAAGGAAAGATGACGGCATTAGAAACAGAAAGGGAACGTATTCTCAAGCTGGAATATGATGCATCAAACACAAGCTTGAAAGAAAAAAGTTCATTAAAAGAAAAAGCACTAACAATAAATAAACAAGAACTTGTGTTTAATGTTCTGTCGATATTGGTGAACATTTGGAAAATAAAAACAAACAAAAACACATTGAAGAAAAAGCATGTGCACGAAGGGGCAATATCCTGCTCTTGCAACAGATCAGTAGATCTTGTTCGAGAAAGCATGCGCTACAACCAGAGAATTTGTGCAATTATCAGAGATGACGGAGACATTATAATATGGAGCATTCTTCTATTTGGGGGCTTTTAAGGTGAACAATTCGTCCTACAATAAATATTAGGATGACAAAACGATACAAACAATGAAATGAACATTATTGTTAATGCGAGACGTGTGGGAAAAATGTAAATCATACATTTTTATACATAAGATAAGACTTTGATTATTAATGTTTAAAACGTGATAATTTACCTCTGATTGACTTACAAACAGGCCAAATTGAACATAGCTCGACTCTTTACATGTAGCCTTTCAGAAAAAAAGAACATATATGACCAACAATAAACGTTGTAGTGTTGTTTTGAGAGGATGCCGCAACCTACGCAACACAACAGTAATTAATAAACAGCAGAATTATAATAATTGAAATATATGCATAGAGATGAAATGATAACATGAGTCACATATCGGCTAGTATCAAAGTACGCCACTGGGGAGCTGTAACCTGCTTCAATCCTCGCTCTTCTTTTGTCGTTACACATCATAAGAGGAGACAATGTAAAAACAAATATTCCCGCCAAAACTGTTCATGTAAATACAATTAAAATTATCAAATTATGTTTTGTCATTACAGATATATGTGTTTATAATTTAATCTTGTCGGTCAGCAAATCTCCAAGTGTAACCATTTTTAAATGAAAATGTGTATACACTGAACACGTAATCTTTAAGACTTGAGAAGGTAAAGAAAGGAAGAAGACTGTGTTAGCATAGGAACAACAAACGAGAATGTTAGCATGGACAGAGACAAATTTATTACTCGTATTATGAACTCGTTATCAAGGAAAAGTAGCAACAATTTCATAAGGCAAATTGAAAGCAACTATTGGCGCAAATTGTTCTTGAAATCTGTAAAATAGATGCGAGAATTACTAGTAAGAAAATGCAAATAAGAATTAAAAATCATTTGAATAGGAATGCAAACCGTATTGAGTGCCCAGCAGAAATGGAAATTCAAATAATGAAAAAGATGCAATAAAAATGAAAGGATCAAACAAGTTATGGCGAATATGAAAATTCTCTAATGACATGTGTAGCGGAAATGTTGGCAGGGGTATGAACATCACAATGTTACGTAAATACGCGCATAGAAAACGAAAATAGCTTAATACTTAAAAGCATATGACAATTTTAAACGGGTTTATTTTATTTTTATTTGAGAGAAGCAATATTGTTAAACTGGACCATTTAAACGAAAGCGATGAACTTGGAGATACGAAATACATAAGAATTTGTAAGACATTCGGTTGCGGTGAGATAAGGTTATTACATGGGTTTAATGAATTATGATATGAACGCATGTTATTAAACCTCCGGGTCAGACGAGTGTAAACGGTACTTGACTCAAAGTTCAATATGAAGGTTATCTTTGGCGATTGTATCATGTTACACGTGTGTGTATCATTGAACTATGCTTTCGTATATCATGCGCTTAGCTGAACTATAATAAAGTAATACATAGACACAAAGCTAACTTTTCGGTCATTTGGGCCGGGATGTGTTATTTAAAATTCTTTATTCGTGTACTATGTTACATATACATATGTCACTATAATAAATATTTACTTACTTATTTACTTGCATATTAATGAAATATATATGAATCAATCAAAATAAATATACGTGATAATTGGGCTATGGAAATCAACAATATGCTGAACGATATCGGCTTTAGTTATATGTGGATTAATTATCAGATCATAATTATCGAAATAAATAGAAATAGTATATGACCAATACCTTAAACAAATGCCCTTAATATATGAAAGAAAACTTTGTTTTGTTAAAGATGAGCACACGTCTTCCACTAGGGTAAATATATGTAATGTTTGTGTACTCAAATACTATGGGGAAGAGAATGTAAGACAGATTTAAAGTGATTTTTTTTTCAAAACAGAGATTAAACCATTATTCTGCAGTGTCCTGCAGCACATTACTATATTATTGTAAATAGGCTTAATAATAAAACCGTACATTCATTGAAAAGAAAATTCACATGAACTCATTTTGTTAAGGACATGTCTTATACATAGGATAACCGTGAACTAAATAGATATATTGAGATTAACTCAAACGTCTGATGAGCGCATGAAGGATTTTTTTATGTTTAAAGATAACAAAAATACATCAAAGTCAAGGACTTGAAATAAAGTGTAGCCGACGGACAGTATTTAAAATCAACTGATAAACATGACGATTGTATAAATTAATCCTTTATTTAATTGTGCTACAGCTTTAGGAAATACCGCGCTGTTGAAATAGATGTTACTTATGATCACATGTCAGACAAATCATTTTATCATGTCAATGAATTCATTTCTGTTGATAAATTACCTACCTGATAAACATCGGTTTATCACGCAAATGCAAGTTTATCAGGCACATGACGCCATTATGTATAATTATACATTTTGACGGAATTTCTACACTAGGATGTAACAAATGTTTGATGCTGATTTTCAATTTCATAAAAAAAAGACGAATAAGAAATATTGACATGATAAAGAGAATACCATGTTAGTGTCTAATATTATCAACTTTATCAGGTTCGGCACGATAAAAAACACCAACAAGGACTCGGCTGAGCCTCGTCTTATTTTTTTCTAAGCCTCAGCTGATAAAGTTGATAATATCAGATACTGACATGATATTCTCTTTACACTTAGGAACATATACACGTAATGTATATATCAATATCTAATTATTGCTATCTCAATTCATATTTAAGAAACTATCAAAAACATTCTATAAAAGAATTGGCATCATACTACTTTTAAAAATACAATTAAACACTGTTAAACATATCAACTGATATTTCGTTGTTATTTTCTATAGTTCTTATAAAAATGAAATATATTTGCACTTTTACAAGATACACGATACAATACTTTTTTTAGTGTAAAATGGAAGTATGCCATTATTGCCGTGTAACACTTTAATTAGTGTTGTGCTCTAAGAAGGAAGTTTCTTATTTCATCAAAACGTAAATGCCGTGATCACATGTGAAGGGATGAAACAAACAACAACAATATTTTACAAAAAAAATAAGACTACAGCAATGCTTAAACACAGTATCTAGCCTATGGTGATGATTATTTTAAACAAAGGGATACTGTACACAATATATCTCTTCATGCTCTCCACTATTATATTTCGATTTCTTTCCTTTTCTTCCTCTCTACCGCTCCGTATCTCTTTCTATCCTCCTTGTGAGTATGTTTCTCTCTCTCTTACTGTTTTTTATCTCAATGTATTTGTATGACTCTGACCCTATTTACTACCTTGCATATTTCTACCTTTAATTGAACGGCGTTAGACCACTTATAGGTCGGTCGTGGTTTCAATCATCAACACAAGTACTAATTATCTAATATTATTAATTCAAATTTATCCCTTCTACTTATGATAACATGTTATGTCGTCTTAATCACAAACGATTATAACAAAAACTAAAATGGAAAGGAAAAATCACATTAGTACAACTCCATTAACGTTGCGTTTGTCTAATATGAATACGGTGGCTAACCCACGTGACTTAATGGTATGGAGTGGTGTTAAAACGGAGTGCCGGAACAAGATAACATATTTGCAGATAACTTTCATAATAGTTTATGAAAATACACGAAACAAAGATGAACGTCGTCTGTGTATAGAGATAAACCATCTGTGTTTATCAACTGACCATGCACAACTGGTAAAAAATGGAGCGGTGTAAATTGCTAAGTTGAAGAATATGTGGTAGGGAGTGGTGCAAGTTACAAAAAAGTTTCTAGGAGTTGGAGATTTGAAGTTTGGACAGATCAACGGTTTGGTATATTTTATAGGTGCCCTGTTTGTGGACTCAATTTTATACATAGGAATAGTATGGGAAACTGCAAATTCATTATGAGAAGCGTTTTCTTTGCAAAGGAAATATTTTTTGTTCAGTAAGAGTGGAGTGTGGTTATTTCCCATAAGACGTCATTTTTTAAATATGAAATTATAATACCTTGACCACAATGAGCCAATAGATCGTCCGCATGCTTATTGCTTAAATGTAATGACACATATTATTCTAACATAGGTTGACTACCATCACATTATTTATCATAATATCAACATCCGCTGAATAATTCCAATTAACGTAATCTGATTTTATTTAAAATGATAGGTTATGTTTCTGAAACGCACTAAAATTGTACACGCCCCCTTGTTATGTATATGTTCTTTTTGAGACGATATCATTTTCCCCCAAATAATATTTTAATAGTTTCCTTAAAGATATTTTGATGGAATTTTGTATATAAATGCATAACGAGAACACGAAGCGTACCAGGTGTTGGTTTTTAAACATATAGGGTCACTAATACTAACGGTTGTACAGCGTACACCGGATATTGCCATTGAACGTATAACACATTTTCGAAAATCAAAAATGACTTTGACAGACAAGGAAAGTTTAAACACAATCACATACTTTTTGTTATAACTAAATAATCCACGATTTATGATACCAGTATGGTACAAAGTGACCTGAAACTTGAAATAATGTGCTGAATAAAAATATCTCTATTAAATATCAAAATCATCACTTGATAATGGCGATTGTGAGCACATTTCATTTAGTATCCACGTATTTTTTGAAGGTCGTGATAATTCTAAATCGTAAATCTTATTTAGTTAAGTCTGAAGTTAACATCAAAGGTGTACAGTGTAATTGAACTAACATGTATAATAATGAATTATATACTGTGTATTGGCCTACACTCTATTTAACTGTACTGGGTAATTTGTTTAAATGATAAATTGTCCCAATGATAAATACGTTATTTTGCGAAAAATGAAATGAATGAGTGATGGAATTACACATTATATGACGTCATAATCATCCGTGACGTATTGCCCGAAACCTGCAAGTAATTAGCAATGTCTACCTTTGGTCATTATGATTGAGATGCAAGCCATCACTAATGGTTGTCCAAAGATAATTCCATATTACAATAGTTTTGGTACTCATATGAACATTATGAATGCCATTTTTTTGTACAAGTGTTACATTTTTACATACTTTTCGACTACTAAGCGAAAATAATTTTGCAAGAACTTAACGGCTGTTTGACATTGGGCACTGTCTCGACACTATTGCCACATTTAGAGTCTTAAAATATTAAAAATCCTACCCGCTTCCATCACTGAGAAAATTTTTATGGATATTTGAATATAACTGTTTACTTTATCTTCAGTTTTGAAAAAGTTGTCTATGCTTGTTAAGATGAAACGTTTGACGTTTTAATTAAGCTGATAGTATATTTAGTGCTTAATCTTTAGGTATCTGGTATAGACACTTGTGTTCGATTATTATCATTTAGATTATGCAATAGTCGGTTGATGGATATTTGCTTAGCAAAAAATAGGCCTATGTAATTTGGTTTTGAAATATTTTCAAAATTGTTCATAGTAGTTGTGATTTCTTAGTGCAGATGAGTATATAATTATTTAACAGTGAGTGTCGTGATATTGCATGTAATGGTTGGTGTGTTTATGGTGGGTGTCGTGATATTATATTATATGCTATGGTTTGTGTGGTAGTAAAAGGTTGTCGTGATACTATAGGGTATGGTGGGCGTGGCGGTAATAGTGGGTGTCGTGATATTATAGGTAATGGCGGGCGTGGTGGTAATAGCGATTGTCGTGATATTATAGGTAATGGTGGGCGTGGTGGTAATAGTGGTTGTCGTGATATTATATGCTATGGTGGGCGTGGTGGTAATAGTGGTTGTCGTGATATTACAGGTAATATTGGGCCTGGTGGTTATAGTGGTTGTCGTGTTACTATAGGTAATGGTGGGCGTGGTGGTAATATTGTTGTCGTGATATTATAGGTAATGGTGGGCGTGTTGGTAATAGTGGTTGTCGTGATATTATAGGTAATGGTGGGCGTGGTGGTTATAGTGATTGTCGTGATATTATAGGTAATGGTGGGCGTGGTGATAATAGTGGTTGTCGTGATATTATAGGTAATGGTGGGCGTGGTGGTAATAGTGATTGTCGTGATATTATAGGTAATGGTGGGCGTGGTGGTAATATAGTTGTCGTGATATTATAGGTAATTGTGGGCGTGGTGGTAATAGTGATTGTCGTGATATCATACGTAATGGTGGGCGTGGTGATAATAGTGGTTGTCGTGATATTATAGGTAATGGTGGGCGTGGTGGTAATAGTGATTGTCGTGATATTATAGGTAATGGTGGGTGTGGTGATAATAGTGGTTGTCGTGATATTATAGGTAATGGTGGGCGTGGTGGTAATAGTGATTGTCGTGATATCATAGGTAATGGTGGACGTGGTGGTAATAGTGGCTGTCGTGATATTATAGGTAATGGTGGGCGTGGTGGTAATATAGTTGTCGTGATATTATAGGTAATGGTGGGCGTGTTGGTAATAATGGTTGTCGTGATATTATAGGTAATGGTGGGCGTGGTGATAATAGTGATTGTCCTGATATTATAGGTAATAGCGGGTATGGTAGTTAAAGTGGTTGTCGTGATATTATATGCTATCGTGGACGTGGTGGTAATAGTTGTTGTTGTGATATTATAGGAGGTAATGGTGGGCGTGGTGGTAATAGTGAGTGTCGTGATATTAGTTTGACTGTTTTTTATCATCGATGGTAACAATACACTTTTTAATAATTTTTTTTAGATAAGTTTGATATTTTTTAAGATATAATGAGTAAATGCCATTCATTGTATGGACACATGACCAATTGCAAGCCATGTAGTAAGAGTTATTTCAAATAATGGTCATTTTGTTTCAATTGATATAACAGATTTAAATATAATACAAATCAGGACTTGTTTCCAAACAAGAACATTCAGTTTAGTTTGATGATTGATCGAAATACTGATCGTCTGAAAGATTTTGTAATTTTGTTCATAATACTAGATCACATTGTTCTAAAATTATCGTATTCTGTACTTGTGTTAACTCTAATACCTTTGATAACATTTATCAATGTTTATCGCGCGACATCGTGCTTGCACGTACGGTGATGATACATTTAAAACACGATAACCGCAATATGCCATATCAGAATAATACTTAACCTATTACTCAGCAACCTATATCACCGTATATTGACCGCAATATACAGATATATCATTATCGTAACTTAAGTCTGTGCCCTTGAAATTCACAATCAACACGTCAACAGAACATGCACGATTGTTGAAAAGTATGGCCATATACCCATACACCAATCTTCATAATTTCAAACATAAATATTTTTTTCTGGAAAGCGGTTTAAACACTCACCGAATGCTATTTAGATGTTAAATTAAATACAACGTTTCACATTAGATAAAGTGCATTTATATTTAATGTCAGTGACATATCAATTACAGATTGTATATTTTGTTGACACAGCTTTGTTTAGCAAATGGGTCCTCCGTTGACCAGTGGTCTAAGGGGGGCGTCTCAAGGACACTCAGCGCTCTGTTCGGTGGTTCGAGTCCCTTTCGCTCAAAAAGCTATATTTAAGACAGTTCGCCATTTACTTGCGGAAGGACGGTTGTTCTACTCAGATTCATTCTGAGGTCTTCTTGACGGAAAACAATTTCACCCAAAAAATGGACAGACAGTAAAATATAAAGTTGAGCTGCTTCTCAGATGTTTTATTTACATTGATCACGATTACTCATTAATGTACAACCTTTCGTATGTGTCACATATATAACGTTTTCAGATGGCATGATCAAAGATATTTTTCTTCCTCTGTATTAATATACATTTTCTTGCTAACAAGGTTTAAATTCAAGGGGGTATCGACATTTAACCTTTAGCCTAACGATGTAAACGTAATTACAATTCTCTGAATTCGTTATTACGAAAATATGCTCAATTTGTGGGATTTTTTTTAAATCGATTTCAGCTGTCTTTCTGTTTTCGTCGTAACCCGAAGTTTTTAAAAAGATACACCTTTCTTTTATAGTGGCAAATTGTCAAGGTTAAATTTTGAATGCAAAATCAGTATATTTATGTGTTATCTTATCCAATATCATACGTTCTGTATCGTAAACATCACGCGTTACATATCACAAGTTATCACCAGTCTGAATAAGTGCATGTCTATTGACAACATAAATATTTGCACCAAGGACATGCATCTTTAATCGCTTTCATTATCCATTTTAGTATACATTGAAATAATGTGGAGCGCGTGGTCCAGTTGTAGAGCACCTAGCCCATGGTCGGAGGGTCGTGGGTCGATTCTCCGCCACGGCTATGTGTGGTGTCCTTGAGCACGACTCTTTATCCGCATATTCCTAATACTGGTTCTACATAGGAAGACTTCGACTTGTTTCACAATCGATGTAAAATTGATAAGTTTTGACTAATAGAGCATAACATAACATGATTTGATGAACTCTTTTAAATTGAAGTTAAAATAGTGATGATCACAAAGTATTGACAATAGCACTGGCAGCAGACAAAACCGATAAACTCTAGTTTTTAGAGGTTTTCTACCTAAATATATATTAAGCAAATATTTTATGAATTTCAAAATACGATATCTACAGTTGCACTGAACGTCATAAATGATTTTTATGGACGAAAATAAAATTTCAACATTTTAACACAACATTTAGTTTTAAAAAGTCAATTTTGCTGTTATTCAGTATTAGGCCGTAGTTTAATAACGTAAATGAGTGAACTGTATAATGGTGTCTCATAATGACTTATATGGAACAAAACTATGTGAAATCTATATTACGTGTATTTATTAGTTCTATATATATATTTGATAATATACTTCATCTTTCAAAATCAAAACAAAATATCTACATAAAGTAAAAAATGATATATAACGAACATGGTTTTTCGAGGGTCTCCTGCAAACTGTTTCCTCACTAATGTGATTCCGAAGTTTTATCCCAGGTTATTTTAAAACGCTTCATTGCACTTCAATCCTGTTTTCAATAGCTAACGATACCCGTTTGTTTCGTGTAAATTGCTTTTCAAATGATCGACATATTGAAGTTTGACATATATGCAGTCATATACACTGACCATTTTACAAGTCACCTTGTGACATGGACGGAAAAACAGAAATTCGTGGCTATATAAAATGCCACATTAAGCTTGGTATAAATGCAAAGCAAATATTTGATGAAATGTGTGATATATATGAACCTCAGTCCATTTCTATGTACACAGTATTTAGGTTGGTTCAAGCTTTAAAAGCTGGGAAATTGTCTGCCACAGACAACTGGAAACAAGCAATGGAAAGGAAAAAATCGAGCACGCCCATATATTGACAAAAGAACAACCAGTACGAAGAAAATGATGCACGCCATTTTCTTTCATTCTAGCGGGTCAGTTGTTCAAGTGCTTTTGTCCATCTGGTCATACAGTCACTGGACGCTTTTATAAGAAGTCTGTGCTGAAGAAAGTGAAAAATGTTTTTACAATGAGAAGCGTTTTATGATATGAAAATTATGACCAAAGAATTGGGTTAACAAAGAATGCACCCTAAATTAAAAGACAAAATCCAAAAGTGTGTTTTACCCCTACAAATGAGCTTAATTGGACTTTAGTTCGAATGAGACCAATAAAGTGACATATTCTTAATATATACGCTGTTGTAATGCAATATTTTACAACAGAAATTTTCTCTTCTGCACGCGTTCGAAAGGATGAATTTTTCAAAACTGTCAAGTAGAAAAGAAACATCACTTCAGAATAATATTTAAAAGCAGGGTTGTCAAAGAAGAGAAAAAATATCTTCTAGGATTGTCTCGTTGTAATCGGATAAGTGTACAGAACAAGAGAAGTATCTCGTTAACATAAGAAAATAAGAAATTTCTCGCAAGCAACATAAGAGATGTTTCTTTTCTGCAGATATTATTTTACAAGAGAAATTTTTCTCTTATAGAAAAACTGTTCAAATACACGCGCTTGAAAGAATAGTTATCTCAAAACTGTCAAGTGGAAAAGAAACTTCTCTTCTGACAGTATTGTCTAAAAGCGAAACCATTCCTCCAGAAGAGAAAATTTCTGTTTTCTGTCACTGCCACTGTTATAATTATGATGATATTATCTAGCTGCTCTGTTTGCTGCTGTTGTTGCTGCTGTTATTTATTCTGATGCAATTTGAGCATCTACTCTCTAAAACGTGGACCATATAAAAAATAGATACATTAATAATTTTATTTCGTATTTTAACATTTCAGGACATATAAATATATGCGCATAGACGAAATAAAATAGCTTTATAACTGCCATATACACCTACACAAGATGACATTACGATGAGAAATTTAAGATTTGTGCTTTCAACTAAAGGCAAATATTTTAAAAAGTCAATTATAAAAAATATCACCTAAACGAAGGGACCAGTCCCCCTCGTTACAAATTTCTTTCAAAATATGAGGTTTGTACTTTTCACTAGAGGCAACTATTTTAGAAATGAAAGAGGGGAATGGTCCCTCCTTTAAAATATGATGTACATGTATGATGCTATCTTTAAATTGGACAGTTTATCATGGAGAGAGAATCATTCCCCTGTTGGTACTATTGCACTGCATTTAAAAATATTGACTGCTCTTGATTACGATATGAATTTATTACTTGAAAGAGGGGCCAGTCCCCTAGTTTTGAATTAAATAACTGGAAACTACTACGTACCGTGGACAATTTTCATTATTGTAGATAATGTTCAAGATTATTACATTATACTCTTACGGAGTTTTTCGTCTATCAAACTACGATTGTCAAAATAGCTGTAAAGCGCGATAAATGCATAGTGAAGTAAAGATGAGTGTTTGGACATGCTTAGCTGCTATCAGAATATATTATAACATTAGGTGGTCTTCGGTCATTGTCGTTCACTTACAAGATTTGTAATCAGGTTGTTATATGCAAAAAGTGTGGCTCCAAATATTATCACTAAATGCTATTTCCTTTTAGTACATATATGTATGTGGTGCAAAGGAACGAAAATTTAGAATGAAGTTACATTATTACAACAATCTATCGGGGAGGTTTTGTCATGTTAATGTAATGCCAGAATTAACTTTGTTTCCCTGGCAAGAATGTCTAAATTATTTTCTTTCAGTTGATCATTGTACTTATATCACTGATGAGCCAATATGAAAATTAATGATTTATAAGTTTGTTCAAATATTTAGCTTCAGTTTATTTCATAGAGGACAACTGGTCTAACCACTCTCGCTGGGGATTTTAGATAGTGTACCGGTGGTCAACGATCACACCCAACTCCGCAAGTAACTGATAAGTTTTCAACTTGATACCCTATATCAGTTATCAAATAGAATCTGACCTGGCTTGGATTCAAACCCACGATCCCTGGATTGCGTCAGATTGAAAAGGCCGAACCCAGTTATATCAGTAGAAAGCGTGCCCATTAAATAATACAATGTGCATTTGAAAAAAAAAAATATTTTTTTTTTTTGTGTGTGTGTGTGTGTGTGTGTGTGTGTGTTTATATATATAACTGAGCGTTTCCAATTGCAATTTATTCCCCGGTGGCGTCATATGCTGCTGACCTTTCTCAATGTTTGTAGTGTACTCGTTATAATGAGTATAATTATTACGTAGGTAGAATTATGATACGTCCAGCAAAATACATGGATATTTTAATGATAACTCTGCATGCTAACTTGGTGACTGTATTCTTTGCATGTTATTATTTTATTATGTAGGAAATCGACTAACAATAATGATGTTTTAAGGAAGAAACCGATTCATCCAATTTATTTTATCCTTTCTTAATTATATAATGTGTTTAATAGTGAATTAATTATTAACATACTTTGATTTAAAATAATCCACAACTTGATAGTTAAACAGCCCTTACCAATGTGTAAATATCTAGATTGAAATCAACCTGACTGGCTTCATTTAAATTTGTATTTTATCATTTGACCAGATGTACAAGTTTTTACATTTTAAATAACTAACAATGATTTGTATTCAGACATTGGCACCAAGCAGGGAAGGTGGGAAGTTCTAGTAGCAAATCGGGGGGAACGGTAAGCGGCAAAATATTGCAAATATGTCTAATTATTACATTTATACATAATGCATATATATGAAATTAAAACACCCTAGTTCTAATATTTGGAGATGGGCATATAATGTATAAAACACATAATTTTCTAACGTATAATAGTGGCTATACAAAAAGTTTAATTTGATCAGTTATACTCATACTGATACAATCAAAGTCGGCGTTGTCATTTTCTTTTATTAAACTAAATACGGATAAATATGGTTGCCATCATATGCCCATGAAATATATGAACTTTTGCTATATGCAGTTCATACACTACTTAAAGACGATTGTAGAGTTTTCCATGTGCACCAATTCCTTATACTACAACTGATGCTATTTCGGGTGGCATCATCTTTTACTGATACGCCTTAAATTGGTATCTTGTATTGTGTTCATTATATGAAATATGCTACTCGGTAACTGAGTATAAAATAGAAATCTCAATTTTATATAAATATGTTCATTTAGAATAAAAAACCTTAATTTTGCAACTATATTTTATTCAACGATGGCATACTTTTGATATCATTCGAATGGGTATTGGAGAGCATTTTGTCAGATTTTAGGCAAAATTTATCCATGAACTATATCAAAACATTAATTAAACGCTATGTTTTAATTGCAAAACTGAACAGATATTGACACTCGGCCGAAAGGATCTTTTAAATCTTAAACAATTAAATTCAAGTTTATAACTAATTACATTTTTTATGACAATTATTTGCATGCATCTATGTATCAGTTTTAATTCAATACTAGATGTAAACAATTTTAAATATTTGTTTCGCATTTCTTGTATAACCCATATTTTCTAGCCAAACTTCAAAGACAGGTATGTTGTTGAGGAGGTAACAAAATATATGTACGATAACGTATATATTTTATTTCTGATATTGCATATACATACATTAAACTTAAATACTGTGACGTTTCATAAAATGCTATCCTTAGGAACGAATTGACAAAAACTATAGAAATATTTTATAGTCATTACAAATATAAACAATATTCTACAGGTTGAAAATCTGCGACGACAATAATGAATAACAGTATCAGGTACATATAGCTGCAAAACATTTATTGCATCCATGACGTCGTTGTTTCTAAAGTCTTTATTTTCTATCAAAAATACCCTCATTTGCAGTCAAAACATTTGTTTTGCACATAACAATAAAGGATGCATGTCGTTTAAGTGCTGCAGGGTTCTCCGATTGCTTAACGTGTATGAGTGGAGTGACGAGAAGGAAAATTACTAAATAACGTAAAATCTAACCTGCAGATAGTGATATGGTTTGTGTCACTTCTGATGTATATGGATGCACATTGTCCTAATACAACGCGTTTTTGTGACGCCCATTCGCTTTGATACAACTTGTCAATGATAAGTATTCTATCACCAAGCAGTCGATTTGTTTAGATGAACAATTTTACGCGCTCTTACTGAAAATGACTTCACAACGAGAAAAGGGTAGCTAGGATCAATTTATGGGTGGAGCTGACGTCTGAAAATAGGCTCGACACCTGTCATGTACAAAATCAAGTAAGTGCTTGAAGACTAAACAGGCATTGAATACGACATCGTTTTATTAATAATAAAATTTCGAAACTCTCACCAATTTTGCAACGCGTTGTATAGCACACAGTCTTGGACTCCGACGTTGTACAATTGAATGCCATACCGAACATACATTCGAATGTTTCTATTGATAAACAGTTAGTGTAGATATAAAATGATATATGATCCTAGACAGCTAAAATAATTACTGTTGAGTATATTGTATAAATAAACACGAACATGCAAAACATCTATCCCATGATGCATGACAAGAACGTAATAGATACACATTATAAAGTGTCAAAATAGTTATGCCATAATGTATGAAATACGTTATAAGTATTTATAACATTAAATTCATAACTTTCATTTTGAAACATGTCAAATTTGGCGTTATTTCAAAGTGTTTTCCTTTCTTATTTTCTTGCCATTCTTATTCATTAAATCAATAGAAACATCAATGTTATGTTGTAGCTCCTGCCACCGTAAAACTCTAGATACACACATGCACTGATTTCTATATTTAATCTCTTTAAATTATCAATGTATTTACACGTGCAAAATATATGTTCAGCAACAGGAGCAAGTATGTTTGCATTTAGTAGACTTTTTCATGGCGACGTTATGGTGATAGTCTTTAATGATTGGTACCATAGCTTGGCATAAGTCATGTTTCAACAGATATTTTTATTGAAATATAACTGTTTTTAAATAAATGGTATGACCAAAAGAAGTTCCATTTGGAAGATTAAACAAAACAACAATAGCAAAACGAAAGTAGCATTTGTCAATTCGAACTTATGGTGAGCATAGTATCTTTACATTGTGTAACTATCCTATTTTACAAATGCATTATTCCCACGCATGTAACATAACGTTGAAGACTTCTAGAAATAAAGCAATATATCAATATGCCTCCATATGTTCCATAACGTTGAAAAGTAGGGACATTATTCAAATGCCCTTTTTTTAAATATTGACTAGAATGTGAAGGTTGGAAATTGTAAATATTAGATATTAACTCTTAGTGTCAACATTTGACATTTGTTATCTTAAATATGGGTCAATTTTGGGAATATGGCTGTGATAGATATCGCGATTAGTAAAAGAAACCTTATACAGCCACGCTATTGATAGTCACATTATGATTAGTTTTAAAACGACACTGTTTCCAGGGCGAGCCTAAATAACTTTCAAAAGAAGAAGCTAGACACTTGTTTGAGATGTTATTAAAATTCTTAATTATAGTTGTTTTAGTGCATGAATTTGAGTTTCTCCAGCAAATACTGAAATGAAAAAAGGTATATTATCAGTATTGTGGAAAAATATTTTCAGTTAATTAATAAATATGTCGATTTGTGAAATTTAATTGGTCTTTATAACATTTGACAGAGTATGGTCATGTCATAAACACTGAGATTTCCCAATAGTTTGATTAATAACATATCACCGATTAAGTGACCTCATATTGGCTTTGATATTGGGCTAATATGAATCCACTTAACTAATAATATTATAAAAAAACTAAATCCTTTTTATCAAATTATTTCTGTTTCTGTTTATTAGAATCACATCTATGAACACAGATCAGGCAGATTGACAACAGACGAGATATATAAAGAAACAAGTTATTTAAACCTCTCAGAAACAGAGAGAGGAATTGTCAACTACACAATAAAACAAATAGCCGGAGAATGGGAATGTTTTTTGGAGGATGCCTGCGTCGTATTTTTTCTGAAAAATCATGACAGAATTATATGTGGTTCTGAAGAAGCAACGAATAAGCTTGTCGTCACTCAAGACCATAATGGGGAAGTAGACACAACATGGGAGAGAAAAAGTATTTGGATGCATGCCAGGGATGCCATCGCACCAGTTATTGGTGGAATAAAAAGTATTTTTGAGAGCATTGCCCAGAAAGCAATAAGTATGGGTTCGCTTTTGAGTATAAAATACAAATAACCATTTGTCTGGAGATACGTATATGGAATTAAATCTTATTAAACACATTTGGTTACTTCATTAAATACTGAAATTCCATGTATAAACTGGTCTTCAAAAAGACACACGACAGTTTGAAATCAATTTCATATATATGTGTATAATATGAATAATACATTTCGTGGCCCTTAAGTTTAGTTTTACTTTTTATTTTTTAGATTTGTTAGATTTATACGGTCTTAATTAAGATGTAATCTATTTGTACTTTATTGTTTTGCAACTTATATCTCCAAAACCAGCGTTGCGTCACTAGTTTTATGAAAACTATCTATCCAGGGTTGAATTTGCATAATATTACCCTCGTCGAGGTTTTTATACGAGAATTGCTACACGTATTCACTAAAGTACAACTCAGTACAAATCTATAATATCAATGTATTTAAAAACTGATTGAATAATTAACATGTATAGAAGAATGCTGTGTTTATGTGTATTTAACTACACAGACTTCGATTCCAATGAAACATGTGTGTAAACATAAACTTAATTAAACGTTATACACGCCAAGTTGTACATTTGTATATACCATATGTGGTAGATGCCTTGAAATTGTTTATATTATTTGCATTGTAGCCAGGCACGATCGGCGTAGTCTGTCTGTACATTTATTTACAATAATTATCTCTTTATCAATGATCCCCACTCACTTACATGTCCATTCCGGCCTCACTATACAGTTGAATTTGATTCTTTGTTCTAAATAAGATAATGTATAGGATATCATCGGTAAAAACTGATAGGGTGACTAGCTCTTTTTTAAAGACATTGCAGTGACAACCTACACTTTTAATGAATAAGAAGTCCTCAAATGCGCTTAAATACATGTTTCTGTGAAAATCCTATAAAAGTCATCTTTTTACACCAGTGACGTCTTAGTCTTATTACAGTATATTCAATGCCAGTTCTTGTTCTACTTATCTGAAACATTAAACCACAGTCACTGTGAACCATTTTGAAAACATTTCAAACCAAACAAGAGAACTGTGATACAAAGTATCACAGCGGGCCTAAAACCACTCTTTAAGAGATATAACGATTCGCACAGTTATTTACTTAATTATCCTCAATTTTCACACACACAAACACCCCCCCCCCCCCACCCCACACACACACACCTTTTCATCCATACTGAAGTATACTACGAGGAAATTTAGAACAAAGATGAAATGCTGATAAATTGTTGAAATAAAGTATTTGCAACATGTAAAACTAATCCGGAAATAAATTATTAGGAAATACTGAAGAATCGAAGGTTTTAAAAATCGCCTAAGGGGTACGAACTGGTTAGTGTACGAATAAAATAATTAGACTGCGTCTAAAATTTTACATACAAAAAGATACGAAACTACCTTCGTAATAAGTATTAAAGCAGTCTAGCAAAAAAAATAGACTGTGTCTGATCTTATTTTATTTCAGTCTTCAATATCATGTACTTTCAGTATAAAATGTGAACCAATGTAAAGCAGTCTGCCAAATCCCCAAGAGGAACTTTTTAACCCCGTATTAAATAATGCGGCCCGCCTTTAAGCGGCCCGCAATTACATATGATATTTTTTTAAGCGCGCTTGTTATGTTACCGTGACAAAAAGGGACACTACTATGTAGTGACACGTAAAGACAGACACATGGACTAAATGCATCTACTGACTAGTTACTACGGTCATACAACTTTGTAATAAGGGTGTATAACCATTCGGTAATAATATGGTTATTTTATTCAAGTAATGTGCTCATCCTTAAAACCCTCTACAATCCTTAGGGCACAAATGGTAATTATCCCATACCGTATATTATCTGCAACTATTGAACCGTTATATATGTCTTCCTCATATGTCACCGGTCGATTTCTACATAGAATGGTATCCTACTTACTGAATGCTAAAAGTAGTATTCCAGTTGTAAGTATTGATTGATGATTGATTGATTGATTGATTGATTGATTGAACATTTATTGTCATGTTATGCCATCGAGGGGTAACAGACGATCAGTTAACCTAACCACTGTTTCATGGGACCCTGAAAGGTAAACCAATACTCTAGCACACCCCACCAATCGATAACTTTCCAACTTGAATCAGAGGTGATAGATAAATGATAATGAAACACAATGTCGTATATCAATCATCACGGAGACTGTTGCCGGGTGGGGATTCGAACTTACGGCCCCTGGATAGGTAGTCAGGCGCGTTACCAACTGAGCTAATCGAGCTGCTTGAATATTAAATAAGTATACGGTTTGTCTGTCTGTCTGTCTGTCTGTCTGTCTGTCTGTTTGTTTGTTTGCTTAAATATTTAATGCTATTAATTTTTTACTTTCGAGAGCTAACAGACGATCAGATTACCTAACCACTCTCTACCTGGGAGCTTAAAAGTTTAATGTACTTGATCTTAATAAGTAACTGATAACTTTCCCATTTGAATCAGCGGCCGTAAGAGACGGACGACAATGAGAAGCAATATCGAAAATCGATCATGGAAGAGACTGTGATCAGTCGGGGATTCGATATCACGACTGCTGGATTGATAGTCAGACGCGTTACCGACTGAGCTAATCGGACCCACCTACATGCGTTTGATATAATATAATACTCGTAAAGAGATAAAGTTGAGAAATAAACGCAGCCATACATACAAGGATAATGCAACAAGATGATTATCACGTACACTCACACAACCACAGTACAACCGTACGGAAATGTAGCAAGGTTAAGTGAAAGATAGAAATAAAACCATTATGTATACCTGATAACGGATGTTTGTTTTTATTTTATTTCAAATTACAAATTTATGTTATTGTCATAAAGATATATATTAACATTTGAATAAAAAAAAGAACACAGAGTAAATTATAATCGATGCAAATGTTCACTTGAAGCCGTGTCCGAAAAATTGCATTACAATTGGGATAAAATATTTTCTTTAAAATGATATTACCAGAGTTCTAGAAAACATGAGAATTTCTATTTAATATATGTATAGGCCCCGAAAGGTTCCATTCAATACTTGAAGTGAGCTGTTTCTTTAAAAAGGATGCACCTCTTTATTTTAGTTGTATATATATATACACAAATCAGTGTAACATCAATCCCGTTTATATTGAAATATGAATTACAAAAAATGCAGCGATAGAGTTGATTTAAGGTTATTTTTAACGGGACGTAACACTATGTTTATCGCTTATATTATGAAAAGAATATCAATATTTATATATGGTGGCTATCCAAACCATCAATCAATTTTACTAAACAAACATTACAGTGACTGTAGTATTGCGACTTCCTCCAGGGTGATGGCTTAATGAAACATACTTCTGAAACAGCGACGTTTAAGATTTCATAGGAAGTTTAATCTCATGGGTTTGTATATTCCTACGCCATTTATAAAACAACAAAACACTTAATGCATTCATACATGTAGTAGGGAGATAAAACACAGCAGTTCCCGGGCCTTTCCTTTACTTTACAAGCAGGGTGCTCTTCCAAAAAGCTTACAGGAAAGCAGAACGTTAAGTCATCCAGGGGCGTACTGTATATAGCCGTTTCACACGTCTATGAGTGGGAGACACATCTTATGATTGTTTGGAATATTTCAAGAATACTTAGTTTAAACTTACTTCGATTGTGAAATATGTTATTACAACATATACAAATCAAGTCTTCCGCGATAGAATCTGTACTAAGCATATGCAGAAAACGTATCTTGCTTAAGTACACCAAGCATGATTGTGGGAGAGGATCGAAGTCACGACCCTCCGATCCTGGGTTCGATGCTTTACCTCTGGAACATGTGCTCCACTAATTATACTTGCGATTGCATTAGCTATTACAAAATGCACTGAGTTGTTGTGATATATATAATTCTAATTATAAAATACGTGGCACTCTTGCTATTTCTTCTCTATAAATCAAATGTCTCGAATGAAAGATGTTGTTAGGGGTTTGGACTAGATGCAAAAATCCAAATTAAAATCCGACGACTTTTAAAAAATCCATGTGCAAACCCGCAACCTACCTTAAGTACGGCAACTCTAAAATTCATCTTTTGGTCCCCTGGATCTCTGACCTTATAATTACTGTCAAAGTGACGTGTACCAGACCAGATGGAGTAAGTTCTGTGTCCGTTTAAATGAACGCTAAATCCGTAAATGCATAAATATATTGAAAAAGGAATCTTGCAACGAAAATGATTGGTGCAATTGTGGTTTCATAAAACTTCAACATTTGCATGGAACAACTACAACAAGATATGTTCAGGATGTGTATATGAGGCAAACGGTATTTTTCTCATTTTGATTTCAGGGCATTCTGGACAGAGTCTTAAGAGGATGACATTCTGAATTCTGTTTATGTTTGTGACTTAGTTTGGGGTCGGATATAAGGTTTGAAGTATTACTGTTCTTGCTCTCTACTTGACAAAAATGCCTGTAAACTGGTCTTATTTTGAGAAGGGAAAATAAAAACATACAACCCATTTTTTATTCCGCCGAGTGTTGAAAATCCAAGGGTAGATAGGAGTATTTTCACTGTCTGTCCGTCAAACTCAAAATCCTATTCTATTATTATTTTCATAATGCAGTTTTTCTATATTACAAATCAAGTTCTATTGGTGGACGAATAACACAGAATGAATATAAGTAGAACCACTGTCTTTTTGCAAAAATAACTGGCAAACTTTCTCACATACATCTACCACAACCACTGTGACAGCGCTGGAAGATAAGTGACCGTAAGAAGCGGATCCGGCGGACCTATTGATACGACTTTAATCCTACAACTATTATCAGGTAATTCAATATCAACTTGGTATCATATACATCATCAACATCAAGACATTTCAATCCTCAATGTATGGTATTGGTAAATGAGCACAATTCAATAAAAACATTTGTACTATAAAGTAAGCAAAATTTGGTCAACTTTGAAAGTCCTACGTATTTTCAGTTGTTACTGCGAATTTGTCAAACTGCCGACCTTAGCCATCAAGCTAAGTTATCATCAGTCAAGTATCATTAAGGTCATTATATCCATAAACTATTAACAACTATTCCAGCAGCTTTTATTTTGTTTCCTTGGACTGGTATTAAACATAAAAAGCATAAATGCTTAATTCAGTTATCTGGCATCGTTAAATAATAAGAGCAGACAGGTTTAAATTTTATCAAACAGAGTATAATCATAGTTGATGAATTATTTTTCGATTTATTATTTCGATATATATTTTGAATAAATACTTTAGTTATCTAAGCATATGTTTATCTTCATTGTTTGTGCTTTAGAATAATATACTAGTTTTCACAATGTACCACCACGAGGCGACTTTCATGGCCTGATATGTGTTATCCAAAATGGGATTTAGTTTAAGATATGGCAATCGCAGTCGCATACTAGCACAGGAATTGCAATATATCGACAGATTATGAATATACATATTGTATAATATTCTAAAAACATACAATTTATTTTTCGAATAATACATTATAATTAAAATAATCGTATTAGGGTCTGAAACATTGACAGTTTGAACTAACATATTGATGATGTTTAAAATGCTTAGTTTTGATGTTTGGCGATGTTGCAGTGGACTGGTTTGTCCTCTTTTGATCCGCTCGACCCAATGATCTCTAAATACAACACTTTGTCTTGGTTCAAACTAGAAAGCAGACCCAAGAACGGTTCATATAAACTCTCAATATTCTTCGCGTTGTTATCTAAAACAACGGGATGCTTTCAGCCCCCATGAGAATATTATATAAAAACGTGTAACTTGTATTTGAAAATGTTTATTCGAAGTTTCGTTCAGATTTTGTTCGTATTCTCTAAAAAATGTAATTCTAACATGAACCACATCAAAACGATTTAAACTCGCCAAATTGTTGATACGCCAGTACTTATATTTTGCTTTACATAGATTATGACGTTATATAATCCATGTATCTGAGCAGGGTGAAATTTCAGATTGTATAATCTTAAAGGCATTTTGTTAAAATATTTTCGAAAATTATACTATTGGTAAAAAGTAGATCTTACTTACATATTGATGTCTATTTAATATGCTAAAACAATGTGTTGAAAAGAGATTTCCTAAAGTGACTTGAAGTTACTTCTAGGTTTAGATTAATAATAATATTCCCTCATATAATTCAATTTATTTTGTAATGTAACAAATTAGAGGCGTTACTTCATTTGCTTTCTATTTGAACTGCCTTATTGGAAACATGTATGTATTGTATTGCTTAAAATCATGTGTGTATACATATATATTCAGAGTTTTGTTTTAATTTCAAAACGACGAAGATATCTTTTTTGTATAATCATAGGGGTTAATGCTTTTTCAGTCAAAGTATTTTTGCTATTGTTTTTACAATTTAAGTTGCATATTATTATATGAACTAGGTTTCCGAAGGTAAAACTTTTTTAGTAATAAATAAAATGTTTTATAACAAACAATTAAGATATTTGCAAAACTTCTTTTCGCCTTTAAACATGATTTCAGCACTCAGATGTTTTATTATTTGATATTTGCATTTGTATAAAAGAGTTTTTCAAAATGTTCATCCATCAATATTTTGCATTGCAAATTGTCTACCATCTTATTTTTGATATTTCAAAATATATTTAACCGACTTTAAACAGTGCAGTATTTTTAGTTTATAACTTAAAATGACTGGTCAACTGATACAAAATTTACGAAAACATATTTGAATATTTGACCAAAACGGGTGCCTTTAACAATATATATTTCATTTTCATTATCTTAAACTTTATCTACTTTTATTTAACATTGATTGCATCGTTGCTGACTTAATGCTTCTAAATATATTGATTGAAATTGATAAATCCTTTGTAGTCAGTGCATTATTTTGAATTACAGATGACAGTTACAAGCAAACATTTTACTAGTAATATCAAGTGGAGATTCTCTATTTGGTTATGCAAGGCGTTGTAACCAAAGTCTCCGTGATGATTGATATACAACACATGTCTCTTTGTAATTCGTATCTCACCGCCAATTCAATGTAAAACGAGTATATACAACAACCTGGATTAGTATACTGATATAATAATAACGTTTTAGCCACGATGAATTTGTGGTTGAAAAGATATTTCAATATAACTGATTGGTTAGACATGTCAATCAAATACGTTGTCTAGTTAAAATTAATAACGAATTGTTCTGAAATGTACATGCCTCAAAGTGAAATGATCAGTAGAAAAAAACAATTACTGTATTGTCGTAATATCATTATAATTGGGAGATCGTAATTTTACAATATGCAATATTTGAAAACTTTGATAATAGTTTACATATCAAATATAAGTATATTAAATAATGTATGACAATAAGTTCAGAATGTGCCACTTGAATGTAATAGTGGATTTAGCCACGGCGCAAATTGCTGGAAATGATTTTTTCAGCAATGTAATCGCCGAAACGGTATTAAACGTCAAATTAATTGCTTATGATGTTTATATATGTTTAAGGAGTTTTCGGTAAGTGAATAAAGAAAGTTCACTCTGACTTTGATTCAGTATATTCCGTGCTCAAACTAGATCGAGTTAGTTCCCTTTAATTAAACGCTCAAAACACAATAAAAAATATGTTAACAAAACAGCAATACAATACGTTGTTACAATGTATGTTTGAGGCGTTTATATGAAATAAATAACTTCTTGAAATATGGATTGAAATATTCTGTAAAGTCAGTTTTGGAGACCAATATGGAGCAGAAACGGTAGACTATACGTACTACTGCAATAAATATATAACGGTATATAAGTATCTTTCATGGGTTTTTGGTGCGGTTGAAAAGTTCCGTCCCGACGAATGACTGTTTTTGGTGATAAAGAGGCTCTCTGAAAATCCCATGAAAGATACTTTTTCTTGTTTCCAACCGTAACTGTGTGATATTTTATTTTTTTTTATTCTGGTCTATTTTTATAGTAGCGCAGAATACTTTGTCATTGCGCGAGAAGTTTGAAAATTGCGTTACGTCTTAGTGCGAGGAGTTTGAAAAAATTGCGTTACGTCTTAGTGCGAGGAGTTTCAAAAAATTGCGTTACGTCTTAGTGCGAGGAGTTTGAAAATTGCGTTACATCTAAGTGCAAGGAGGTTAGGATAAACATGTTGAGGGTTGAGGCCAGTATGCAAGAACTTGAACACTGAGTGGTGGAGGACGACAAATTCGTGCTCGGTAACAATACACGGAAATCCTTGTCCAGTATGCAAGAACCTGAACAATGAGCAGTGGAGGACGAAAAATTCGTGCTCGGTAAAAATACACTGAAATCCTTGTTCAGTATGCAAGAACTTGAACACTGAGTGGTGGAGGACGACAAATTCGTGCTCGGTAACAATACACGGAAATCTTGTCCTGTATGCAAGAACCTGAACATTGAGCGAAGTAACGTGTGAAGAATAAGTCAATTTTTACCCCCGATTATTCTGACATATATGATACAGATGCCTTCGAGACTATCAGTACACAAAACTATTTCTGCACTGACTATGTGTGTTTGTTGCTTACTTTTAGTCTAACCACTGTATATAACAAAACATAAAACCAAGTATTTAAATAATGTACATTAACACATAATGTAATTGCACGATTAATAAACGAGTTATTGATGGCAGTTAAATATATCTTATTATCTATTCTCTATCTAATTATTTATTCTAGATCACTTTTTAAAGTATATGTGTTCCAGGTTTCTTGTTGGAAATTGACTTCATAGCCACAGGTTAAACCTCTTGGTTTAGAAAGTAATTGTTTCTTATTTTGCTATGGAGGAGTGGTGGTTTTCTCGTTATTACCATGCTTGTTTCATACTCAGAAGTCCCATGTTTGATTCTTAGTGTGGTAATGCCAGGACTTTTGTCCAGTAAGCGGTGAGAGCAAAACCATTTGCAGAGTTCCCACTGCACATACATGTAATACTAGTTACACCCAATTTTAGATGTATCTGTCTCTCACTCTCTCATGTTATAAAAACAATATGATTGATGTGGAGGGAAACATGCTACAGACATAATGCGTACATTCCATGACTGTATTGCAATATTTCTTTGCGTACTGGTGTTAAATATTTAAAGAATCTGTTACTTTAACGTATGGTGACCTAATTATTTAAATCTTAGTGATGTTTGGTGATGTTCCCCAAGACAATAGTTGTCGTGCTTTTCGGTTGCTATCCTGCATATTGGGGATTTGTATGCACTTACTTCCGACGTATGACAGAGCTGCCGAGTATGACAGATAGGTGAATATCTTTCAAACATGTACAAACATCTTTTCAGTAGTTTTATCATCTTCGACACTTGCTTTCTAACATACACAAAACTTGATAATCTGACTGTTTAATTCTCGTATTTATTTCTAGTTATTTGATATTTTATTTGACACATTAATTGACAAATTATCTACACATATGCAAATATGCAACGATTTTCTTTTAAATAAAACTGTTATTATAACTACTTTGATTATAATTCTATTAAGATCTGGAATATTTAACGTTAAAACAAACATTTTAGATACTCAATATCTATTTTGTGTACTGTACAGAAAGCATGCTACACTGCAAAAAACAAAACAAAAAACAAACACTTTTAAATTGTATACTGTTGTACCTCTAGGGGCAGTAAGATCTTATGAAGCATTACAATTAAAAAAAGCAGGATGATTGAAGATACGTGCATATCTTTCACACATGCGCAAACCTATTTCCAGTAGTTTTGTCATCTTCGACGCTTGGTTTCTAACATACACAAAACTTGATAATCAAATTCTTATACATTTCATTTCTATTATTATTTTCTAGGTATTTGATATTTTATTTGAAATATATATTGACAAATTGGTATATTGTTGCACCTTTAGGAGGCAGTAAGAGCTTTTGAATCATTACAATTAAAAACAACAGGATGAATGCAATCTCCACGAGAATGTTGCATTGTAAACTACTTGTCATCAATACAACCTCCCCGAAATTCCTTGATTTGATCACTGAATATAATCAATTTCAATGTTTTCGTGTATGATTTTAAGGTCATCCAACTAGTCATAACATCAAACAGATTGCAACATGATATAAGAATAATTGACTGTGCAGGATCACTATTCCATTGTGTCTCGTGCTATAAATATGTTACCTAGTAAAACCTACGTAGTGTTGATTGTGCGTTGCATATATAAGGAACTCTGTTGATTTTCTTATGTAATGCTTCAGTCACATTTGCGCCGATTTCCGAAAAGGCGCCCGGGCGATGAGTTTTTTGGCCAAATTCGGCCGGCAAGCCGCCGGGGAACCGTAAGGAAGCCTGGAGATTATCGGCCACTATCGGCCGATGTTTAGACGCCGCACAGGTCTGCGGGAGCTTTTAGCACGGATATAAAAGTTGCCGGTGTTCCCCCCGATTTTTTCTGACCCAAACTCATCGGAACCTACCTACTAAAGGATATCGTTAGATTATCTTACGGCTCCCGGTAGCATCGTACGGTCATCTTGGGATTTTGTACAATTTTATGGGATTTTGTACAATTTTACGTATCCTATTCGTATCCCACCCGTCACACGGCAGGCGGCCGCACGAATATCTTCCGGCTACCGTACGATAGCCCGGCCATCGTCAGATAGCCTTGTGGTATCCTTGCGATAGTCTTACAGACTCCCGGCCGATTCTTACTTCCCGGCCGGCGGCCGGCGCAAATGTGACCGAAGCATTAGGGGGCATAGTTATATTAAATTTGGAACCGGACAAACGTTACATATATCCATGGATAAATAGAAAACAATTAAACAAATATAAAGAACAACACTTTGGATTTCTTAATCTAAGGTTTGCAATATATTGGAATTCACTGTTTCTGAAATTTTAGTAATTATTGAAGTAATGTTGTCTTCCATAATTTATTGTCCGCTTTATAAAAGAAACAATGTTTTGTTTTGATAATATAATCAATCATCATTGTAATTCAGTTTACACATTTTAAAGCATACAGTGTAATAAAATTCATAACAAGATTAAGATGGTTAATGAATTACTATCACACCCTATAACTGCAGGAATCACAAAAGATAAAGTTTATTGAATTATCCCCCTTTTCATTAAAATTCGTATTTACTTTGAGTTAATGTTACGCAGTCTTACTTTTGATCGAAATAAAAATTAAATTGCATATTGTTCACATTGCTGATTATTTTAACCCAGTTGGAGCAAATATCATAACCTCGTTTGAAAGCATAACATTAAACGAATGTGACAGTGTCGCATACGAAGATACAAAGCATAAGAAAGATAAGCTGAGAACCATTTTGTTATTGCCCTCAAGATGATTTATACAATTAAATTGAGCTTAACAATGTTGATTGTGGTCTCTTTAAGTCTTTTAAAACGTATTATGAAGACACATTTTTAAAATATATTTTACTGTTGATGGTTTAATATAATGTTTTTTCATCAACATTTTTTGTTATTTAGAAATCGAGTGCTGTTTTACAGGGTAGATCTTAAACATATCATATTCAATTTGATACACATGATTCTTATACTCTCTACAATAATATTGTAACTTAAATCTATAGCTAAATGCAAAGAAATAAAGTATGTAAACTGTTTGTTTTTATAATTATATAATGTTGTCATCCACGTATTATTTTCAAAATGTCTGCAAAGTGTGTTTTATATTTCACATTCATGTAAATAAAATATTTACTAAAACTGTGGCATTATATATGTAACATGGAGACTTCTGGTAGGCATGACACATCCATGGCAGCCGGAGTTGCCTCTGTAGTGTAGGTGGGGATCAATGAATGTTGTTTCTTCCTATTTATATATGAGTTGTCCTATTTAGTTTATTGATCGATCTATATTATAAAACGCGATGTTCATTTTATGAAATAATACAGATTTTGTTTGCATTGACATTGAAAACGTCAACTTTGTTTTCACCATTGTATAACACAAGAAACTTGCATTTCCCTTCTCCAGATTGTATGATACATATTCGACCAAATCCATCATATAATTTAACTTCAGCGTTATCCCAAACGGTCGCCTTTTCTGTTTCAAGGTGAGTGATGACTGCTTGTATTTGACGTCTAACAACGTCATTTTTTTTCATTGTCTTCGGCTCCTTCATGCGTATCATCAATCATAAATTTACCCAGTGTACGTTTGTTTAAGCTCTCCACTTTAAGAAATTGATCATTATCCTGAAAAAAGAAAAGCAAAAATATTTATGGAAATGTTACTCGGGGATATGTTTCAGAAAGGAAATACCTTCTTTCACATTCAGTAGTATATCTAAGTACATATTCAAATGTTTAGCAAATAATATTTAAGAGATAAGTATTGCATGATTACGCAATACACCAACTTATACAAAACATATGAAATAAATATATGTTATTCAGCTTCGTGTAAAGAACTCTGGCAATGTCCTAACAGAGTAAAACAATTATATAGAAACAAACAGAATTCCCGTCCCACAATGAAATGACCATGGGAGAGTTAATTAAATAACAAATATAAGCGGTTGACTCTGTCACTACAAGATAAAACATATGTAAAATTTTATTTGTTTTTATTTACATTTTATTAATTTCTGTTAATTACGAATTAGATATTTGCGTAGCCAGGATCGGAGGGTCGTGGGTTCACTATGCGTATGTGTGGTGTCCTTGAGCAAGATACTTTATCTACATATGCCTAGTAATGCTTCTACCAAGGAAGATACTTTATTTACATATGCCTAGTAATGCTTTTACCCAGGAAGATACTTTATATACATATGCCTAGTACTGCTTTTACCCAGGAAGATACTTATCTACATATACCTAGTAATGCTTCTACCCAGGAAGATACTTTATCTACATATGCCTAGTAATGCTTCTACCCAGGAAGATACTTTATCTACATATGCCTAGTACTGCTTCTACCCAGCAAGATACTTTATCTACATATGCCTAGTACTGCTTCTACCCAGGAAGATACTTTATCTACATATGCCTAGTAATGCTTCTACCCAGGAAGATGCTTTATCTACATATGCCTAGTAATGCTTCTACCCAGGAAGATACTTTATCTACATATGCCTAGTAATGCTTCTATCAGGAAGATACTTTATCTACATATGCCTAGTAATGCTTCTACCCAGGAAGATACTTTGTCTACATATGCCTAGTAATGCTTCTACCCAGGAAGATAATTTGTCTACATATGTCTAGTACTGCTTTTAACCAGGAAGATAATTTGTCTACATATGCCTAGTACTGCTTTTACCCAGGAAGATAGTTTGTCTACATATGCCTAGTACTGCTTTTACCCAGGAAGATAATTTGTCTACTTATGCCTAGTACTGCTTTTACCCACGAAGATAATTTGTCTACATATGCCTAGTACTGCTTATACTCAGGAAGATACTTTATCTACCAATGCCTAGTACTGCTTTTACCCAGGAAGATAATTTGTCTACATATGCCTAGTACTGCATACTCATTAAGACACTTTATCTACATATGCCTAGTAATGCTTTTACCCCGGAAAATGCTTTATCTACATATGCCTAGTACTGCAACTACCCCGGAAGATTTATCTACATAAGTCTAGTACTGCTTCTACACAGCAAGATACTTTATCTTCATATGCCTAGTACTGCGTCTACCCAGGAAGATACTTTATCTACATATGCCTAGTACTGCTTCTACCCAGCAAGATATTTTATCTTCATATGCCTAGTACTGCGTCTACCCAGGAAGATATTTTATCTACATATGCATAATACTGCTTCTACCCAGGAAGATAATTAGTCTACATATGCCCAGTACAGCTTCTACCCAGGAAGATACTTTATCTACATATGCCTAGTACTGCGTTTACCAAGGAAGATGCTTTATCTACATATGACTAGTACTGCGTCTAACCAGCAAGATACTTTATCTTCATATGCCTAGTACTGCGTCTACCCAGGAAGATACTTTATCTACATATGCCTAGTACTGCGTCTACCAAGGAAGACGCTTAATATACATATGCCTAGTACTGCGTCTACCCATCAAGATACTTTATGTTCATATGCCTAGTACTGCGTCTACCCAGGAAGATACTTTATCTACATATGCCTAGTACTGTTTCTACCCAGCAAGATACTTTATCTTCATATGCCTAGTACTGCGTCTACCCAGCAAGATAGTTTATCTTCATATGCCTAGTACTGCCTCTACCCAGGAAGATACTTTATCTACATATGCCTAGTACTGTTTCTACCCAGGAAGATACTTTATCTACATATGCCTAGTACTATTTCTACCCGGGAAGATACTTTATCTACATATGCCTGGTACTGTTTCTACCCAGCAAGATACATTATCTTCATATGCCTAGTACTGCGTCTACCCAGGAAGATACTTTATCTACATATCCCTAGTACTGCTTTTACCAAAAAAGATACTTTATCTACATATGCCTAGTACTGCGTCTACCCTGCAAGATACTTTATATACATATGCCTAGTATTGCGTCTACCCAGGAAGATACTTTATCTACATATGCCTAGTACTGCTTCTACCAAACAAGATACTTTATATGCATATGCCTAGTACTGCTACTACACAGGAAGAAGAATTATCTACATATGCCTAGTACTACGTCTACCCAGCAGGATACTTTACCTACATATGCCTAGTACTGTGTCTACCCAGGAAGATAATTTATCTACATATGCCTAGTACTACGTCTACCCAGCAGGATACTTTATCTACATATGCCTAGTACTGCGTCTACCCAGGAAGATACTTTATCTACATATGCCTAATACTGCTACTACTCAGGAAGACGCTTTATCTACATATGCCTAGTACTGCTTCTACCCAGCAAGATACTTTATATACATATGCCTAGTAATGCTTCTACCCAGGAAGGTAATTTGTCTACATATACCTAGTGTTGCTTCTACCCAGGAATATATTTTATCTAAATATGCCTAGTACTGCTACTTCCCAGGAAGATACTTTATCTACATATGCCTAGTACTGCTTCTACGCCGGCAGATAATTTGTCTACATATACTTAGTACTGCATTTACCCAGGAAGATACTTTATCTACATATGCCTAGTACTGCTTCTACCAAAGAAGATGCTTTATCTACATATGCCTAGTACTGCTTCTACCCAGAAAGATACTTTATCTTCATATGCCTAGTACTGCTTCTACCCAGCAAGATACTTTATCTACATATGCATAGTACTGCTTCCTCCAGGGAAGATAATTTATCTACATATGCCTAGTACTGCTTCTACCAGGGAAGATGCATTATCTAGATATGCCTAGTACTGCTTCTACCCAGCAAGATACTTTATCTATATATGCCTAGTACTGCTTATACCAAGGAATATGCATTATCTACATATGCCTAGAACTGCGTCTACCCAGCAATATACTTTATCTACATATGCATAATAATTCTTCTATCATGGAAAATGCGTTATCTACATATGCCTAGTACTGCTTCTACCCGGCAAGATAATTTATTTACATATGCCTAGTACTGCTTCTACCAAGGTAGATGCATTATCAACATACGACTAGTACTGCTTCTACCCAGCAAGATACTTTATCTACAGATGCCAAGTACTGCTTCTACCAAGGATGATGCATTATCTACATATGCATAGTACTGCTTCTACCCAGCAAGATACTTTATCTACATATGCCTAGAACAGCTTCTACCAAGGAAGATGCTTTATCTACATATGCCTTATACTGCTTCAACCCCGGCAGATAATTTGTCTACATATGCCTAGTACTGCTTCTATGCAGCAAGATACTTTATCTACATATGCCTAGTACTGCTTCTAGCCAGGAAAATGTTTTATCTACATATGCATAGTACTGCGTCTACCCAGGAAGATGCTTTATTATCTACATATGCCTAGTACTCTTTCTACCAGGGAAGATACTTTATCTACATATGCCTAGTACTGCTTCTACCCAGCAATATACTTTATCTACATATGCCTAGTACTGCTTCTATCAAGGAAGATGCGTTATCTACATATACCTAGTACTGCTTCTACCCAGCAAGATACTTTACATACATATGCCTAGTACTGCTTCTACCAAGTAAGATGCATTCTCTTCATTAATCTAATACTTCTTATACCCGAGAAGATGCTTTATCTACATATTCCTAGTACTGCTTCTTCCCAGCAAGATACCTTATCTACATATGCCTAGTACTGCTTCTACCAAGGAAGATTCTTTAAATACATATGCCTAGTACAGCGTCTACCCAGCAAGATACTTTATCTACATATGCCTAGTACTGCTTCTACCAAGGAAACTGCATTATCTACATAAGCCTAGTACTGCTTCTATCCAGCAAGATACTTTATCTACCTATGCCTAGTACTGTTTCTACCAAGGAAAATGCATTATCTACATACGCCTAGTACTGCTTCTACCAAGGAAGATGCATTATCTACATATGCCTAGTACTGCTTCTACCTAGGAAGATGCATTATCTACACATGCCTAGTACTGCTTCTACCCAGGCAAAAAAATTTATCTGCATATGCCTACTACTCCTTATTCCCAGCAAGATACTTTATCTACATATGCCTAGTACTGCCTCTACCCAGGAAGATGCTTTATCTACATATGCCTAGTACTGCTTCTACCTAGGAATATGCTTTATCTACACATGCCTAGTACTGCTTCTAGCCGGGAATATACTTTATCTACATATGCCTAGTAATGCTTCTACCCAAGAAGATGCATTATCTACACATGCCTAGTACTGCGTCTACCCAGGAAGATGCTTTATTATCTACATATGCCTAGTACTCTTTCTACCAGGGAAGATACTTTATCTACATATGCCTAGTACTGTTTCTACCCAGCAATATACTTTATCTACATATGCCTAGTACTGCTTCTATCAAGGAAGATGCGTTATCTACATATGCCTAGTACCGCTTCTATCAAGGAAGATGCGTTATCTACATATGCCTAGTACTGCTTTTATCAAGGAAGATGCGTTATCTACATATGCCTAGTACTGCTTCTACCTAGGAAAATGTTTTATCTACATATGCATACATGTAGTACTGCGTACTCAGGAAGATGCTTTATCTATATATGCCTAGTACTTCTTCTACGAGGGAAGATACTTTATCTACATATGCCTAGTACGTGTTCTATCCAGCAAGATACTTTGTCTACATATGACTAGTACTGTGTCTACCCAGGAAGATGCTTTATCTGCATATGCCTAGTACTTCTTCCACAAGGGAAGATACTTTATCTACATATGCCTAGTACTTCTCCTACCCAGCAAGATACTTTATCTACATATGCCCAGTACTGCGTCTACCCTGGAAGATGCTTTATCTACATATGCCTAGTACTTCATTTACCAGGGAAGATACTTTATCTACATATGCCTAGTACTGCTTCTACCGAGGAAGATGCATTATCTACAAATGCCTAGTACTACTTCTACCCAGCAAGATACTTTATCTATATATGTCTAGTACTGCTTCTACAAAGGAAGATGCATTATCTTCATATGCCTAGTACTGCTTCTACCCAGCAATATACTTTATCTACATATGCCTAGTACTGGTTCTATCAAGGAAGATGCGTTATCTACATATGCCTAGTACTGCTTCTACCCAGCAAGATACTTTACTTACATATGCCTAGTACTGCTTCTACCCAGCAAGATACTTTACTTACATATGCCTAGTACTGCTTCTAACGCGGAAGATGCATCTAGTACTACTTCTACCCAGCAAGATAATTTATCTTCATATGCCTAGTAATGCTTCTACCCAGCAATATACTTTATCTACATATGCCTAGTACTGCTTCTACCCAGCAATATACTTTATCTACATATGCCTAGTACTGCTTCTATCAAGGAAGATGCGTTATCTACATATACCTAGTACTGCTTCTACCCAGCAAGATACTTTACTTACATATGCCTAGTACTGCTTCTACCAAGGAAGATGCATTCTCTTCATTAATCTAATACTGCTTATACCCGAGAAGATGCTTTATCTACATATTCCTAGTACTGCTTCTACCAAGGAAGATGCATTATCTACATATGCCTAGTAATGCTTCTTCCCAGCAAGATACCTTATCTACATATGCCTAGTACTCCTTCTACCAAAGAAGATGCTTTAAATACATATGCCTAGTACAGCGTCTACCCAGCAAGATACTTTATCTACATATGCCTAGTACTGCTTCTACCAAGGAAACTGCATTATCTACATACGCCTTGTACTGCTTCTACCCAGCAAGATACTTTATCTACATATGCCTAGTACTGCTTCTACCAAGGAAAATGCATTATCTACATACGCCTAGTACTGCTTCTACCAAGGAAGATACTTTACTTACATATGCCTAGTACTGCTTCTACCCAGTAAGATACTTTACTTACATATGCCTATTACTGCTTCTACCGCGGAAGATGCATCTAGTACTACTTCTACCCAGCAAGATAATTTATCTTCATATGCCTAGTAATGCTTCTACCCAGCAATATACTTTATCTACATATGCCTAGTACTGCTTCTACCCAGCAATATACTTTATCTACATATGCCTAGTACTGCTTCTATCAAAGAAGATGCGTTATCTACATATACCTAGTACTGCTTCTACCCAGCAAGATACTTTACTTACATATGCCTAGTACTGCTTCTACCAAGGAAGATGCATTCTCTTCATTAATCTAATACTGCTTATACCCGAGAAGATGCTTTATCTACATATTCCTAGTACTGCTTCTACCAAGGAAGATGCATTATCTACATATGCCTAGTAATGCTTCTTCCCAGCAAGATACCTTATCTACATATGCCTAGTACTGCTTCTACCAAAGAAGATGCTTTAAATACATATGCCTAGTACAGCGTCTACCCAGCAAGATACTTTATCTACATATGCCTAGTACTGCTTCTACCAAGGAAACTGCATTATCTACATACGCCTAGTACTGCTTCTACCCAGCAAGATACTTTATCTACATATGCCTAGTACTGCTTCTACCAAGGAAAATGCATTATCTACATACGCCTTGTACTGCTTCTACCAAGGAAGATGCATTATCTACATATGCCTAGTACTGCTTCTACCTAGGAAGATGCATTATCTACACATGCTTAGTACTGCGTCTACCCAGGCAAATAATTTATCTACATATGCCTACTACTCCTTATTCCCAGCAAGATACTTTATCTACATATGCCTAGTACTGCCTCTACCCAGGAAGATGCTTTATCTACATATGCCTAGTACTGCTTCTACCTAGGAAGATGCTTTATTTACACATGCCTAGTACTGCTTCTAGCCGGGAATATACTTTATTTACATATGCCTAGTACAGCTTCTACCCAAGAAGATGCTTTATCTACACATGCCTAGTACTGCTTCTACCCGGGAAGATACTTTATCTACATATGGCTAGTACTGCTTCTACCCGGTAAGATACTTTATCTACATATGCCTAGTACTGCTTCTACCCATGAATATGCTTTATCTACATATGCATAGTACTGCTTCTACCCGGGAAGATACTTTATCTATATATGCCTAGTACTGCTTCTACCCAGGAAGATGCTTTATCTACACATGCATAGAACTGCTTGTACCCGGGAAGATACTTTATTTACATATGCCTAGTACTGCTTCTACCCGGGAAGATACTTTATCTACATATGCCTAGTACTGCTTCTACCCGAGAAGATGCTTTATTTACATATGCCTAGTACTGCCTCTACCCAGCAAGATGCTTTATCTACATATGCAAAGTACTGCTTCTACCCGGGAAGATGCTTTATCAACATATGCCTAGTACTGCTTCTACCCGGGAAGATACGTTATCTACAAATGCCTAGTACTGCTTCTATGCAGGAAGATGCTTTATCTATATATGCCTAGTACTGTGTCTACCCGGGAAAATACTTTATCTACATATGCCTAGAACTGCTTCTACCAAGGAAGATGCATTATCTACATATGTCTAGTACTGCTTTTACCCTGGCAGATAATTTGTCAACAGATGCCTAGTACTGCTTCTACGCAGCAAGATACTTTATCTACATATGCCTAGACCTGCTTCTACCAAAGAAGATGCTTTATCTACACATGCTTAGTACTGCTTCTACCCGGGAAGATACTTTATCTACATATGCCTAGTACTGCTTTTACCCGGGAAGATATTTTATTTACATATGCCTAGTACTGCTTCTACCCGGGAAGATACTTTAACTACATATGCCTAGTACTGCTTCTACTCGAGAAAATGCTTTATCTACATATGCATAGTACTTCTTCTACCCGGGAAGATGCTTCATCTACATATGCCTAGTACTGCTTCTACTCGGGAAGATACTTTATCTACATATGCCTAGTACTGCTTCTATCCAGGAAGATGGTTTATCTACATATGCCTAGTACTGCGTCTACCCGGGAAGATACTTTATCTACATATGCCTAGTACTGCGCCTACCCGGGAAGATACTTTAACTACATATGCCTAGAACTGCTTCTACCAAGGAAGATGCATTATCTACATATGCCTAGTACTGCTTCTAGCCCGCCCGAAAATTTGTCTACATATGCCTAGTACTGCTTCTACCCAGCAAAATACTTTATCTATATATGCCTAGTACTGTGTCTATCCAGCAAGATACTTTATCTACAGTTGATTAGTACTGCTTCTATCCAGGAAGATGCATTATCTACATATGCCTAGTACTGCTTCTACCCAGCAAGATACTTTATCTACAGATGCCTAGTACTACTTCTACCAAGGAAGATGCATTATCTACATATGCCTAGTTCTGCGTCTACCCAGCAACATACTTTATCTACATATGCCTAGTACTGATTCTACCCCGGAAATTGTGGAAATTTAAATTGTCAGAACTTGTTTCAAAATCTTTTTAAAATAAATACGTTTTAAAAAAAGTACCGATTCAGGCTTTGTCTCTGTACGAGCATCGTGTGCTGCAGCTGACTTGTTATTTCTCATAGTTAAATTTGGTTCGGGTGTCTGAGATATATCTGGAGTATATAAAACGTGATATCAGTACTTAGTTATTCTAATATATGTATTCAGTTAAGAATGATTTACATCGGTTTTAACTGTAACTTGGATGTTGAACATTGTATGGTCGATAAACGATGGTCAGTGTAATAGTACTGTTTCAGTTAAAATTGTGCACTTGATACGAAATACATGTATATTTATTAAAACAAAATAACTGGATATTTTAGTCTCATCACGTGACGCTGATTGCGTCTTATTGACAATGAAGAATCACACATGACAGGATAGTGCAGACACATGACAGGTTACAGCAGACACATGACAGGTTACTACAAATGCATGCCAGAATACTGCAAACACATGACAGGTTACAGCAGACACTTGACAGGTTACTGCAGACTCATGGCAGGTTACTGCAGACACATGGCAGGTTACTGCAGACATATGACTGTTTACTGCATACACATGACAGAAAACTGCAGACACATGACACGATACTGCAGACACACGACAAGATACTGCAGACACATTATAGGTTACTGCAGACACATGCCAGGATTATGCAAACACATGACAGGTTACTGCAGACACATGTCAGGATATTGCAGACACTTGCAATGATACTGTATTGCAGACATATTGAAAGGTTACTGCAGACACATGACAGGTTACTACAGACACATATCAGGATTCAGCAGACACATGACAGGTTACTGCAGACACTTGGCAGGACACTGCAGACACTTGGAAATATACTGTACTGCAGACACATGAAAGATTACTGCAGCCACAAGACAGGTTACTACAGACACATGACAGGCTACTGCAGACACATTGTAGGATACTGCAGATACTTGCAAAAATACTGTACTGCAGACACATGACAAGTTACTACAGACACATGCCGGGATTCTGCAGACACAAGACAGGCTACTGTAGACACATTGCAGGATACTTCAGACACCTGCAAAGATACTGTACTGCAGACACAGGAAAGATTACTGCAGACACATGACAGGTTACTACAGACACATGACAGGATACTGCAGACACATTGCAGATTACAGCAAACACTTGACAGGTTACTGCAGATACTTGACAGGTTACTGCAAACATATGGCAGGTTACTGCAGACACATGAAAGGATACCGCAGACACTTGGCAGGTTACAGCAGACACTTGACAGGTTATTGCAGAAACTTGACAGGTTACTGCAAACATATGACGGGTTACTACAGACGCATGCCAGAATACTGCAAATACATCACGGGTTACTACAGACGCATGGCAGGTTACTGCAGACACATGACACGTTACTGCAGACACATGACAGGTTACTGCAGATACATGGCAGGTTACTGCAGATACATGACAAGTTACTGCATACACATACTAGGATTCTGCAGACACATGACAGGTTACTGCAGACACATTTGCAGGATACTGCAGACACATGACAGGTTAATGTAGACACATGACAGGTTACTGCAGACACATGGCAGGTTACTGCAGACACATGGCAGGTTACTGCAGATACATGTCAAGTTACTGATGACACATGCTAGGATTCTGCAGACACATGACAGGTTGCTGCAGACACATTGCAGGATACTGCAGACACTTGCAAGGATACTGTACTGTAGACACATGATAGGTTACTGCATGCACATGACAGGTTACTACAGACAAATGACAGTAAACTGCAGACACATGGCAGGTTACTGTAGACAAGGTGAGTAATGACTGCTTGTATTTGACGTCTAACAACACCATTTTCTTGATTGTCTTCGGCTCATTAATTTCCAAAATTGCGAAAAATAAATTTACCCAGTGTACGTTTGTTTACGCTCTCCGCTTTTAGAGAAAGATCATTATCCTGAAAACAGAAACGCAAAAAGTTATATTTATGGAAATGTTACTCGGGGATATGTTTCAGAAAGGAAAGACCTGGCTTTACTTTCAGTAGCATATTTAAGTATATATTGGAATATTTAACAACTTAAATTTAAGAGATAAGTATTGCATGATTACGCAAACTCAATTCAGTATCGAGCAACTAATAGCAATACATATGAATAACATAAATATTATTCAGCTTCGTGTAAAGAACTCTGGCAATGTCATAACAGAGTAAAATGATTATATATAAACAAACAGAATTCCCGTCCCACAATGAAATGAGCATGAGAGAGTTAATTAAATAACAAAATATAGAGGTTGACTCTGTCACTACACGATAAAACAAATGTAAAATAGTTACCTGGTGATAACAAAATATTGAAATTTGAACAGAATCATTTTACAAGCGTAAAACTAACAGACTAATCAGAATGTTCCTAATAGTACTAGATGTCGAGAGCTAAAAATAATACTATGTGACGGATTCTAGTGTGACGGGAAGAGTATAGCCCGATCTACAATCTTATTTGTTTTTATTTACATTTTAATAATTTCTGTTAATAACGAATTAGATATTTGCGTAGCCAGGATCGGAGGGTCGTGGGTTCACTATGCGTATGTGTGGTGTCCTTGAGCAAGATACTTTATCTACATGTGCCTAGTAATGCTTCTACCCAGGAAGATGCTTTATCTATATATGCCCAGTACTGCTTCTACCCAGGAAGATAATTTGTCTATATATGCCCAGTACAGCTTCTACCCAGCAAGATACTTTATTTACATATGCTTAGTAATGCTTCTACCCAGGAAGATACTTTATCTACATATGCTTAGTAATGCTTCTACTCAAGAAGATACTTTACATGTAAATATCGTAACAATGTAAAGGAAGATATCACTTGACGATATAATATCATATACAAATAAACTCAATTTTTAAAATTATATTTAAATCCAGATCCGTTGACAGACTTTTACCTTACATATCATAAAACACATTACAAACTTGTTAAATAATTCAAAATATTGCCGAACACTACCTTATTGTCAAGATCAATTGCCGATATAAATAGACATAATTATTGAATAGCACAGACTTTACACAAAATTGCACACTCGATGTGACATACATAAACGGTTTAGTCGTCAAACAGTTAATGCGTTTTAAAGTGCGAGCACAATCTTCGATTAAAAGAGTAGACATTTATTGCGTTCGAATAATTATGTAAGTTTGTTTAAAATTATACAATTCATTTAAGATATGATTTATTATGTATGATATTTACTGATGTATAGTAAAGTATGTTTTACAGTTATATATATTTACTCATATATATATATTCGCGATTTTCTCATTTTGTAATTATTTAGCAATTAATTGTATTATTTGAAAATCTTTTGCCAAATAGGATTATATTTGTACTCTGAATTGTAATTTGTGCATACTTTTATATTTAAGAAGTTATTAAATAAAAAAGGCGATTAGCCTATTTTGACATCTAAAATTTTAGTGAATAAACGATATAAGTGATCTGATCATTGTTTTGCATCATATTTTCTAAGTGCAAAAATGACACAAGTGATCTTATCTCATTTTTTGCATGGACATATTTCAGGAAATACCGATAAAATTAATAGTAAAGATATACACTTTTGCACACATTTAAATGATATTTCTTACATTTCCACTAATGTCTGCTTTTGAGAAAAACCGTTATAGAAACTTAACATTTCTTTCATTTTTCGAACCAGTCTAACTAAAATGCATTTAATAGTTATAAAAGCTGTGGAAAACAAATCATTATCAAATATCACACAGCCTTAAACTAGGCACAAGCATACCATATTATTTAACTCGAGCCAGGTACAAGAATACCACTGACTTAAAATAATGGCCTCAGCTCAAGTGTTTAAATGACTAAATATTGCAAATAAATCTTGAAAGTTAAAAATCGTCATTTCAACTAATTAAGGATATTCCTTATATTGTTGAATATGTACAGAAAACGATAACTACAACAAATCAACAGTATGATCATAGTCTTGGAAACATTGGTTAGTGTATGGTGTTTAGTGTCAGTTTCAATAATGTTTTAGTTATATCGCAACGGTGTCTATTTGTGACAATATTCTATGCACTGCCACACTGTAGTATCATGCTGCAGACACATGGTATGATACTCTATCCAGTCACATTATACTGACACTGGGGCGACTAGACCTAGAACTATCCTCCAAATGCCATTTCCTTTTTATATAGTTAAACTACTTGTCCCGAAAGGATACTGTGTTGATTTACCTTTTTTATACTATGGATAATAAAATATATAATAATAGTCATAGATAATCCTATGATATCTATAGAATTTTACCATTTACTCTATACAGCTTGTAAAATGTCATTCAGTACACAAGTTATACTCATCAAATGTAAAAAAAAACATAAAATGGATGGTGAACTGTGGGAATGATATGTTTGGAGCATCACGTATTGCCTTAGACATATTGGGTGTGTCACCATTAAGTATAAAATAATATTTTCAGTTTTGGAATTGACTTAAGCTATTAATGAGGTTTGGCATCAAATTAACAAAAACTACTGGGTCAAAAGCAGTTTCAGGAATATCACCAATTAGGGCCCGTGAGCACATAATCCGGTGGTAGCGCATATGAGCTATGAGTGGACAATCGTGGCTTCTATTCTCCGCCACGGCTAGGTGTGTTTTTCACGAACAAGACACTTTAGCAGCATAATGCTTAGTACTGGTTCTAGCTAGGAAGACTTTGAGTGGAATTTGTCTGAAGTTGCTACAACTTTTGTCACACTTAAAGTGAAATAAATAAGTTAAAGTAAACGACATATATCTTATTTTTCAAACTTAATCCTACTACCATGAGAATGAAAACACAAATGTCTGACCTAATTAGTTCTTTGAAATAAAAAAAATACAAATTGGTAATAAATTGGTATGTGCTTCATTTGTCTCTCAGAACTAAATGAACTAAATTATTTCAGTCATTATAGATATGGCCACTTTCAATTGTGGGATACGGAATTGAAACCAAAGTTTCAAACTGTACCACATCATAAAACCAAGCCCTTTTTGTGATTTATTCCTGAATGATTATCTGAGTAAATGATGACTGACTATATTTTTTGTTTAAAAATGGACTTGAAACAAAACACATGAAGCATTTTTCAATGATCCACAATTTGCTATGATTAATGTCATTATCATCATCACCAACACTATCCCCGATACCATCATAAAAAAACAACCACCCCAGCTATCACGTCACCAACAACATCCACACTAACTATCATCATCACTTACACTAACTATCATCATCGCCAATAATACCACACTATCAGAATCACCAACAACAGCCCAACTATCATCATTATTAACACTTACTATCATCATCACCAACAACACCCCTACTGACATCATCACTAACACTAACTAGCATCTCTCCAACAATACCCCAACTATAAGAATCAACAACAATACCCCCACTACCATCATCACTAACACTAACTATCATCATTACTAACACTAACTATCATCATCACCAACAACACCCCTACTGACATCATCACTAACACTAACTAGCATCTCTCCAACAATACCCCAACTATAAGAATCAACAACAATACCCCCACTACCATCATAACTAACACTAACTATCATCATCTACAACAATACCCTCACTATCAGAATAACCAACAACAGCCCCACTATCATCATCACTAATACTAACTATCATCATTACAAACACTTACTATCATCATCACCAGTAATAACCCCACTATCAGAATAACCAAAAACACCCCTATTTTCATCATCAATAACACTAACTAGCATCTCCAACAATACCCCAACTATAAGAATCACCAATAACACCCCCACTACCATCATCACTAACACTAACTATCATCATCACCAGCAATATCCCCACTATCAGAATCACCAACAGCCCTACTTTCATCATCACTAATACAAAGTATTATCATCTCCAACTATACCTCCACTATCAGAACCACAAACAACAGCCCTACTGTCATCATCACTAATACAAACTATTATCATCTCCAAAAATACCTCCACTATTAGAACCACAAACAACAGCCCTTCTGTCATCATCACTAATACAAACTAGTATCATCTCCAACAATACCTCCACTATCAAAACCACAAACAATAGCCCTACTATCAAAATCACTTACACTAACTATCATCATCTCCAACACTACCCCAACTATAAGAATCAACAACAATACTCCCACTACCATCATCACTAACACTAACTATCATCATTACTAACACTAACTATCATCATCACCAATAATTCCCTCTCTATCAGAATCACCAACAACAGCCCCACTATCATCATCACTAACATTAACTATCATCATTACTAACACTTACTATCATCATCATTAGTAATACCCCCACTATCAGAATCACCAAAAACACCCCTATTATCATCATCACTAACACTGACTAGTATCATCTCCAACAATACCCCCACTATCAGAATCACCAACAACAGCCCCACTATCATCATCACTAACACAAACTATCATCATCTCGAACAGTACCCTCACTATCAGAATCACGAACAACAGCCCCACTATCATCATCACTAACGCTAACTATCATCAGCTCAAACAGTACCCTCACTATCAGAATCACCTACAACAGCCCCACCATCATCATCACTAACGCTAACTATCATAATCTCCAAAAGTACCCTCACTATCAGAATCACCTAAAACAGCCCCACTATCATCATCACTAACGCTAACTATCATCATCTCCAACAGTACCCTCACTGTCAGAATCACCTACAACAGCCCCACTATCATCATCACTAACGCTAACTAGCATAATCTCCAAAAGTACCCTCACTATCAGAATCACCTAAAACAGCCCCACTATCATCATCACTAACGCTAACTATCATCATCTCCAACAGTACCCTCACTGTCAGAATCACCTACAACAGCCCCACTATCATCATCACTAACGCTAACTATCAACATCTCCAACAGTACCCTCACTGTCAGAATCACCTACAACAGCCCCACTATCATCATCACTAACGCTAACTATCAACATCTCCAACAGTACCCTCACTGTCAGAATCACCTAAAACAGCCCCACTATCATCATCGCTAACGCTAACTATCAACATCTCCAACAGTACCCTCACTGTCAGAATCACCTACAACAGCCCCACTATCATCATCACTAACGCTAACTATCAACATCTCCAACAGTACCCTCACTGTCAGAATCACAAATAAAAGGCCTACTATCATCATCACTAACTGATAACTAACGCGATTCACTGGTATGTTACTCAGGTTGCTATACAAAATGCTACTCACTGGTATGTTACTAATGTCGCAATAAAAACTGCTACTCACTGGTAGATTACTAATGTTGCGATACAAACTGCTATTCACTGGTATGTGACTAATCATGTCATACAAACTACTACTCACTGGTATACAACTAATGTCGTGATACAAACTGCTAATCACTAGTATGTTACTAATGTTGTTATACAAACTGCTACTCACTGGTATATAACTAATGTTACGACACAAACTGCTACTCACTGGTATGTTACTAATGTTGTTATACAAACTGCTACTCACTGGTATATAACTAATGTTGCGACACAAACTGCTACTCACTGGTATGTTACTAATGTTGCGATACAAACTGCTACTCATTGGTATATAACTAATGTCGCGACACAAACTGCTACTCACTGGTATATAACTAACGTCGCGGTACAAACTGCTACTCACTAGTATGTTACTAATGTTGTGAAACAAACTGCTACGCACTAGTATGTTACTTTTTTCGCGATACAAAGTGCTACTCACTAGTGTGTAACTAATGTCGCAATATATACTGCTTTCAACTGGTACGTTAAAACTGTTGTGATGGAAACTGCTACTCACAAGTATAATACTAATGTCACGATACAAACTGCCACTCACTGGTATGTTACTAATGTGGCAATGTAAACTGCTACTCACTGGTATGTTACTAATGTCGCGAAACAACCTGCTGCTCACTGGTATATTACTAATGTCGCGATACACACTGCTTCTCACTGGTATGTTACTAATGTGGCGATGCAATCTGCTACTCACTAGAATGTTACTAATGTCACGATACAAACTGCTACTCACTAGAATGTAACTTGTGACGCAATACAAACTGGTACTCACTAGAATGTTACTTATGTCACGATACAAACAGCTACTCGCTAGAATGCTTCTTATTTCAAGATACAAACTGCTACTCACTAGAATGTTACTATTGTCGCGATACAAAATGCTACTCATTAGAATGTTACTATTGTCACGATACAAACTGCTACTCACTAGAATGCTTCTTATTTCACGATACAAACTGCTACTCACTAGAATGTTACAAATGTCACGATACAAACAGCTACTCACTAGACCGTTACTATTGTCACAATACAAACTGCTACTCACTAGAATGCTTCTTATTTCACGATACAAACTGCTACTCACTAGTATGTTAAAAATGTCGCGATACAAACAGCTACTCACTAGAATGTTACTATTGTCGCGATACAAACTGCTACTCACTAGAATGCTTCTTATTTCACGATACAAACTGCTACTCACTAGAATGTTACAAATGTCGCGATACAAACTGCTACTCACTAGAATGTTACTATTGTCGCGATACAAACAGCTACTGACTAGAATGCTTCTTATAACACGATACAAACTGCTACTCACTAGTATGTTAGAAATGTCGCGATACAAACTGCTACTCACTAGAATGTTACTATTGTCGCGATACAAACTGCTACTCACTAGAATGTTACTATTGTCGCGATACAAACAGCTACTCACTAGAATGCTTCTTATTTCACGATACAAACTGCTACTCACTAGAATGTTACTATTGTCGCGATAAAAACTGCTACTCTCTAGAATGTTACTATTGTCGCGATACAAACTGCTACTCACTAGTTTGTTACAAATGTCGCGATACAAACAGCTACTCACTAGAATGTTACTATTGTCGCAATACAAACTGCTACTCACTAGAATTTTACTATTGTTGCGATACAAACAGCTACTCACTAGAATGCTTCTTATTTCACGATACAAACTGCTACTCACTAGTATGTTACAAATGTCGCGATACAAACTGCTACTCACTAGAATGTTACTATTGTCGCGATACGATCTGCTACTCACTAGAATGTTACTATTGTCGCGATACAAACAGCTACTCACTAGAATGCTTCTTATTTCACGATACAAACTGCTACTCACTAGTATGTTACAAATGTCACGATACAAATTGCTACTCACTAGAATGTTACTAATGTCACGATACAAACAGCTTCTCACTAGAATGCTTCTTATTTCACGATACAAACTGCTAGTCACTAGTATGTTACTAATGTTGCTATACAAACTGCTACTCACTAGAATGTTACTATTGTCGCGATACAAACAGCTACTCACTAGTATGTTACAAATGTCACGATACAAACTGCCTGATGGAATTTGCTAACTGACAAAAAATTAGGTTTACTTCTGTCTGTATATGCGAAATTACCACGTATCACAGATGTATCTCAAGAAACTTGTGGAATTAAATTGTCATTTGATGTCGTACGACTATAAATATATAAATAAATGCTAGTAGTAAGTTATGGTTGATTTTACAATATCTTTAAACTGTTTATTCATATATATCTTGCGATAGGTTTAACAAACCTGCACTACATGAATAATACATGTCTATACAATGGAAATACGTTGTAGGCCTACTAGCTGACACTGAAAATTCAGGCCATACGGTTACATACGGGTATATTTTGTTACAGCATATACATTGTCTTTGTTATTATATTTTGTATTGTAATTCTTATGGAACGAATACTCACATCAAAGGTTAATGTACTATTTTAGACCCTGACTTTATGCAGAGTTATTACCATTGATCGTAGAAAAGATGTTTTATCTATAAACTGCATTTCTTATGGAGCGACTTACTTTCACAGTTTTTATGTTATTGAATTGATACTCTGCATACATGATCATCATATATATACCTGACACAAAGTTTATGACGGTGACGTAATTAATGCGGTGACATTTATCACAGTCAGTGATAAGTCTTATTATAATGCAAAATGTGTTCCTCAGATGTAGCAATACAACTTGTACAAGACGTTTTATCATGATGCGTTGCTTATATCAATATAATGTCAACCTTATCTTAAAAATGCATATTCATATTTGAATCTCTATTTCTTGTTTAGAGTTTTATTATCTAATAGTTGAAACAGAGTATAATAAAGGAAATTATAATTTGATGGCAATGGTAACGTCATATTAAGAAAAAATAAAAAATATGATAATATAAAATAACTGTACTCGTAGAGTATCAATATGTTTTTATTATATTTTATCCCGTTTTCAACTTACTTTCGTCTATAATATATGTAATAACATAAATTTAAAACCACAGAAATCAACTTTTTCTTATATTTACCAAAATCCAAATTGTTTTACTGCGTTATCAACCAGGTTATTACAAATTCCATTTACTTGAATGCATATTTCTGTAAATTGTATATTTCAATAAGGTAATTAGTTACTCAATATGCTCTAATACCAGTTTGTGTGTGTGTTAATTGAATGTTTGAATTTTGCAACTTAAAATGCGTTCTTATTATCATGATTGTTTTGATCCGCACTTCTGTGCATTGCTCTCTATCCATGTTTTAAGCCACTTTGGATTCCCCTCTATATTGTTTATATAATTTATATACTTTGGACAAGAAAAGATAACCATTATTCAAGATATGGTTAAGGCTCATTCGCTCCACACTTCAGGTCGCATTGGATTCCTGTCCATGCTTTTAAATATATACTTCGGACAATCAATGATAAAGTACAGAAGGGTAGATAACTCGGTCATTATTCAAGATAGAGTTATGGTTCCTTCGCGTATTACGCCAACAAACTGCGTTCTGTTAAATCCCATGTGTCGCTGGATTTCCTTCAGTATATTTGGGATCTTTGAATCATAAGGTTTTACAAAGAACTAGTCATTGTGATCTGCACTTATTCACACAATATCAATTTAGGATCGCATCAGATAAATGTTATTTAAATCTCGAATAACATGTTAAGCGATATTTCTCCAAGATTAAATTACGTTCTCATTATGATAACACAATTTCAATACAGTAGGAACAATACCTTTAACCATTCTCTCCTTTGTATTATTAAAGTGGTATATTAAAAGGTCACGTGGTCATGTTTAAGCTGATTTTACCATTATTTATGTATCGAAGCAATCTTTAAACATATATACCCATAGTTCAGTTAAGTTTGATAATATTGTATTAGCAACAGCCCTCCCCAAAGATAAAACCACATTTAAATGTACACACATTCCGATATTTAAATGTATCACAGTAGGAATGCCACTTTTAACATTCGTCTCCTTTGTATTATTTAAAGTGGTACATTAAAAGGTCACGTGGCCATGTTTAAGTTGATTTTACCATTTTTATGTATCAAATCAATCTTTAAACATATATACCCATAGTTCAGTTATGTTTGATAATATTTTATTAGCAACAGCCCTCCCCAAAGATAAAACCACATTTAAAAGTACACACATTCCGATATTTAAATGTATCACAGTAGGAATGCCACCTTTAACATTCGTCTCCTTTGTATTATTTAAAGTGGTACATTAAAAGGTCACGTGGCCGTGTTTAAGTTGATTTTACCATTGTCTATGTATCAAATCAATCTTTAAACATATATACCCATAGTTCAGTTATGTTTGATAATATTTTATTAGCAACAGCCCTCCCCAAAGATAAAACCACATCTAAATGTACACATATTCCGATATTCAAATGTATCATATTAGTTCATTTTAAACCATATAGATATATTAAAGGGAGTTGATCAGCAACTTTTAAATTTATAAAATTGGCTATAAACCCTTTTTCAAATATATCATATTTATATATGTACTTAATGACCACGTATTTCCAACAGGATACTATTTAAACAAGCCTAAGAAATATATTGAAAAGAGATTTCCCAGCCAGGGCTACGGCGCCTAGGTTAGACTAAAATAGATTTCCCGCTTAAAATTACATCATAATTTGTGACGTATTAAATGAATATCGTGATTTCTTTTTTATTTTAATTTGATCCGTTTCATAGTTTAACGTAATACAATTGTTTCATCTTACAAAAAGTCCGAAGACGACGTGAAGATCGCCAATCAGTATTTAAATGTCTATTTCTAGAATGGAGATTTTGTTTCAGTAGTAAGGGTTGATTTAAAATAGCCACGCCACATTTTGCCAAATCGGCCACATTTAGCCAAATTCTTTGACGGAGGATACCGATAATCGCCGAAGACGAACGAACGCGGTATATTAGTTGTAGTTATCACAAACGATCTTAAACGGAAACGGCCGAGGGGGTATCGGCTTTTATTTCTACTTCGGTAATTACTTTACTTTTCTTTCATTTGATCAGTCATTAGGTTTTTAGCGCGTATTTGAATAAAGAAAGAGGAATAGTTGCGAAGTTGTTTAGTTTTATAAATATTTTCTAAACATGGCACAAAAACGAACGAACGAGTGCACGAGCTCATTTTTAGTAAAATGCTGAAAATTTCAGAAAACGTTGAATTAGAGGATGACAAAACTGTGTAAATGATTTTAAAATTCTATTAAATGATTGCCTTAATTGAATGAAGCTTAATTACAGTTAAACTCTTTTAACGGCGTAACAATAATAAATAGATGAAGTTGGGAATATATGACGAAATTAACTTGAAGAGTAATCGTCGAAGTAAATTTTGTGGCTAAACTTATAGCCTACCTAAATAATGGGTATACATATACCAATATGTATATACTGAAAGTGTCGTATATATCAGTTTGCTTAAGGCAAACATGTGTATAAGACAACAGATTGGGGTATTTGATAAAGAAATATAAGCGCACTGATAATATTTCGACCAGTATGTTATAAGTAATCTGTCAACATTGAGGATTTAGTTTTAACTCCTCATTTAAATGAGTTAATTCTATGCCCATGTAAAACGTTTGCGGTAACTCGGAGTATACTAGTATGTAACACTCATGTCTTTCAAATTGAACTCTTACATGCCTCCTCAAACCTCATTGAGGATTAAGTTTAACTCTTTTTTTAAATGAGTTAACTCCTCACTGGTCATGCCAATATTTATATATATAAGGAATTAATTAAAAGAGAACAAATCATTCAGTAGTTTGCTGTCGCCGAGGATGTTCGCCTGTGATCTTTGTAAAAAGGAGTATAAACGTAAAGATAAAATGCTTTGGCACAAGAAAATAATACACGGAGACGGTAGTTCCGAGGAAGAGCTGGAGAAAGAAGAACTTACCGACGAATCTAATACCGACGTTTCAGATATGGAATCAGACTCGGATGAAAAGGAAGAAACAATAGACCCTTGGTACGACATGGTTGATTATGCATTAAAATCGCTTCAGCCCGAATTCGACAAAATAGCATCAGATTTTGTGATGAACTGAATGAAAAGCAAGCAAGAAAAAAAGGCATTCAACGAACTATTGCCGTAATACAGAAAGCTTTTTATCGATAAATATTTATTAGGGTTTTATGGTTCGATTCGATAAGAAAAGATACCATTCATACTGCTATCAAACGACAGCCAGACAACTGAAAGAAAAAGACGATTTCGAGAGTGAAGAGTCTTGGAAGTACGCAACTAAGAAACGAAAATATCTCTTTGACAAAGTGCTTAAGGAGTATAATCCGCCTGACATTACAACCAATATAAACATTTGTTATGATGATATTTTCTGTAGGAAAACATAATATTTTTATGTTATGTTGTTTGTAATTAGTAGTTATAGCATGAGTTGTCTGAGATTATTTAAATAAACATATAAAACGTTCATAGCAATAATATGTATTGTATAGTAGTTCATTCATAAGGTAAATTTGTTATCAGCTTTCAAAACACGATACTGTTCAATCAGTATGTGTTATATTCAAATAAAGAGTAAAAACTTCAGCACATGTTAGTTGAAATGAAAATTCCTGTTGTTTATGCAGTGCTCTATCAAATATTAATTTGCCTAATTTTAAAATCTATAGATATTTGACAAATAGTTTTATGGCAGCTATGCATGGTGTCAGTTATTCTATTGATATAAAGTTCACAAAGTATAGTGAATATATATGAATTGATAAAAACGTCTCCATATACGTTTTACAAGTACGATACAACCGGACCAGGTAAGCTCAGTCGGTAACGCGTCTGACTATCAATCCAGGGATAGTGAGTTCGAATACCCGCCCGGTCAAAGTCGTGATGATTGACAGACGATATTGAGTTTCATTATTATTTGTCTCTCACCGCTGTTTAAAGTAGGAAAATTATCAGATACTTGCAGAGATGGATGGACCCGCGTGCTTGTGTACCGGTTAACCTTTAAGGTGAATGGTGTGCCCGAGTAGCGGCTATCATTCCAGGATCCGAGGAAAGAACGTTTAACGGATCGTTTGTTTGCCCTAATTGACATAGAAATGTCGCTAACTATTAAACTAAACATGACAGCATGTATAAAGTTGAACCATGCTGTGTTGGTTGTTTCAAATAATTACGACTTCTTCCTTTGGACATACATACATATATATATATATATATATATATATATATATATATATATATATATATATATACTATACTTTGCTGAGTAATTTGCACTTATCAGTTCATCCAACAGTTCATCTTGAAATGATAGGAGGAACTAGGATTACATTGGTAGTCAATTCTTCCTAAAGTGTTAATATACGAAATGTCGTCTTAACTATACGGGTCGAAGAATTAACGCTTTACGAATGCAAGACCGTTAACAAGGTAATTTTGGCAGTAGTAAATCCTGACTTCAAACAGAAAGAGTCACATTTTCTAACGCGTGAACGCAAATTAGGATAATTACGTAGAATGTGGACAGTAGCCGTACGCATCGATAGCTAAACTTTACAGCAAATATGCGCTAATCGAGTCGCTGAGGCTAATTTGACAATCGAAGATTGGTAGACAGAAATCTCCGAACGGTAACATTTCGGATTGTAAAATAACATTGTCTATATTTAGATATAAATAACTTAATTATAGAAAGGTCTTTGTTTGATCGAATTTGTTAAAAGGGGAGTAACTTTTACATAGAACTAGGACATACATAAACGCACACATTATGCCCCTTGTTTGTGTTGCACTGCTATAGACTTTGTTCTAGATAATTGCATTTTCTTTCTGTATTCGTTCGGAGATTACCGTCTATCAAGTGATAAATACATAGTATAATATGTGTTCGGTATTTTAATATATATTGACTCCGGCATGACTGTATAATTGATAAATACTCGAAAGCGAAGTAATTGTTTTAACGCCAACGTATTCAAATTGAATTTATTTTGTTTACATATATAATCAATAGTTTGAAAAATATTACTTATATATATATATTTGAAATATAAAAAAACGTATTTAAAAATAATCTACTAATAAGTAGATGAATCTTGGGGAAGGGACAGGCTAAAATACCAACCCATAAGTTTTAAATTACAAACATCAAGTTAAATACAAAATTCATTTAATTTGAAATTAATTTACTTATATACTGATTCCATACATCATTCATATGTACGAAGCCTTTCTTGAAGTATTTTAAATGTCAAAGCGTAAATATATTCTGGTGTTACGGAATTAAATTTCTTTAATATTATGTAATGGTTTTGAATTTAATTTAAATTAAAACAATTTACAACAAATTCGAAACAAGCAAGGTGTTATTTATTTTCTTTATACTGTTCATTAGTTTTATAAACTACCACGGTATAATCATGCACTTTATTGTTCACTTGCGCACATGCAAGCATAGATAAAATTCATAGTGTTCTCTACATATCCTGTCCTATTGCCATACCAATTGTAATTTATTTACTTTATAAAAAGTAAAGTATAAGACTTTATAAGTGAAAGTTGCAAGTCTGCCCAAAATCGATCACGACATGCCCTTAATTAATAGCTAACAACTCATCTGGATGGTCAATCCATAACTTTATCATAATGTGTAAATAAATATATGCTGAGTTGAAATAAAAAGTATAACCATATACTAATAATAGAGTAGTATTTTCATTTTCATTCTCCAACATTCCAATTGCACATTTCTTCTTGTGAGAGTTGTCTCGCCTTAAGTTTATCATAAAATATCACGAAGGCATTCAGCATATTTCGGGATTTGTATAGTTATGTATTGTACTCATTGTAGTTATTATGATTTGTTTGTGAGTAGAACGATTAGACACCAAGAAAATACCTGGATTTCTTAATTATTACTCTACATGCTGCTTTGGTGGCACTTTACTTTGATGATATTATTTCGTCTTTAGTTATGAAAAAGGAATCGAGTCATTCAATTTGCTTTATCTTTTCTTATTCATATGTTCAATACTCTATTCGTATGAAATATAACAGTATAAACCAACTAAACCCCTAACACCGGATGAAAGTTTTCTTTTACAACATCAAACTCTACAGTGATAATTGAAATGTCAATGTATTTTTTCCAAAATAACATGTCCATTCATCTTTTCTATTTATCTTTGTTATTTCAAGTTACATATTAAGTTCATTGATATTCACGAATAGTGAATTGATTATTATTACTGTATTTTGATTTTAAAAACAGCTTAAACAGTAAAATAGTTAAACAACAAAAAATATGTAAATATCTAGATTTAATTTAACCTTGACAAATTTATCATCATATGACCTAGATATAAAAACTTTTACTTTTGAATAACTATCAATGGTTTGTGTTCAGATATTTGCACCAAGCAGAGAAGATGGGATGTTCTGATAGCAAATCGAGGGTAACGACGGTAAGTGGAAGAATATTTCAAATATATCTAATTATTACAAAGATAAATAAATTATAAATGCTGATTTAATAAATCAAAATACCAGAGTTCTAATTTTGAAATGGTCATATATTAAACGCACCAAATATCAAACGTATAAAACGTAAACAAATAGTTTAATTTCATCAGTTATTATCATACTGATTAAAACTATTTTTTTGTAAACAATTGGTTGTCATTTTCTTAAATTAACGAAATGCGGGCTAATATTGTTGCCTCCATATGTCCATGAAGTATGTGAACTGTTGCTATATAAAACGCATTTCAAATACTTCTAAACAGTCATTTACAACATTATAAATATAAAAGATATTCTACAGGTCGAAAAACTGTGATAACAATGGTAGAGTGTTCTGGTACCAGTGCAAAACATGTTTTTCATGATATCATGAAGAGGTGAAATTTATCAGTTACGTTTTATTGTATATCGTCACATCTTGAAATTTTAAATTTTAAACCATTAAATGTGGCTGGGTACAATTATAGGTGGCGGTTCTCTCCGAAATAAACCTACACGCAAGCTTGGCACCTGTCATGTACTATGCCAAGTTAGTCCTGGAAGGCTGAAGCAGGATTGGCCACGAAACTGTCTTACGTAATTACTGGTTATGAAAAGACGTACGATAAAGGACGTTATATATTTTGCATTGTAAGGTCCGCGTTCAATGTAGTTTAATAAAGTTATCTAATTTATCTTCCTGGGCACTAGCACAACCCAAATTTGACACTTTGATCAATAAAGGGCACATATCTTTACACATTATCAAGTTAAGTAAGACTGGGGTTTAAGCATTACTGTGATGGAGAGGATATCACGATTTCAAAATGTTAAAATCATAAAAGCCTATATATCCATTGTATATACCCAATTTGTGCCAGTTTTTTAAGCATATTACATACATGTAACATAATGTACAATTTTTTATAATTATATCAATTTTTCTGTAATTTGTTGTTTGTTTTCGGATTTAAAATTTCTAGTGTATTATATAATCATATATTATCATTATTATTGTTAGTGTATTATATGCTTTATTTGACGGCCGCGTTAACGATAGAGGAATAATCCAGATGTTCCTTCTGCAACTTTAAAGGTATCGAAAAAAACCTGTCTCTCATACAGAGGTTACACAGTTCGAGATCGCAAGTGATCAAAAGTTTCCTCAAGCGTTCACTGATTCGCCACCATAAAACTGTTACTTTTTATCATTTGTAATTGATACTAAAATCGCCAGGAAGCATGACTGTTCCATCTTGAACTTATTAAACTTGTGATCTACTTGATACGAAATTAAGTTAATTAATTCAAATTATGCGAAGCCTTCGATCAAAAGTTTTATAAATAATATCGACATAAAATTTTCTCATTCCGAGATTATAAAAACACGCTAGAGCCAGATGAGAAAAAATCAAAAAGTTATGTTCAGTATTACGAAAAGTTTCAGTGCATTTCGATGTATTATTAATATATTGAGAAATTGAATTCACATGCCAAGAATATTAATAAAATTACAACTAAATAACAATATGCGATATCCATGTGTATCATTTATAAGAAATATGTATAAAATATGTTCATTGGTTTGTTTCTAATGTGATTCATAGCTAAAACATATTAATTACGCTAAGTCCATTATATCAAGTACTTAAATTCAAATTTGAACGCAGTGGTTTTTAAGTTCAAGGGTTATTTAGCTGACAGAACACAATGTGTAGTCCTTTTCGGGTCCTCATCTGACGCAGTTCGAATATTGGATGGTGTTCCTCAAGGCTCAATTTTTGGTCCATTATTGTTTCGTTTTTACATCAACGACATTGTATCTGAAATTGGCTCTGCGATTCGCTTCTTTGCTGACGACACAACCCTCTATGTCATTTTCGATAACTCCAAACAAGCTGCTCTCCGTCTATATTTTGACTTACAAAATATCAATGACTGGTCTTCAACCTGGCTAGTAACTTTCAATCCTACTAAAACTGAATCTTCATTAACACTTTTCAAATACAGGAGGTCGACACTCACAAACACATTGGAATCACTCTCATTAGCGATGGCACATAGCACAAACACATTGAAGACATCAACAAAAAAAGCTTGGACTCGAGTCAACATTCTGGGCTCTCTCAAATTCAGTCTGGATCGTCGGTCACTCGAAACTATCTACACATCTTTCATAAGGCCTACACTCGAATACTCTGACGTCGTTTGGGATATTATGAACAAAGCTGAAGAAGAAAACCTTGAAAAATTTGAAGTCGTGCAGACGCCAACACTTGTTCCACTTCTATAAAATGCTCAACAATCCTCTACTCCTTCCAACTTACCTTCCAATATAATCCCCAAGACAGTAGGTGTTGCTTCAAACTACGGCCTACGTCCAACACTCGTCTGCATCTTTCCTCCCCTACACTATATAAGAGTAGAACTGACTACCTTCTACCACTCGGTCTGTTGTTTCCGTCTTGTCTTTCAAACACGCTCTGAATTTTAACAAGAAGATTGTACCAATATTTTACTACGATGGTAGAAAAAGTCGGCAATTAAACAAACAAGGTTACGGATGCACTGCAGTTCCTTGAAAAACACCTGTTTTCCAAAAAACATTGTAGAAAGCCCTTTATGGGTCTGTGGAGAAATTGAGGATACTTATTACTATTTATTTACAAGACACTCTTTCCGATGATAGCAATGTCAAATATATCACATGTTCCTACATACAACTCAAAGACCAAGCATTTTATTCATTGAGTTGACCTATACTTTATTGCCATAAAAGTGACCCACAACACCTCAATAGGCATCATGTGATCGCAACTCTGCTCTCCTTCGTTTATCTATCAATTTTACCTACTCCTTTCCACTTTGTTCTCCTCATATATATTTCTAATATAATTTAGGTTATATATTGCAAGTATTGATCAACATACGCAACTGTCAGTAGTTGAAGCGTCGTATACGCCGCAGCCTATATACAAACCCAATCAGCTGCAACTGCATTCTTAACCACCAAGCACTTGTACATACTATTGTTTTCATCTCAAGCGCTGCTTATAATCCGTTTGTCTAGTAATTTATTTGTTCTCTTTTCATTTGTTACACTATTATTTAGTCCTTGCAAGATATTAAGAAGAGAGGCTTTTTTACAAGCTAGAAATAGCTTTCTTCTCATTTGTATTGTTAGGTATTGCTATATATCAAATATATGTATATGTAATTTGTTAATAACGAATAGATATTGTTTAAACCAAATATGACATTTCTTCCAGTGCTTGGCTTAATCAATATTATGCCCTTGGCTATTTATAAACAATCGTAGATTCAGTCATGATTGGAGTAGTTAATAATCAAAATATAATATTACAGTAAACACTTTTGATACAACAAAGCCCCTCGTCATTTCTTTTTAAGTTTGATTGAATAGAATATGATTAATGTGATACTATTTATTATTATTGAGCTAGGAGGTAAGTAAGAGAATACTTTGTCAAAGTGAAACTTAATTTATGATATAGATTTCAGTTGTCTTTCTTATTTGATAATGTGTATTAGTTTTTATTCGATATTCCAGCTATATGGAGAGCACATATATATATATATATATATATATATATATATATATATATATATATATTATATATGTGCTCTACAGAGAGACAGAAATAATATTACATATAACAGCAAGAAAAATGAATATCCATTTTACACAATACAAATAAAAAAACATGCTAAAAGTTATTGTGTGTCATTTTAGACGTATCAAATGTTTGTATTTTATATAATTGATGACATGATACCCAATCAATTGATCTCGTCGAAACGAAATACAAGGTATCAGAAGAAAGTCAGTTCTACACACAATACGTCAGTATTGATAAAATGTATTATTATGTTTGTACTCTTGCATTTAATCTATTTTAAGACCAAAAAGATATTCTATGCGAACAATCTTTAATAGAAAATTATGATTTATTGTTGTTGTTTTCTGGGATGATATATTTTGTGATTTTGTGAGTCAAATTGAATACCCTATTTATGAGCATTATCAGCTATCTAAAATAGGATAAAGAAACATAGTCTACTAATGCATGTTCTGTGCATAAAGACACACGCAAACATCAAGCTGAGTTCGGCAAATACGAACAGAAACTAGGCCAATACGAACAAACAATGCAAATACGAACACGAAGTGTTTTGCTTGGTTTATGTGCCTAACTAATATGGGAGTCATTGTCTATTTTTTTTTTAATCGCGACTCCATCTTTAAAACATCAGTTCTTAAACTCTTCTCTCTCATATTTTTGATCTTGCGACTTTATATCTAGTATATTTCTACGTGCGTTAATCACTATCGATGTGCTGTTGGTGGTGTGCTCGTGTGATTAACATGAAGGTACATTTTTCCCGGTGTACCGTTTAAGCAGAAGTCAGATAGAAAACGGAATGTAATGGAGCGTGAAAACATACTAAGCATTATAACTTATTAAAACTGATGAAGGACATTTGGAAGTACAGATTTTAGTGATAAATAAAACACAACCAGAAGGCGAAAACAGATTTCGAGCGGTCACCTATTTGGACACAGATTTATCTATCGAGGAAATATAAATTTTAAAGATACCGTGTATAAACATATAACTAGGAGTGACATATCTGAGAATTTGGCAGTAGTGTCGATGAAAAGAGACCTATTCCTTATGCTGAGCTAGACCAGCTACTTATCTAGGTAAAGTAAACTATAATTTTTATTAAAATGTTAGAGAGGAGAAAGACAGAGTAGATAATCTGCTTAGGATTTATACTAATGTATTACTGCTTGAAAGGTTATTTAACTGTTTGCAGAACTTTGCATTTAGTTTAATTTGACATAGTTATTGAATTGATTATTGAGTTTCCCGAGGTACAGCTAGTCTCGAAGTAAATAGTGTTTTTCAATTGTTGTTTTCTATACGAGCAATTTACGAATTGAGTGTCACAAGTGACTCTAACGAATGTAACATTGTTCAGTAGCAGATAAAACAACTTTCAATTCTAATTTACTAAACCATGTCTATCTACTAAAGTCATTTTATACAATTATGTTTTTACATACTATTTAAATAACACTCCTGACAATTAAGTGATATATATTTGTTAGGTCAGTAAATTATTTAATAAGAATAATAAAGTGATTAATAGCAGGAACGTAATAAAATATTTAACTGTTCTTATAAGATTTCAGATCGAAAAACGTTTGTTACAATTGATTTTTCATTCACTGACCAAGTTTGAAATCAAATATAGAATACATATCGAAATCTTAAACAATTTGTTTTTTTTCTTTTTTCTACAGAACCATAGACATCTTTCCAAAACAGTACAGACAGATCACTTAAGAATTCCAATGATCGTTAAAAGAAAACGCTAGCTTTTATGCATCTATCATGGTACTTGAATCGAAGTAAAAAAAGCATGAAGCGATGTGAAAAGGAAATAGGAAATTGAAGGAATATCCATTATCATCTGAAGTGACATTTGTTGGAGGTGGTATGCATTTTATTTACATATTGAAAGAAACATTACCTTACTATCAATTGATAACTTCAGTTAATATTTAGCGTCATTTTATGTCATTGATGGCATGAATCGCTATAAACATGTATAACTTCATTATATGTAGTTACACACTGAGTTCTTTTTTATGACATGGCCTTAGCCGACTTGGCATGATATTAAATTTCACATGTGAGTCACTACTGGCGACGAGCAAAAATATCATAAGCGAGGGTAATCTATCCATATGGAAGGGCAACAAATCCATATTAAATATAGGCTGTGTGACAGTGTTTTTCATCAATGTTTAAAGAATTGTCAATAGAAATATAAATAGAAAGTTTTTTATATATTAAGATATAATAATAATATGTTTTGCTAATTATACAAAACAAATTAGTTACACATGTAAAAAAGAGGTAAATTACTTGGTAGGTCAACACCAACAAAATGCACACCTATCCCAGTTAATATCCTCTTAATATGTTGTTCTAATCTTCAAGATGAGTATAACAAGTATACATGTTCACTTGATGTTTGTTTTATTTTCATAAGTTTTTGTCACTATTTCAGACGATATTAAGTCTCTGCTTCATACAGTCTGGTTGAATAATGGAAGTTACTTCTGTCTGAGAAGTCGGCAGTGTTAACTTATTGTGTTGTGTCAATATACAGAATTCAATGGTATTTGAAATGGCATTAATAAATATGCATGTAAAGGTGCTTATTGCAGATTTTCTTACGTTCAAAGTGATCATATCCAAACAAATTGGTTAGTAACATTTTTTATTATAATATGACTTAACAAAGACATTTTACGAACCTACTTGAAAACTCGGTTTTCATAAGGAAAACTATTTTAGATACCAATTGTTTTTCATAATATGTTTTTCCAGAGCGCAGAACCAAAACCAGAAGTGGTGTAAAAAAGAATCATAACCGAAAATTAAGTCGTTTGCACAGAAAAAATTAGAGTGTACTGTCCAGTTATAATGTACATGAAATATCGATATCGTCACCCTTCAGACCAAACTCCAGATTTTATCAGTGTTTAGGGAACGACACTCTTGGTAAGATGATAAATGTTCTTGCAGGGAGTGGCGAGTCAAAGTGTAAATAAACTAAGCATTCAATAAGGAAACAATCGCTACGACACGTGTACAAGAAGAACGACCACCCACAGAAATTGCTCAGCTAGCAGGTTGGAAAACGAGTCCTTAACTACAACAACAGGCAGGCAGAATTGTGTGACATTTCTAACTAAATGATACAAAACTTTACTAAAACAAATTCATCAAAAGACAATACTGCTGTGACTGAAGAAAAGGAAAATCAAGTGCATATGATTACAAATTGCAATGATTTGTCATAAACTGTACATGTAATAAACAAACAAAAAACCCGTTTGATACATTGCTACATTATGTGCAGCAGCATTAACTCGGGGCTGTGTCACGGTTAATGTATATTCTGGTATACGGAAACATGTAAATGTTTCCGACAGTTTTAAAGATGAGATCAGAAAACATTTTACACGTTATTAATAGTCGCATAATGCTTCTTTTCAAAACGACACTGTTTTGAGGGCCAACCTTAATATATTTTAAAATGAGAAACTTGACACCTTTGTTTAGTTTAAACATATGTATTCATTACAGTTTACATACATACAAATCAGTTTAAAAGTCGAAAATTTAATATGGATTAAAACGGAAGACAAAATATTAAAAAGTTCGTCTCAAATTTTGTTTATTTGTGATTAAAATTGCTTAAGTTATTACAGTAGCAAACAGTCAATGTAGGATTATATATATGAGTCTTATGGGAAAATATGTTAAATATGTTAAAGTTATTAATTAAAATGCCATTATGTGAAATTGTATTGGTCTTTATAAAATCCGATGGAGGACTATCATATTGTCTGAACGATTTCCCTTTTATTACGTTAACTACGTCAGTTTTCACTAATTAGTATTGCTTTGATATTCGGCCAATATGAACCCATTTAATAAATAACATATATATACTTTATATCAAATCATATTTCCTTTTGTCTATTACCAGCATATCTGTCAAGGCATATCACATCCATTGACGACAGACCGTTTAAGTAGAGTAACAAGTCCGTTAAACCTCACACAAGAAGAGAATGGTATTGTCAACCAAGCTAAAATACATATAGCTAAAGAGTGGAACTGTTTTTTGAAGGATAGCAGCGTCGCAATTCATTTGCTAACTAGGACAATCACATGTGGTTCTGAACTTTCAAAGAATAAGCTTGTTGTCATTCAAAACCATAATGGGGAAGTACACGAAATATGGGAGAGGAAAAGTTTTGGGATGCACGTTAGAGATGCCATCGGAGCAGGTGTTGGCGGAATAAAATCGCTTCTGAGGTATTTTGGCAAAATGACAACTGTTGGCGGAATACAATCGCTTCTGCATTTTTTTGTCAAAATGGCAACTGTTGGCGGAATACCATCGCTTCTGCAGTATTTTGTCAAAATGGCAATGTTAAAATAACAATGTGTCTGGACAGGAAATGATTGGAATGAAAATGTATTGAAAACATTTGCTTGTTATCAAATATATAATATATTAATTTGTCTTCAAAAAGACACATGACAATTTCAAATTCAGTTCATATATATGTAAATAATATTCATAAAAGTAATAAAAAAAATTAGATTTGTTAGATATTTACGGATTGATGGAAATAGAATCTATTTGTACATTTTTTCAACTCATATCTCTAAAACTAGCGTTGTGTTATGAACTCTATCCAGGGTTGAACTAGCGCCTAAGCCGTTATGCGACTGTTTCATTAACATATACTTAAAAGCTTAAATATAAGAAAAGCATCCAGGAGATCGGCATGAGTTTAGACTGGTTCCAATGAAACTTTATATGGCTTCATTGATATTGAATATACGTAATAAAGATATATACTCAGTCAAATTTAAGTTAAGTTTGTAAATATTTAAGAAAACATGTTGGTGAACAGAAGCAGAGAACTCTTAGACTATAAGAAGAGTTAAGAATATAGTTCACAGTATTAATAAAACTTGGGTCATTATTGCATTGTATGTGACTTTAACCTGCAGTACACTCCATCAAATAGTTCAGTTCTATATGACAGGTGTTTCCATTATTAATAACACAATTTAATAAATAATGTCACTGTATCGAGTATATTACCCATCTCGAGGATTTTGTGAACTCTGGCCGTTGTACCATCTTCATACGGCAATCGCTAAACGTATTCACTAACGTACAGTTCAGTATAATTCTATATCACTGTAAAATTGATTAGATGATTTGCATGTCGTATTAAATGCTGTGTATATTTATATTAAACTACATAGACTTCAATTCCAATAACACATGTGTGTAAGCATCATTTTAATCTAGCGTTATACACGCCACGTCGTAGATGCCATCTTCTGTGGTTTACTTCAAGGCAAATATATTGACATTAAGTAACGATTTAAAATAAAGATAAGAAATAAGCAGTTTTATAAAAGTTCTTTTTACATAAAACCTACTGTAACCATATCAACCGAATATTACGAGAGAGCATGTCGCGAAATACAGCAGACGTGTTAACGAGACCTCAGTGAACGGTGAATTCTCGTGAAATTATGAAGTGATTTAGATTAAAATGGACATGTATCTCTCTACATCGTTATTTACACAACGGCTACAGTAATCAATACCTGATTTGGGTAAAATGCGAATGTTAATTTGAATAAATTGTCGTTAATGTAAATAACAACTAACGTTTATTTGTAAATACATTTTTATTTTTGTTTGTTTGTTGTTTTTAAGTTAACTTTGCTTTCTGTGGTATTGTCTGTTATCTGTATATGTTGTGTACACTCACTCACTCACTCACTCACTCACTCACTCACTCACTCACTCACTCACTCACTCACTCACTCACTCACTCACTCACTCACTCACTCACTCACTCACTCACTCACTCACTCACTCACTCACCCACCCATCCACTCACTTACACTCACTCACTCACTCACTCACTCACTCACTCACTCACTCACTCACTCACTCACGCACTCACTCACTCACTCACTCACTCACTCACTCACTCACTCACTCACTCACTCACTCACTCACTCACTCACTCACTCACTCACTCACTCACCCACCCACCCACCCACCCATCCACTCACTTATTAACTTATTTGTTTAATCTAAATGTAATTCTTCTGTTGTTTGAATTAAAAACATCTTGCAAATATAATATTTTATTTATCTATCTTAAGTTTCCATCAATTCAAAGTGACCTGCAAACAGTCTGTTCGTTTGAATATTGAGCGTCATTATTATGCCATCGAGGCCTACCAGACGATCAAATGATAACATTTCTATATGAAATAACGGCGAAAGACGAACGTGAATGAGATATATATATATATACAATACGTCACGCTTTGGTAGACACTATATAGCCAAAAACCGCTGCATAGGTAAATCAGAAAAGGACAGTATTGAATTTAGGACAAACATTAAGCTGTGTATAGACATAACATCTGTTTATTAGGGTTAATAGCCTCGCAGTATTACGCATATATGAACAATAGAAAAGATAGTGTTATCTACAATGGGAATTGATATCGAAACATGGAGAGGCAGGATTGGTTGTAACTGTCAGCCTGTTAAACATTAATGCCACATGCAAACTTTAAAATAAAAATATGTTTCGCTATCAATCAGGATTGCCCTTTTCTTCATGCTGGTGGCTCAATGTGTGGAAACAAACCCTGGTCCTCCAAAGCAAAACAACGCTACTGGTGCCCGACCACGCACATCAACGTCTTTGAAGAAGCAGCTATCATTACAGCAATCATGTGAACAGCACTACATGTACTTGTACAAGGAATCGCTCATTGAGAAGCAATTCAGCAACCACAAATAACTTTCACAGTACAACGTTGTCCCCAACCCACTTTGAACCCGGTCAGCCTCAAATAAGTACATGGTTCAGTAATACACTCCAATTATCCGGCAATCATATTATAGATCACCAGCAATCGTTTTCAGACTTGTCATTGACAACTTCTGTAGATTAATCACAACATTCTGCCACCAATAACCTCAACGATCTGACAAATCAGCCAATACTTGATATTGTATTTGACATTTAACAGAATGGGAAACCTATTTGATACATTAGAACAATCCCTGGCCAGCCTTAAAACATCAAACATCAAACTTGAAAAAAAAATATGATCATGTGCAAAGATCTTTAGACGAAATGTTAAATTCGATCATTAGACTTGAGGAGCGGTTGAAATTAACCGAAAATAAATGTGAACAACTTGAAGCACAATCCAGACGAGAAAATCTTTAATGTTTGGCTTTAAAAAAGATGTGCAAGAAACTTGGGAAGAATCGGAAACCAAAGTTAGAAACTTTATTAAACAACTTTTAGAATTAGATGAAAGTGAAATAAAAATAGAACGCACCCATCGTATATACAGTAAGGAATCACCGAAACCTGTCATTGTCAAGTTTTCTTTCTTTAAAGACAAAGACAAAGTACTACAACAATACAGAGCAAAACGGAAATACTTTAACGAACATATACGAAAACAAACAAATGCAGACAATACAAGTCCATTAATAGATGATGATCACCCAACAGAGTGTACTCTACGACCTGGTATTCACGTTGCAGAAAACTTCACCGGTCGTGTTGGGAAAGCTAGATATGACCTCAAATCATTTCTCCATCAAGCAATAAAAGACAAGAAACGTGCCGACCTTAAATATGATCAACTGATTATAGAGAACGAAACTTATGTATTTGACACTGATTTAAATGACAGTGTCAAAGTTAATAAATAGGACGTAGGCCAAGGTCTATATACACAATATGCAGGCTCTTGCATAGATTTATCTAATATCCAAATTATTTCTTGGAATGTACTAAGTCTGTTAAAATATGAATGTAATGCTGACTTTTTGTATTTTTAAAGCAATATGATATATGTGCACTTAATGAGACATGGCCAAAGCATAATGACGAATTTAATGAGTTTCTCGTTGGTTATCATTGTTTAAACTCTGTAAGAAAAAAGACATCATCTCAAGGTCGTCATTCGGGTGGTGTAACAGTTTTTGTTCAATCAAATTTAATTGAAACAGGGTTCATAGAACGCGTGTTTGATAAAATGGTTGATTATGTATTTATACGTATAAACTGTAACGCAATGAATTTTCAAAAAAATATAATCATGTGTTTTGCTTATGTATCTCCAGAAGGTTCCTCTATATATAATGTAAATGAAGAGTTGAATGGTGTAAATTGTTTTGAAGAAAAACTATTAGAAGTTATAAGTGTATTTTCAGATGGTGATTTAATTATTGCTGGTGATTTCAATTCAAGATGTGGGTCACTTTAAGACACTAAAGGAGATGATGCCGTTGATTTCATCTTTCAAGACGAAAATGTTTTATATGAAAATGATAGTTTTTATTTTAAAAGAAACTCTAAAGATAGTATATGTAAAACATTTGGCTATTTACTTATTGAACTATGTAAATCATATGGAATTCATATTCTGAACAGTCGATTGTACAATGATAAAGATGGTAATTATACTTGCACAGCAAATGACGGCCGTAGTTTAGTTGACTATGTAATTGCATCCTCAGATTTATTTCCACATGTCTCATGCTTCGAGATCGGTGACAGAACGGACTCCGATCACTTACCATTGCATTTTTCTTTATCTTTTACTGAATCATATGCTGATGTTGACAGTACTGAAGATGAATTTACCAATACCTTACCAAGATTTGATAGGTTTAAATGGGATTATGCAAAACGGGACGAATTTGTTAACAGGCTACGTTCTTAAAAGAATTAAAAGATACAACTTTAGAAACCATACCTCATAACGTAGAACAAGCTGTCGATCACACTGTTACATTTAATCATAATGCTGCTGATTCCATGGAAATCAAATCAAATAATTGCTTAACAAATAAAAGATTATTCCAGCCATGTTGGTGGGACAATGAATGCAAACAGTTAAAATTTTAATAAAACCAGAACTTTAAGACATTTTAGGTTAAATGGTGATACTCCAAAATTTAGAAATATACAAAGTCATTAGAAACAAATTCAAACAAACTTGCAAACAGAAACAAGTTGAGCTGCAGAATAAAAATAAACAAGAACTTATAAACGCGCGGAAAAACACATCTTTATTTTGGAAAACTGTCAAAGAATCAGACAGACAAACAGACACATTCCGATAGTAACATTTCATAATTAGTGTGGTATATCCACTTTAAAAAAATGTTATCTGCGAATCACGCTATTACTATTGACATGCAACAGAATCTATTACCTGAACATGATTCAATAGATGATATATTCAACAATCCCTTTTCTGCTGCCGAACTTGAGAAAAGTGTTAGCAGCTTGAAATTAGGAAAAGCACAGGTCCTAGTGGCTTATTATCGGAGATGATAAAATATACATTCATAGATATAGCACCCATTCTTCTTCAATTATATAATACAATTTTGGAAACTACTTGTTTTCCATCTGTCTGGGGGCAAAGCATTTTATGTCCTTTTCATAAATCTGGATCTTTAAACGAGCCAAACAATTACCGTAGAATTTCACTTATAGATACATTAAATAAAATATTAACAGGAATGGTGTTCAATAGGCTTACATACTGGGCTGAAATGCATAATAAAATAGATGAAGCGCAGTCGGGATTCAAGAAAGACTACTCAACTATAGACAATTTATTTATCCTACATGCAATTATCCAATAATATTTAAGCAAAAAAGGCGAAAGATTTTATTGCCTATTTGTAGATTTTTCCAAAGCTTTTGACAAGATAGACCATATTGAACATTTTAATAGTGTAATTAGGAAAAGAGTAGGAGCAAATTATACAAAACTACTTTCAGCAATGTATAACTGTTGTTATTCATGCGTAAGTGTACAGATTAAACTAACTATACAGTTTTTTTTCAAATGTAGCATTGGTTGTCGGCAAGGCTGTACATTAAGTACGATCATGTTTAATCTATATATAAATGATTAAATTGATGAATTAAAACAAACCTTAAGTCATGGAATTCATGTAACTGATGAGGTTGATGATATATTTGCTCTTCTGTATGCAGACGATTTGGCCAACTGTGCTGCCACAGGTAGACAACTGCAAATGCAAATTAATGTTATTTCAAATTTTTGTAATAGAACTGGTATGTCTGTTAATCTAAAGAAAACAAAGATAATTGTTTTCAGAAATGGTGGCTACCTCAGAGGTAATGAAACATGGACATTCAACGGGAATAAGATTTAAACTGTTTCTTGTTGTAAATATATGGGTCTCATTATGTCGCCAAAACTGATTTGGTAAAAGCTAAAGAAACATTAGCAGTACAAAGTAAAAAAGCTTTTATTTCTATGTCTAAATTTCAGCGAAATGTTGTAACTTTTGAATATCAGGAGCTGTTTAAGCTTTTTGATACGATGGTCTACCAATTCTTAACTATGGATCACAAATTTGGGGTGTTGAATATTCTAAAAGTATATCCAATTTTATAATAGATATCTTAAACTTTATAAAAATACGTTTCATGCTTTCTCTGAATGCGGAAGATATCCGTTGTATGTTAATTGTTATTGTAAATGTATAAAGTATTAGTTAAGGTTAACCGATATGAATCATAATAGAAACCCTAAACAATGTTATATTATATTAAGAAATTTTGATGATGTTGGTACACTGACCTGGGATACACAGTTAAATCTTTCTATTTAGATATGGTTTTGGTTTTGCCTGGATTTCAGATTATACTGAAAATAAAAATTTGTTTTGTTGCATTATTCAAACAACGTGTTATTGACTGTGCTGTACAAGATTGGCGGTAGGATATTTCTCAGTCACACAAAGCTGTCCATTATGAAAACTTTAAATCTCTTTTAAATGTTGAAAAATATCTTACTTTATCAATACCTCTAAAGTTTAAAATTGCTTTTGCGAAATTTAGATGCTCAGTTCACAAATTATATGTAGAAACTGGAAGACACAAAAATGCTGCTTACGAAGATAGAATTTGAATACTTTGTGCAGCTGGAGAAATTGAAGATGAATACCATGTATGCATGGAATGTTCCTATTATGAAGCTTTACGCAGTGAATTACATTTTCAATATTTTGAATGTTACTAACATAAATTTAAATTCATTTTACAGATTAATAAGTATAACAAATGAACAAAAACTACAACCACTCTGTAAATTTATTTTTGAAGTATCTAATAAAAGAAATTTATTTTTCCAATCACTAAACATGTAAGCAAATGCAAAGCAATTATTATTTATTTATAAATATACGTTTTGTATTTGTAACACTGTTGTCACTTTTCACTATATATGATATAAATGTAATAATGTATTATGGACCCGAGGCCTAAATTGCTTAATAAAACATTTGTCATTTGTCATGATATATACTACGCATAACGGAGATTGTGACCTGGTGGTGATTGGAACTCCCGACACATTTATTGATAGCCAAACGCACTATCGACTGTGCCAACCGAGCCCATCAGTTTAGCAATATAATTGGATGTTTTAGCCTGCCAAATGCTTACCCGTTATCGAAGAAACACTACTGTAAAACACGTTAATAGCGAAAAATCTCTTTTCTGTATTGTTCACGAATTTCATCCGTCGCAAATTAAACTATTTATTTTTCTATATTATATGACATAACGAAATGATAACGTAAATTTCAAAAGGAAACATTCAAGTGTGTCTTTTAATTAAAGAACGCCCTGATGGTTTTCACATGAAGGGGAAAGATTAACATCCGGAAGACCGGCGGTCATTATTAGCGCTGTCACGAAATCAGTTGAACATATCGTCAACGAAGACAGACGCATCAATGTTCGTGAACGCAGCTCCTGTTGATTGGCTTGAGCGCTGTTCATTATAAAATTCTTTTTAAAATACATGAAATATACAAGTTAGTACGAGGAGAAGTAAAACGTAATGCCCGACGAAAAATTAAGACGTTAACAGCACCATGCGACATGTTCTTACCAGCTCCATTAGCTCAGTTAGTAGAGCACGAAACTTCTAGTCTCGGGGTTACAGGTTCGATTCCCGGGGCTAAACTAAAATACTTACACGGATGGAAATTTAAACCGATGACCCTTGTGACGGCGCTATACACCGAGTACGCTAAAGAACCACGTTTCAGTGAAGTCGTTTTTAAAGGGAAAAGAATGACGTTTCATTCCAGCGGTGCACATGAGTATTAATAAAATTGTGTTTTCAGCATTAATTTCGATTAATTTTTCTAAAAAGTATTTGTCATACATTTACATGTTTTAATCTTTCCATAGTAGCCACACGTGATACACGTGAGGTTATTTGTGATTCTTAAAACATTGCATACATTATTCAATAGAACATAAAAAAATATTTAGGAAATTTGCTGGTTATCTCTATCAGAATGTACCAAAAATTAATATTGGCAAATGATATCAAACAGGGCTTGAGACCAAACTACTTAATATATTTATTTCCAGATACAGTTTGTAACATAAAATATTAGAAACTGTTTAGCCGGAGATAAGTAAAATTCATGTTGTTAACCAGATTTTTTAACAATTATTGTTTATTACTTCGACATTTTTATCTTTAATGGATATTGGGAAATAGCTTTTGTGTTATGTATTAGTACAAAACATTTTGCTTTGTAAAATGTATGAAGTAAGTATCTGCAATTTTATGAGAGTAGCTTTGTCAAGCTCCTCTATTTGTGTGTTTTTTTTTTAAAGATTTATGGTTTTAGTATTTAAATCATTATTTGCATTCTCCTGAAGTTTCTAACTTCAGGAGATTGCAAATGATGATTTTACGAAATTGAAATGGAAACTCATGTGTCTGTCTTGTGTAGAGATATATGTTTAATCTTAACTATGAGTAAAATATATGACACTATTGTCGTGTGTCCCATTAATTCGGTAACCAAGGAAATGCAGAATCCCCATCTATCAACAAAAGTCGAAATTGCGAAATATATCTCCCATACATTGTTTTAAAATATTTTATTTTATTGTTTCAAGGTTTTCATTTCTCCGTATTGCAGTTCGGAATCAGAATCAAAATAATCATAAATATACTTTTATTAAGTAAGTTGTCTTATATAAAGAAATCTGTCATCTTTCTGTCTGGTTTGGTATTACCCCATTATCACTATCATTATAATTATTGATGTTATTATTATGATTTTCTCAATATTATTATTATTATTATTATTATTATCATATTATTATAATTATTATTGTTATTATTATTATTACTATTATTATTATTATTATTATTATAATTATTATTATTATTATTATTGTTATCATTATTATTATTATTATTAATATTATTATTACCACCATTATCATTGTTGATATTATCATTATTATAACTATTATTGTCATTATTGTTATTTCATTATCATACTTGTTTTTTTTTTGTATAATAGTAATATAATTATTATTATCATTATTATCATTATCATTAACTAGTAAACTTTCTAACATTGAGGGTTTTAGATCGAGCTGGGCTGGAACAAAATATCTCAGCAGTGACAGATAAGTGACCATTACACGACAAGACCACTCGGCCACGTAGGGTGTATAACAATGTATCTTATCAGTTGACTGTTCACGCGAGTGTCTTGACCACTGTGGTCTTGAGACACAAAAACATTATTGAAATATTGTATTTTTTTATTGTTGTCATTATGCTTTTGTCGTGGGTCGAAGATGATCTTATAAAACTACATATTTCTTACCACATCCGAATTGTCTTTTATGATATGTGTTCTTTTAAATTAATTTCCCTTAGACCCTACATCTTTGATAATAATCACCAACAACTAACAAGGTTTGCATGCAATTCAATGGTTGCAATACCTTAAATTACTAGAATAATACACAATGATATGATAAAAGTAAATAATTTTCCTTATATAGTCACGCTTATCGGCAATTCTATTTTTATCTTAAATTATTTTACCATTAAAGGCAGTATGTAATTTATTTAGACATATATTGACACAATATATTTTCCCCAATATATCATGATAAAATGTTTTGACTGAGCCCGTATAATTGTAAGTGTATCTATTAGAACATACCTAAAAATTCAATGAAAAGGGACTCTAAACTTTTCTTATGTGATCAGGTTAGACATAAATGATAAATTTTGCTTAAAGTTGCAATGCGGTTTGGGACGTTTCAGTCGAGTCAAAAAGCTTTATTTTGCTTTTCATTTGATCCGCCATTTTGGTGACACACTGTTGGATTTAGTTCGTCGTAGAAAGAGGCAGAATGACGAACCGAAAGTAGCCAGTGACCCAATGACCTCTCAAAATCAACCCGTGAGAGTGATTTACATAAACCGGGAGCTTACTTCCCGATCAAGTTTACAGTTGTGGACACTGCTTAAAACAACAAATAAGCATACACTACTTAAAACAACAAATTAGTATACATTACTTAAAACAACAAATTAGTATACACAACTAAAAACAGTGTTTTTGCTAGTTTTAGAATTGGGTTTTATCACTCAGAATAAAATTCCTTTTTTTTTTGTTAATTTTCCACAATAGCATTTGTTTTGGTCATATTTAAAATTCCTATATAATTTATTTGTTCAGGTGTTCTTTAGGATTTGTGAAACTGTTATTGCAAATTATCAAACAAGCTGCTATCAGCCTAGCCACTGAGATCATTTCAAACATCTGTTTCAGCAGCTTTTGTTTTATTTTCTGTAGATTGTTATTGAACATCAAAATTACAAGAAGTTCTGTTTATTGACATACCAGACAAGGTTTTCTTGCATACCAGACAAGGTTTTCTTGCATACCAGACAAGGTATTCTTGCATACCAGACAAGGTATTCTTGCATACCAGACAAGGTATTCTTGCATACCAGACAATGTTTTCTTGCATACCAGACAAGGTTTTCTTGCATACCAGACAAGGTATTCTTGCATACCAGACAAGGTATTCTTGCATACCAGACAAGGTATTCTTGCATACCAGACAAGGTTTTCTTGCATACCAGACAATGTTTTCTTGCATACCAGAGAAGGTTTTCCTACATATCATCGTAGTAAAATGGTTTGCAAGAAAAATAATCTTACATGGTTGTTTCGGTTCGAATAATAAAAGCCTCGATCCTGCCAAAACAGTTATCCCTCGGGACGGAATTTTCTATCGAAACCTCATACCTATATAAGGTTCTTATAATCTAACATCGTTTCATAATTAAATAATAAAAGCAGACAGTTTGAATTCTGTCATGCGGAAGAATTGAAGTCGATGTTTTATTTTTCGATTTGTTATTTGGAAAGATCTATACTTTTTTTTAATAAATATATGTAATTAAATTATATTAAAAAATAAAACTGTGTTTATTTTTATTTATATATCTTAATTGAGAGTGTGGAAAAGTATTGTTTGTGACGTGTTACCACCAAGCAACACTTACATGTATTGCAGCATATCGCATAGCAGATTATTGTGAAAATACGTATTGACATAGATCTATATTCTAGTTAAATATAAAAAGAATGAAAAACAATAACTAAAATGTTTATTAACGATCTGGAACATTAACAGTTAGAGTTACCACATTGATACTTAATTTCAAATCAGGGTGGTAGTGCAGTAGTAAGTGTTGGTTTCTCTCGTTTGAGTTTTTCGGGTTCAATCCTTCACTCGATCCGATGGTCTCTTAAGCACTATGTATTGGTTCAACTAGGGTAGCGGAATCATTAACCGTTTGTATAACCTCTGTTGATCTTTCTGTCGAAATAAAATGAGATAGTATAAACATAATAAAAGACTACAGGATGCTCTAACTCCCACGCTTATATACAACTATCTACCTTTTTAGCGGTCAATGGTTGAAATTATGTATTCAAAGTAAATCACTATTGACCCAAAGCAGGAAACTATTGATCGAGACGCAGTTGTGTTGTGATGTGAATAACAATAAAAAAGGTAAGTCAAGAAGTCGAATTAGATCTACATACAAATGTATTAAAAAAGTTTCACCTCACTTCATTTATACTGTCACTGCGTTGTTTAACAGAGGTGTGAAAATCATATTTTTTTCGTAGCCTTTGAATGTCTTTTCTCTTCTTACAAATTCAACTATTACGGGTACATTCCTAACCTCCATATATTCTTTGGCTTAAAATATGTCAAACTATTCTAAGTACAATATCACCAGTATTTAGCTCAAAGCTGGACCCGCTCTTGATCAAAATAATGTCATCAACGCCAACACGTATACAACCTGACGACATTATATAAACATGTCAGTTGTGGAAAATGGTTAATAATGTATTATTATTATAATAATGTTGTGTAAAACATATTAATATATTTTAAAAGCGTTAACATGAATTTTCATTCAACACTTTAGATCTCCCCGAGTAACAGACTTGAGATGAACTAACCTGATTGCACTGTTCCTTATTTTACATTTTCATGTACTCCCTAGAACATGCATTGGTTTTATAATCTACAACCAACTTGGCCAAGTACTCCCACACCTGCATTTGTCATCACTGTATTTTGAGAGGAATATACATGTAAATGGACTAATGTTAATAATGGGCTCTGTTAAGGGACATTTAGGTGCGAACTTAAGCTGACAGTCTATGTTTTATATAAAGATATTTATTCTGCAAAAGGTTTTGTTTTATTTATGTTTGTGTACTATTCATTTATTCCTTAAAAGGACATGACAATCGTGATGTTAATACGAATTTGACATACGTGTATTTATATAAAGTCATTAAACGTGGCATAAATTTGGTGAATGACTTTATTACTATTTCTTACATGTATAAATCGTGTTTTGATAGTCTTTGGCATAAAACCACCATCTTAGCATCTTAAATTTATTTTTAAAATCCCGATTGCAATACACAAGCATGTCATCACTACTTTTAGAATATGATTTTTGAACGTGTCAGATCTTCAAAAGTTTGTTCGCTTAAAAGTTTAATTTTGATTTCATACAAAAAGATGTCAAGTAACTCATTAAAGTTTGAATCGATCGGTGAGAAGAAGTAAGTAGAAGTAGTAAATAGAAGTAGTATGTAGATGCAGCAAGTAAGATATTAAGCAGAAGCAAAAAGTATAAGTAGTAAGCAGAAAAAGTAAATATAAGTAGTAATCAGAAGTAGTAATCAGAAGTAGTCAGTAGAAACAATAAGTAGAAGTAGGAAGCAGAAGTAGTCAGTAGAAACAGTTAGTAGAAATAGTAAGTAGAAGTAGTACGCAGAAGTAGTACGTAGAAGTAGTCAGTAGAAATAGTAAATAGAAGTAGTCAGCAGAAATCGTAAGTAGAAGTAGTAAGCAGAAGAAGTAAATATATGTAATAAGTAGAAATAGTAAGTAGAAATAGTTAGTAGAAATAGTAAGCAGAAGTAGTTAGCAGTATAAGTCAGTAGAAATCGTTAGTAGAAGTAGTAAGCAGAAGTAGTAAGTAGAAATCGTACAAAATGGCTCTGTTCGTTACACACATAGTCACCCCATCTTTAAAACTCCCCCAGAGAACGCCGCAGTTACCATCTTGGTTTGGTTCCCCAGGATACCAGTTTACGTAAGACGTACTGTTGTCCAGCTTCATGTCGTTTGTGTATCAGCGCCCCTTCACGTCTGTATCCGTCGTGCCGATCCAGAACGAATGACTAGATCCCGCTTCTATCAGTAGCAAACATTACTATTACTTCTTGTAAATATTTTTTATATATATTAAAAGCAAACTTACATGTCAACCTAAAATAACAAAAAGGCAAAACTCATGTATAGACAACGAGCTTGAAATTCATTTCCATACAAGGTCTAATGATAAGCACCCTTGATATTAATAAAGACATTTTTGATTTAATGCACAGATGCCAAATAAGTTGTAAATTTACGTTAGAATGTAAATGAGTCTGAAATGAAGTCAAATGCAAGGCGAAGAGATAAAATCGTTGTTAAGAAACATGAACATATTTGGCAAAAGGAAAATAATATACAATGTTTGTTCGAGCGGATGTTGATTGCTTAAAAGAATTGGCGGAACACAATTGAATTTTGACATCCCAAAACATTAGACCGTACAAGCTTTTGTGATAGGGGTAATAATGTGCAAATTTAGATCGAATTAAAATGATGGTTGTCTAAGCTTTTGAGTGGATGTTAACATGTTGGACGTCGTCGACAACAGTTGTTGATTACAAATGTTTATCTAATCGACGAAAAGTCTGGCTAAATACCATTGGAAATTGTATAGTTTGTTTTATAAAATATTTCCTTAATGGTTAGTAATAATTTCATTGTCATCCCAGTTAACGGTAAACCACTAGTATATATGCTGCAGTCATAGTTCGTAGTTATATTGCATTATTTATATGATATTTGTAGTGTTTAGTTATTCAGTGAACAACTAATGGAAATATCGATGTGTTAAAAACGGGAACAACTCATATACCATTAAAACAAGGAGTGCAAAGCGGGCAATATACACATCCCAATTAATGATAAACAACTGTTGCACATGCTTCTATCATAGTTCGTAGTTATATTACATTATTGATTTGTATTATTTAATTATTCAGTGAATACCTAATGGAAATATCGATATGTTAAAAAGGGGATCAACTCATATATCATTTAAACAAGGAGTACAAAGCGAACAATATACACCCATTGACAAGCCAATCGGGAGCATTATACTTACTTTAGTAAGTTGAGTAAATCTTAAAAGAAATTAACGTTACTGAGCAGAAATTAGAGCTATTGATGGGAAACGTTTTTACATTTTATATATATATGTTGACTTTGACCAGGTAAAACATTTCTATTGTTAAAAGTGCAATGCGCCGAGCCAAGGCAGCAAAATATGACCGTACTTAAATTTTATCCAGATACCAAATTCGATTTAAACAAGTCAATAAGTTCCAAAGATGCAAATATTTGAAAGTGATGACGGCGACGTACAGACTGCATTCACAAACACCTTTTAGCAAAGTTTAAATAAAGATCAAAATGTATATATACCATCTGCATGGCACCTTTTAGTATAGTTTGATTACCCCACCACTTATCTCTCTCTTTCTTTGTACGCATAACTTAGAATATCAGTACATTTACCATTTATTTTTCAAATCATCTTAATTAAGAAATGGAAATAATCGTGTATATTAGTTTTCGTCTGTCATCGTATGACGTAACGTATGACAATAATGTAATATTATTATAATAAATCGACGTAATTAATAAGTTTGGGCAAGTCGTAAAGCACTTCGACAATTTACATACGAGAGCCGAGTTATACGAAAAAGGCTAAACGATGATTCGGCAATGATATTACACAAGGTTAAAATAAAAAAAAAATGTCATGGGTTCATTATATTCCTAAACAGTAAATTATGTGATAGATAATTATATACCATCTGTATGAAACATTTTACCAAACTCCTCCACAAACAGACCTTCTGCACGTGATTCTATAGTGACTAAGTGTGACTGATGAGTACCGCAATAATTCTTCAATAAATTGATCATTTTTTGAAAATAAAATTAAAAACAGCTGTCTCAAAACGACTCATTCACAAGCACATGTTAAAGTAATTTTGTGACATTACCAGTTGTTGTGCATGTATAACTACATATCTCTAAAGCGCATTAAGGAAAACTGTTTTTAAGTGTTTTTAGTCGAGCTTTATGCCAAATGCATAGCCTTGTTTATGGCGTCATGATCAAAATTTGCAATGTTGGTCACTGCTAAAATGATCATACGCGATAGGGACTACTTTTTATTCCTCAAATTTTCCTTCTCGTGTATTTAGTATATGCAAGCAGAAACAAATCAAACAAAAAATATTTGACATTGTATTATGTTATGTATATATATGTTATGTTATATTTTTTTAAAAAAAATGACGTACTTTAACGTACTTTGAATTTTAAGTGGAGTCAACTATTTATTGAATTATTTGTACTTAAATGTGATTGCCCTTACAGCCGTCTCTGTCCAGTCTAACACAATATCCCCACTGAATGAATAACACGAACCTTCGAATGCTATCCACGTACAGGACACAGAGTAATGTACTCGCAATCACATCTGAAACAATATATAAAGTCTTGAATTATTAATGGAATATCGGTATTTTATACGTGAATAAAGCTATGGAAAATCTTGTGTTCAGTAAAAACATGGAATGTACACCAACCTGGATGTATCAATATATTGCTATAATAACACATTGTTTAACTTATAGTGAATTTGACTCTGAAAGGATATTTTTATATTATTGATAAATCATGTATGTTGTTTGGTTTAAAATTTACACTTTGGAACTCTACATGTCTCCAAATAAGAGGATAAATTAAATGGATATGTGTGTTGCAATATTAAAAAGTTAACATCTCACTACACAGTTACGCCCCCTTTTCCCATGTGTTCATGATTCTTACACTTAAAAAAAAAGATAATTTGTTTTAAAATATTTTCAAAACGGTTCAGAGTGATTGGCTGCTGTGGCGATTTTGGAACAAGGCTTCTGATTGGCCTATTCCAAGGACCCTAGTACAGCGGTGTGACGAGAACGGTGGACCGATATATTTTATTTATCGGTGCACCGCTATTAATACCTATTGACCGATCCACTGTTAAAATATAGCGATGCATCAACAAAAATATAACGGTGCATCGTTAAAATATAGCGGTGCACCGGTATTATATAGCAGTACACCGGTATATAACGGTACATCAATATATTATAACAGTGGACCGCCACTTTTAACGGTGTACCGATATATTTTAACGCTGCAATGGTATATTTTATCGGTGCACCGTTAAAACAAAAATATCGGTGCACCGATATAATAAAGGTGCACCGATACCGGTGCTTTTGACCCTGATCGTACACCATATGAAACAATGTGCGATAGACGCGTACTAGTCTTGATCATTTGCCTGCGATGTTTGATATAAGAAAAACACAGCGTAGGAATGTTTAAGAATGGTTAATCTGTAACGTTAGACAAACAACCAACACTTACAATTATAATTATTGTACATTTGTTACAAAACACACACTTTACTTTCAGTCTTGTACATCTCTAAACCAGTACGGTAACAGCGGGTGGTAATGTTGAACTATAATCTTGCTTAAAGACGTTTCTGCGGGTTGTTACCGTGCATCGCTACGTGCATAGTTCCTTTCTGTTATTATCAATTTCGGGGTCTAATTTCGCCGTTTTGTTAATTAAAAGTTGAGTCGCATTAGGATATTTACAAAGCGAAGTATTTTCAATTCGAGATGTCAGAAATGTAAATTTTGTCAAAGAAGTGATCGAAAAGCATGGAAGAGTATATTATTTTTCGTTCTAATCCACCAGATGTGCTTGTACATAACGAAGTCGAAGAAACAACTACGAAAATATAATCAATACTTGTAGTGGTAACATTTCGGATAGCTCATTTTCGGATATGAATCATTTGTGAATTTGTTCTAAAGCGCTGATTACATAATGAATTTACCTAAAACAATATTATTCATACCGGGATGGAGACAAGAAAGAATAAGTCTTAAATTTTGACATTTAGCTGACCTGATGCATGTAAAAGTTTGGTATTGAAGGATATTAGTGAAGACACTTATATGGGTCAATGTTATACATTAACTGAATAAGTGGGAGTATAAGAACAGTGGAAACAAACAAGACACATCAATTTAACACGAAAAGTCCAATATCATTTGACATCAACACAAAGTAATTGAATATAAGGTTAGTTGATGCTTTATCATAACTCACTAATCAATATCGATGTATCGCATAAAATGATCACTTACTTTATGATTTCTAGAGATGGACAACTATAAAAAGTGATTGATTGGTTGAATATTTAGCGTTATTGTCATGCCATCGAGGGCTAACAGACGATCACCAAACCACTGATTCCTATAATTAACCAGTATTTGAGCACATATATCATAATGTGTTTGTTTAATGGAATTAATCAAAATTAGTGGGTTTTTTTGTGAACTTAACATACATTTTAAATAAATAAAAACATGTGTGTTGAATAACTTGTAGTAGAATGCATGAACTGATTAATAACACAAACGACAAATGCAATTATGTCCCTATAGCTGATATTACAGTATCAACAACACCATATTTCGTAATTATTTGATTGAACCCTGAAGCAACTGATAATGTATCCTGTTTTGCTAACGGAGCTGTTACTAAGTATTTACTTAATATATTAACCATTATCAATACATAGCTATACTTTCATTGTGTAATAGGTAATGACCCATACAAGTCTACTTGCCATCCCTGAAAAGATGAGGTTGGGGTTCAATAGCCATTTATACAAGTACTTGATTTTGAACTATGTCTAGTTTGTTTACACTTCTGATATTGTAGACATGATCTAACCCAATCCGATTTTAACAATTGTATGGTGTCGCTTTCAAACAATGTTCAGTCATAGCGCAACGGTGTCTACTTGAGACAGTATTCTAAGCGCTGTCACACTGGAGTATCATGCCGCAGACACATGGTATGATACCCCAACCAGTCACATTATACTGACTCCGGGTCGACCAGACCTAGAACTCTCCTCTAAATGCTGAGCGTCAAGCCGATTTTAACAAATCTACTCTCTAAAAAAGGTTATACACTTTTAACAAATCTACTCTCTAAAAAAGGTTATACTCTTTTAACCCTTTTTAAATTAATATGAAATCATGGATGGCCCGTAATAATGAGTATAGTTATATGATGCTTATAATCACCATCTTATCAATGTATCTGGAAATACTTGCTGGTTCTGAGGTAGCAATTTGGTTCTGATACGCTTTAATAGAACAGAAGTTCATCAACTAAAATGTAATGACTAACCCCTTATAAAACGCATCTTGCCTTCTAATTAATCTTAGGCAAAACACTGTCAGATAAATAACCAGTCATACTTTACAATTCGAGATTTTGCTCTGTAAATACCCAGTTTTGAAATAAACTTTGAAAATAATTCATTTCTTCTATTGGATCCTCAGTTAAACTAGACTGATCAATTGAGCTTTAATGAGCATATAATATATAAGTTTTAACAGAGCAATTATCATTTTTGGAAAGTACCATTTACACTTTGTTTGCTCTGTGTGAGTGAATTATTATCTCGGCGATACGTAAACGCTGTTTTCTAATTATTTTTAAGCACAGCTTGTTTCTTAGTCATATTTACATTGGTGGTATTCGATAAAACATCTATCTTAGTATCTCAGTCGTCTAATCATGTATAATGTTGATTATACTATGAAAAAAAGTGATTTTTTTAAATATATGTAACCAGTTTTATAAAAAATTGAATCAGGTGATTTAATTGAAACAACCATTGAAATTCTAGGCAAAAAAACTGAGTGCATAGGCCTAATTTGGAAATCCTTTGTCTTTGGCCTATTTATATCAATATCGTTATGGCAATACGGACTGAGTGAATATATAGTAAAACCATTTAGGCATTTTGAATAAAAGTCATTGTTTTGTCAATTCTTACATTTTGAAAAATCCTGATACACTTCCGTTTAACAGTGTTATGTTAAATATGAAGTGTATTATGGTATACTTTTTTCGAAATACATGTAGCAGTGTAAATGAATAAAAGTGCAAATAGAATACTCTTTCACATATTTTTCATTTAATATGCAAAATTGATATTTTAATTCATGTGTGTGTGTGTGTGTGGATGAAAATCCTACAAACTTAATATTTAATGCAGTACCAGCGGTATAGAATATTATAGATGTCTTTATGGATGAAAGATTGTTACACACTGAATGTTAAATATAGCGTTGTTGTTAATCGGGTTAGTTGTTAGTTGTTGATTTCACTTTGATTGTTAAACAAGTTCTCACAACTTAGATAAATCACGCTCGAATTCGTCCGTAACAGAATCAGTTCTAAGCACATGTAAAGATAGTGTCTTCCTTAAGGACACTTCACATACATGAAGTCTGTGAGAGGGGCCGAACCTATGACCCTCCGATCAAGGTTTGAAGTTCTTCCATTGCACCACACGCTCCACAAAAATATGGAATATATATCATATTAATTTCAAAAGAATATATTGATAAATAAGTGTTGTGAGTTTCAAATACAATTATGAAGTGCACAGTTTTACAAACCTACCATGGAAGTTTGAATTGACATATAACTGACTTCGTGAATATTGTTGTTTTACTTTAGACATGCAATAATGTTATGTGATTACCAGTAGTGGGGGCGGGCATAATAATCCAACTTTCTGATTCAGAAAAAGTTCAAAGGTTAGAACAATTAGTTTAGTTTATACTGATTTATTTTAGCTCGGTTACGATGAAAGCTCTGAGCTTATATGAACCGCTTTCGAGTCCGCTTCATGGGTAACACCAGTACTGAGTATTGTTTTATGAGAGGCGTCGGGTCGAGCTGGGGATCGAACCCACAACTTCTGGTGTGAGCGGCCAACACTATATCCATTAGACTACCACCCCGCTGATGCAATTAATACACTTGCATCAGTCAAATCATTAGACTGATAAACAATATATATAAATAATGATTAATAATAAGTTGAAACATGTGTTGTATGGAATAAACAATTCATAATGACTGTGGCAAGTGTAAACATTTGTCTTTCTTGAAACATAAAATATACCCGATTATTTATATGTTCTTTTGCCTTAAATACAAATAGGGTGTGTTATGCTGTGCATACAGAAATGTATATTATAGAGAAAGCTTAATAGTATAACTGATGCAAAGATACTCACCCCCAGCCAATTAAATGAACTGTGCTGATAGCAAATAGGATGTTCAAGCATTCAGTGGCAGGAGGGAGTAAATGTTAGGTAGCCAATGAAGCCTCCAAACATATTATATAATGAAACGATGAAATGAAGGTCAGCATATTCAAGGAGTCAGTGCATAAATAGTATGTGCAGAATAAGAAAAAGTGAAACTACTTGAACAACAATATGGCAGATAATGTTATAGAATATTTGCTAATGGCAGCCTCTTCAAATGTGTTAAACATTCTACATTGTAGGGGAATATCATATTGATATTAATAGTATTCAGGAGCCAAGTGGGGAATATATTTACGGTGAGAGTTTGCGAAGAATGTTCTTGTAGTTGATGGAACCCATCGTTTTCAGGCTATAAGGTGAACAAAGGAAATAGCTTGAATCTATGTTGTTAACAGTGTCCTTTGTCATATTTTCACACAATTGACAAGAGACGAAGTTCTAATGCTTGGCGCATACAACCATATGCACAATAAAAATATTAATGTCATGACTGAAGGTATGCCTATTTAGATGGATATTGATTGAGCCTACCAACGAAAGCTAGCCTATTGCGATATCAAACAATGATTGGACACGGCTGTATACCATTATTGGGGTAAAAACAGTAAGTAACAATATACATACATTATTTTAACATATTTATCCTAGATTTAATAAAACATAATATTTTTTCAACATTACTATAAGCATAGCCAGTATATTGTTGAAACTATTTTTTTAATTTTTGAAAACTTTTACCAACTATATGAAATCAATAAAATCTAAATTTTATAAAATATCTGTATTCTTTGTTACATGTATTTTAATAGATAGAATTTTCACTATACATAATTTATTTATAGTTCCCCATGAAAATTATGCAACAGAAGAAGTTACGCAACTCTGTGAAGAAACTAGTGAAGGTAAACATATTTCTTACTAATACGAAATTAATGATAATAAAGAATAAATTTTATCAGTGTAAACAGGAAAATACTTTGAAATAAAGTATAACGTAATTCAACATATTAAATAGAACTTAATATTCATACTATACATTACCGACTAAATACAGCACCATGAGTATGACTACCCTCCCAGTTTGATATTATATCATTGAAAGAAGGTCACAGTGAGTATAAATCGTCCACCTGTAGTGCAGTATACCATACTAAAGAAGGCTGGTACTACTTCAGACATTAACAAGATTACATTATAGATATATAATTACTGTATTTCGCAAAATTCAAAAGTACAAATAAGGATGATTGAAGTGTCGTAACACGGCCATTGATCGTCCGATTTGAATAGTACAAAACTTTCTCCATAGTATCATGAACTAATGCTGCACACAAAGGCAAATAAAGCAAAATTTTATGATTAAGAGCCACAATACATACATAGCTCTCCAAATTGACTTGTTCAAACCTTGTCCGAGGGCTTATGGTATACAACTTCAATGGAAATGAAACATGTTCAGGTGATGGGGAACGCATTTGATTTTGTTGTGATTCGTAACCTAAACATTATTTATCATATTTGGCCTGTTAAAGTGTTTTTTTTTATATTTATATATATTCACATACTTTTTAACAATTCAAGGTCTTTATATAACTCTGACATAAAATATTCGATTAGGTCAGTTCAATACGTTTCATTGATACTGTAATTATAATTACGTTGCAAGTTTAAAATGCGAGGGCTAGAGTGCACATAACCAAATGTTAGCAGACAGAACAATGCGATCTGAATGGCTCACTTGAGCTTTGTATAATACAGAAACAGTTATACGATACTTAACGTCAATATGGTGTTATGCATTTATACCACTGTTAACCTAACATTCACATTACTTTTTTCAGAGTTTACTTTGAAAGAATATACATCTTTTGTCGATATGGACGTGTGGATATTAGTGCATCCCCCAACAGACACAGACGGTGATAAGTGGATAGGGGAAGTAACTTAGACCAAAAAGAAGATGATTAATTTAAATGGCTATTCAATAGAGAGGGGGATATATGTTGACTGGTAGTGTTGTAATGGCCAAAAGGTGGAAAGTTCAAAGTACCAGATATAATGGCATCATTTAATTATTCTAATAAAAATGTTATGCCAAAAGAACTAACATTAAGATTAAATAGAATATGGCTTTATTAAATGATTTTACAAAGAGAATTGTTATTTTGAAGTATATACACGTTGTCTATCTCGTCTCTACTATTGATAAAGGGGATTGGGCTAGCTAGATGCAAGTCATAAGCTCATTTTTCCTAAGAACCAAATGGATTTTACGAACACTTTTCACAAGTCCATTTCAATATATATATGACTTTTAATACTCTGAGACTCGTGTGATGTACCAAACGTAATGTTAAATCAGTGTTGGATAATATTATAGCAATGTTCTATTTGATGATGTTATATCAACAAGCACTTAACATAGTTCATAATGAATACTTATCCCTCTTCTCATGTGCAGTTATTTTGTTCAAATGACCTGGCTATAAACGTTTGTAATTGTATTGATAGACGAGGAACTGTTTGAATATGATTTAAACTATGTTGTACTTTGTTATATCCAATAGTACAAATAATATATCTGAATGTAATGCATTACATGTCTTCTAACGATAGTATGAAATAAAATTATTATATATTACATTGTTTATTTCGTAAATTATTCCTTGAAGAATTACATTCTTTCTTTAAATCTGCTATTCTATTCATGTATAAATTTTGATTGCAAATTAGACTGCACTTAAAAGTACCCAATCCTCCAATGTCTTTGTACTATTTTAAAGTTCAACCACCAATATGGTGGTCCGTTTATTCAACATGTTATAGGTGTATGAGGGCCGGGATGTAATACAAAAGAAGTATATATGTTTAAGTTGTAATAGAGTAAAACATGTTTTCATTTCATTTATCATTCAAATAAACTATTGTTTTTTCTTCTTCCCCCCCCCTTTTTTCTTATGTGTAGTGTTATCTAAAACAATATTTCTGAAGTTATAATTTTTTAATCACATAATTTAGATATGTATCATACTAAAGCATAAGACAAAATAAATATTTTGTATCGGTTGTTTCCAGTTTACATTCTTTTCTTATACATATATGGAGAGACAAAGATTTTTTTATTTATTTTATTTATACATGGTATCTATGTATCGTACATGTATGATACATGACACAAAGATTTTTGCAAAATGTGTTTCATTGCAAGACGGATTAACATACAAGGAAAACTCGGCATTATTGTGATTTTGAAAAAAATCTATTTGAGTTCCAATCAAGTGTATATATGTTGTTTTAAATATATTCTTTTTGTCATCTTTTTCCTACTTCAAAGTTTAATTTATTATTGTGTATGATATATAAACTGAGAGTATGAGCATAAATCAAATATATTAAAATAATATTCTATTTGCACTTAACTCCATCGAACCAGTAACTCTGATCATTATGGCATTAGTTGTAAATTTTAGCAGATAGATAGATATCAAAATAAATAGATAGTATCAAAATAAAAACCTCCAAATCAATTTATATTATCTGTTGATATCATTTGTAACCAATATCGTTTCAATATGATCTATTCATTAGAAGCTACTTTATATTCATTCAAATCAAACAGCTTTATTTTATCCATGCATCGCGCATTTGGATTTTTTGTTTGATTTATATTGTCATATTTTGTCACTAATTTTGTGTTAGTATAGTATTTGTTCATATTTTATTTTATATATTAAAAGGTCGTAGTACATTTTTGCTGCATTCCGTCCCTTGTTAACCTACTGAAACAGCTTGAGAAAAAAAAATTAAAGAGCTCACAAAATTATCTTACAGATAAATGTGATCCTACTGACTGAATTCAGCCAAGCATATTTTACAAAAGAACGATATGTAATGTATAAAATACTTTCCGTAGTTTTTATGATGTATTGTGAGATGCCAAATACTGACTGAATTCAACCAGCAAGCAAAATGGTTTCCTTCAAATTTTAAAGCAGAAATTGCAAACTAACTTCTAAATATAACGTTTGGCTGAATTCAGCCAGTGAAGAGTTGGAATGGCAAATATCGATTTTATATGCAGCATTCGTAATTCGTGTTAACTCAACTAAAGTTTGACTGAATTCAGCCAATCACTTCATCAGGATTAACTTTTATTTAATAATGCTCATTTCACTTTTAAATGATACAAGTTCAATTAATTATCCAGCAAAAATATAAAGTGAAACCTATAACCACATGTAATGTAAATGACTGAATTCAGCCAGATTGAAAGCATATAATCTACAAATAGACATGCTGGCTTGAACTTCTAATTTTATTAATATAAAACGACCATGCCGATCATTTAAATGATACTAAATGAACATCGCGAGAACAGAAGTTACAAAATAATATCAATAGTTTTGACCTTTTCAGAAAAGGGTCAATTTGAATCAGAACGTGTTATAAACAGTTATTCTTTAGAAGCTGTTACTTTCACTTATTAATGTTGTGATCAAACTATATTTGTCAATTTCAATTTTATAACAATTCAGTGAATCTTTGCTTAGGCAATAGTTTTATTGACCGATTCCTTATATTCGCCAAATATACATACCAGGATATTGGTATACCTAATTTTATTATACCCATATTGCCAAATAGGTAGGACTGCGTTTGGAGTACAGCAGTGTAATTATATATTCTCGTCACCATTTAAAATATGAAATATCATAGCTTTTGCGTAAGTTCTGCAAGGACTCAATGTGTAATGTTTCGGCTTTACTGTTTCACCCTTTTAGATATTCAAATCAGATATATTTCCTAATTGTAGATAAGCCTTTATTTGCGTCATTCATACTTTTCTCATTTTGATTTCATGGCATTCTCGACAGAGTCTTAAGAGGATTCTGAATTCTGTTTATGTTTGTGACTTAGTTAGGGGTCGGATATATGGTTTGAAGTATTACTGTTCTTGCTCTCTATCTGACAAAAATGCCTGTAAACTGGTTTTATTTTGAGAAGGATAAATAGAAACATTCAACCTATTTTTCATTCCACCGAGTGTTGAAAATCCAAGGGTATATAGGAGTATTTTCACTGTCTGTCCGTCAAACTCAAAATCTTATACTATTATTATTTTCATAATGCAATTTTTATATATTACAATACAAGTTTGATTGGTGGACGAATAACACAAAATGAATAAAAGTAAAACCACTGTCCTTTTGCAAAAAAAAACGGGACTGGCAAACTTTCTCACATACATCTACCACAACCACTGTGACAGCGCTAGCAGCTAAGGTCTCACTGAACAATTACCTCCCTTGCATGACGGTAGCAAGATTATTACGCCCAAGAAATTAGAGCTGTGTAAAGCGGTTGGGTAATTTATTTTTAAAAAATGCATAAAATGTCGTATTTCTTTGTGCATATGGGAACATTGGAACATTTTCATGATTTCTGCAAAGTTTGGGTGACCCTGGGAACTGTTTGATGATGCTATAACAGTTTAAAGATGCGTAGTGATACACTGCAACAAATGGGCAGAATTGTCAAAAATGAAGGGGTGCCATCAAACCATCGAAACTGTGAAAAAGCAACCTGGTCAACCCCATGTTTTTTTCTGCATATTTGGACCAACAGAGGACTATCTATGGGAATAAGGCACTTTTAGAACCATTGGTAATGTATCCAGTGTTCTGTTCCAGAAGTGCATGTCTCTATATGTAGAACAGTACAAAATTAATTGGTGTGTGAGACGCTAAGTGACCGTTAGAAGCGGATCCGCGGACCTATTGATGCGGTATCAAATCTTACAACTATTATCAGGTAATTCAATATTAACTTGGTATCATATACATCATCATCAACATCAAGACATTTCAATCCTGAATGTATGGTATTGGAAAATGAGCACTGTTAAATAAAAAAACATTTGTACTATAAAGTAAGCAAATGTTTGGTCAACTTTGAAAGTTCTATGTATTTTTAATTTCTATTTTCATGTGATACTGCGACTTTGTCAAAATGCCGACCTTACTCATCATTAAGTAATCATTAGTCAAGTATCATTAACGTAATTAATTCAGTTATCTGGCACCGTTAAATAATAAGAGCAGACAGTTTTAAATTTTGTCAAACAGAATAATCTTAATTGATGATTTATTTTTCGATTTATTATTTCGATATATATTTTGAATAAATACTTTAGTTATCTAAGCATATGTTTATCTTCATTGTTTGTGCTTTAGATTAATATACTAGTTTTCACAATGTACCACCACGAGGCGACCATCATGGCCTGATATGTGTCCTGAACATTGAGCGAAGTAAGGTGAGAATAATAAGTCAATTTGTACCCCCGATTATTCTGACGTGTAAATATTTGATACAGATGCCTCGAGACCATCCGTACACAAGGGTATTTCTGCACTATGTGTGTTTGTTGCTTAGTCTTAGTCTAACCACTGTATATAACAAATACATAAAACCAATATTAAAATAATGTACATTAACACAGCATGTAAATGTACGAATAATACGGAGTTATTAACGGCAGTTAGATGTATCGTGTTATCTATTCTCTATCTAATTATATATTCTCTATCTAATTATCAATTTTCTATCTAATTATCTACTCTAGATCACTTTTTAAAGCATATGTCTTGCAGGTTTCTTGTTGGAAATTGACTTCATATCCACATGTGAAACCTTTTGGTTAAGAAAATAATTGTTTCTTAATTTACTATGGAGGAGTCGTGGTTTTCTCGTTATTACCATACTTGTTTCATACTCGGAAGTCCCATGTTTGATTCCCAGTGTGGTAATGCCAGGACTTTTGTCCAGTAAGCGGTGAGAGCAAAACCATTTGCAGATTTCCCACTGCACATACATGTAATACTAGTTACACCCAATTTTAGATGTATCTGTCTCTCACTCTCTCATGTCATGAAAACAATATGCTTAATATGGAGAGAAGCATGCTACAGACATAATGCATACATTCCGTGACTGTATTACAAAATTTCTTTGCTAACTGGTGTTAAATATTTAAAGAATCTGTTACTTTAACGTATGGTGACCTAATTATTTAAATCTTAGTGATTTTTGGTGATGTTCCCCAAGACAATAGTTATGTTGTCGTGTTTTTTCGGTTGCTATCCCGCATATTGGGGTATTTGCATGCACTTACTTCCGACGTATGACAGAGCTGCCGAGTATGACAGATATGTGAATATCTTTCAAACATGTACAAACATCTTTTCAGTAGTTTTATCATCTTCGACACTTGCTTTCTAACATACACAAAACTTGATAATCTGACTGTTTAATTCTCGTATTTATTTCTGGTAATTTGATATTTTATTTGACACTTTATTTGACATATTATCTACACATATGCAAATATGCAACAATTTTCTTTTGAATAAAACTGTTAAAATAACTAATACGATTATAATTCTATTAAGATCTGGAATATTTAACATTAAAACAAACATTTTAGATACTTAATATATATTTTGTGTACTGTACAAAAAGCATGCTACACTGCAAAAAACAACAACAGACTTTTAAATTGTATACTGTTGTACCTCTAGGGGCAGTAAGATCTTATGAAGCATTACAATTAAAAAAAGCAGGATGATTGAAGATACGTGCATATCTTTCACACATGCGCAAACCTATTTCCAGTAGTTTTGTCATCTTCGACGCTTGGTTTCTAACATACACAAAACTTGATAATCAAATTCTTATACATTTCATTTCTATTATTATTTTCTAGATATTTGATATTTTATTTGACACATATATTTACAAATTGGTATATTGTTGCACCTCTAGGAGGCAGTAAGACCTTTTGAATCATTACAATTAAAAACAACAGGATGATTGCAACCTCCACGAGAATGTAAACTACTTGTCATCAATACCACCTCCCCGAAATTCCTTGATTTGATCACTGAATATAATCAATTTCAACGTTTTCGTGTATGATTATTAGGCCATCCAACTAGTCATAACATCAAACAGATTGCAACATGATATAAGAACATTTGACTGTGCAGGATGATACTATTCTTAACAGTACCTCTTTTTCATAGTAAGCCTTACTTCAGTTTGTTTGAAATGAACCTGCGAATGGGAGATTCTGAGTAAGACTATGACTTCTGACGATAACTACACAGGTACATGTATATGCATATTCCAAGTCTGTTGAATCATTAGGTTTTGTCGTGGTAGTTTATATGCGATTTAAATTACCAACATTTCCCAAGATACATCATAACGGATAATACAAATAGGATTATTTTGTTTCATGCATGTTGCAGGAGGCAATCATTTATTTGATTCACAAATATGCCGCAAAAATGGAAGGAAGATTTATTTAGTTACATATGAGGTTCAACATCATCTAAAAGGAAATATATTGTTTACTGTGCATAAGAGAATTACATACTTACATCAACAAACGTTTACATCACTATTCCATTGTGTTTCATGCTATAAATATGTTACCTAGTAAAACCTACGTAGTGTTGATTGTGCGTTGCATATATAAGGAACTCTGTTGATTTTCTTATGTAATGCTTCAGTCACATTTTCAGACCCAAACTCATCGGAACCTACCCGGCAGTCCCGCAAGGATATCGTAAGATTATCTTACGGCTCCCGGTAGCATCGTACGGTCATCGTGGGATTTTGTACAATTTTATGTATTCTGTTCGTATCCCGCCCGTCACACGGCAGGCGGCCGCATAAATATCTTCCGGCTACCGTACGACAGCCCGGCCATCGTCAGATAGCCTTGTGGTATCCTTGCGATAGTCTTACGGGCTCCCTACGGTATCCTTCAGTTGTCCGTTCGAATTATTCCGGCAAATTGTTTGCGGGGGCCGTGCGATGCACGTATCTAATATGACCATATTCAAGGCAAATCTCAGACATCAGAAAAAAGTCCCCGGCGCCCGGGACGCCGGGAATCCGGCCGATTCCTACTTCCCGCGGCGGCCGGCGCAAATGTGACCGAAGCATTAGGGGGCATAGTTATATCGAATTTGGAACCGAACAAACGTTACATATATCCATGGATATAATAAAAAACAATAAAACCAATATAAAGAACAACACTTTGGATTTCTTAATGTAATGTTTACATAATATTGGAATTCACTGTTTCTGAAATTTTTGTAATTATTGAAGTAATTTTGTCTTCCATAAATTATTATCGGCTTTATTATAGAAACAATGTTTTGTTTTGATATTATAATGTGATGCATGATATTGCAATACAGTTTACACACTTTAAAGCATACAGAATTCATAACAAGATTTAGATGGTTAATCAATTACTATCATCACACCAGATAACTGCAGAAATCACAAAAGATAAAGTTTATTGAATTATCCCCCTTTTCATTAAAATTCGAATTTACTTTGAATTAATGTTACGCAGTCTTACTTTTGATCAAAATGAAAATTAAATTGCAAATTGTTCATATTGCTGATTATATAAACCCATTTGGAGCAAATATCATCACCTCATTTGGAGGAGGTTACCCTCCATAGCATTAAAGAACTCTGAATGTGACAGTGTCGCATACGAAGATACAAAGCATTAGAAAGATAGCATGAGAACCATTTTAATATTGCCCTCAAGATGATTTATACAACTAAATTGAGCTTAACAATGTTGATTGTGGTCTCTTTAAGACTTTTTAAACGCATTATGAAGACATATTTTTAAGATAGATTTTATTGTTTATGGTTTAAGATATGATTGTTCATCAGCATGTTTTGTTATTTTGTTATTTTGAAATCGAGTGCTGTTTTACAGGGTAGATATTAAACATATCATATTCAATTCGATACACATGATTCTTATACTCTCTACAATAATATTGTAATTTAAATCTATAGCTAAACGCAAAGAAATAAAGTATGTAAACTGTTTGATTTAATAATTATGAAACGTTTTCATCCACGTATTATTTTCAAAATGTCTGCAAAGTGTGTTTTATATTTCATAGTCATGTAAATAACATATTTACTAACAATGTGGCATTATATATGTAACATGGATACTTCTGGTAGGCATGACATATCCATGGCAGCCGGAGTTGCCTCTGTAGTGTAGGTGGGGATCAATGAATGTTGTTTCTTCCTATTTATATATGAGTTGTCCTATTTAGTTTATTGATCGATCTAAACCCAGCAAACAACAAAAGGATTATATTATAAAACGCGATGTTCATTTTATAAAATCATACAGGTTTTGTTTGCATTGACATTGACAACTTCAACTTCGTTTTCACCATTGTATAACACAAGAAACTTGTATTTCCCTTCTCCAGATTGTATGATACATATTCGGCCAAATCCATCATATAGTTTAACTTCAGCGTTATCCCAAACGGTCGCCTTTTCTTTTTCAAGGTGAGTAATAACTGCTTGTATTTGACGTCTAACAACGCCATTTTCTTCATTGTCGTCGACTCCTTCATTTCCACAAATGCGAATAATAAATTTACCCAGTGTACGTTTGTTTAAGCTCTCCACTTTTAGAAATAGATCGTTATCCTGAAAACAGAAACGCAAAAATTAATATTTATGGAAATGCAACTCGGGGATATGTTTCAGAAAGGAAAGACCTGGCTTCACTTTCAGTAGCATATTTAAGTATATATTGAAATACTTAACAACTTAAATTTAAGAGATAAGTATTGCATGATTACGCAAACTCAATTCAATATCGAGCAACTAACACCAATACATATGAAATACATAAATATTATTCAGCTTCGTGTAAAGAACTCTGGCAATGACATAACAGAGTAAAACGATTTTAAAGAAACAAACAGGAATCCCATGTCCCACAATGAAATGAGCATGAGAGAGTTAATTAAATAACAAAAATTAGCGGTTGATTCTGTACCTACAAGATAAAACACATGTAAAATAGTTACCTGGTGATAACAAAATATTGAATTTGAACATAATCATTTAACAAGTGTACAATTAACAGACTAATCAGCATAATAGTACTAGATGTCGAGAGCTAAAAACCATACTATGTGACGGATTCTAATGCGACGTGAAGAGCTTAGCCCGTTCTACAATCTGATTTGTTCTTATTTACTATGCCTAGTACTGCTTTTACCCCGGAAGACATCGAGCGTGATTTTTTAAGTTGTCAGAACTAGTTTCAAAATCGAGGTGAAATAAATATGTTTTAAAAAAGTACCGATTCAGGATTAGTCTCTGTACGAGCATCGTGTGCTGCAGCTGACTTGTTATTTTCCATAGTTGTGTTTGGTTCGGGTGTCTGAGATATATCTGGAGTATATAAAACGTGATATCAGTACTTAGTTATTCTAATATATGTATTCAGTTTAGAATGATTTACATCGATTTTTAACTGTACCTTGGATGTTGGACATTGTATGGTTGATAAAGGATGGTCAGTGTAATAGTACTATTTCAGTTACAATTGTGAACGTTATACGAAATACATGTATATTTATTAAAACAAAATAGCTGGATATTTTAGTCTCATCACGAGACGCTGATTGCGCCTTACTTAAAATGAAGAATCACATATTACAGGATGGTGCAGACACATGCCAGGTTACTGCAGGCACATGGCAGGTTACCACAGACGCATGCCTGAATACTGCAGACACATGCCAGGATAATGCTTACACATACCAACTTAATGCAGACACATGACAGGTTACTGCAGGCACATGACAGGTTACCACAGACGCATGCCTGAATACTGCAGTCACATGACAGGTTACTAAAGACACATGACAGGTTACTGAAGACACATGACAGGTTACTACAGATGCATGCCAGAATATTGCAGATACATGGCAGGTTACTGCAGACACATGACAGGTTACTACATACGAATGCCAGAATACTGCAGACACATGGCAGTTTACTGCAGACACTTCACAGGTTGCTGCAGACACATGGCAGGTTACTGCAGACACATGTCAGGTTACTACAGACACATGGCAGGTAACTGCAAACACATGGCAGATTACTGCAGGCACATGACAGGATACTGAAGACACATGCCAGCTTACTTCACATCTGACAGGTTATTGCAAAACATGACTGGTTACTGCAGACACGTGACAATATACTGCAGACACATGCCAGGATGATGTAATCACATGCCAGGATATTGCAGATATATGACAGGTAACTGTAGACACATGACAATATACTGCAGACACATGCCAGGATAATGCTTACACATACCAACTTAATGCAGACACATGACAGGTTACTGCAGACACATGCCAGGTCAATGTAGACACATACTAGGATATTGCAGACACATGGCAGGTTACTGCAGACACATGATAGGTTACTGCAGTAACTTGACAGTTTACTGCAGACAATTGAAAGGTTACTGCAGATAATTGACAGGTTACTGCAGACACATAACAGGTTACTGCAGACACATGGCAGGTAACTGCAAACACATGGCAGATTACTGCAGACACATGACAGGATACTGAAGACACATGCCAGCTTACTTCACACACCTGACAGGTTACTGCATACACCTGACAGGTTATTGCAAAACATGACTGGTTACTGCAGACACGTGACAATATACTGCAGACACATGCCAGGATGATGTAATCACATGCCAGGATATTGCAGACATATGACAGGTAACTGCAGACACATGCCAGGATAATGCTTACACATACTAACTTAATGCAGACACATGACAGGTTACTGCAGACACATGCCAGGTCAATGTAGACACATACTAGGATATTGCAGACACATGGCAGGTTACTGCAGACACAAGACACAAGACAGGTTACTGCACATGAAACGTTACTGCAGAAACATGGCAAGTTACTGAAAATACATGCCAGGATACTGCAGACACATGGCAGGTTACTGAAAATACATGCCTGGATTCTGCAGACACATGATAGGTTACTGCAGACACATGCCTGGATACTGCAGACATATGACAGGTTACTACAGACACATGACAGTATACTGCAGACACATGGCAGGTTAATGCAGACACATGCCAGGATTCTGCAAACACATGGCAGGATAATGTAGACCCTTGTAAGGATACTGTAGTGCAGACACATGACAGGTTACTACAGACACCTGACAATGTACTACAAACACATGGCAGGTTACAGCAGACACATGGCAGTTGATAGCAGACACTTGACAGGTTAATAAAGACACATTTCAGGATACTGCAGACACATGACAGGATACAGCAGACACATGACAGGTTACTGCAGACACATGACAGGATACTACACACACATGACAGGATACTGCAGACACAATACAGGTTACTGCAGACACATGGCAGGCTACTACAGACATATGTCATGAAACTGCACACACATGACAAGATACTGCAAACACATGGCAGGTTACTGCAAACACATGACAGGTAACTGCAGACACTTTACAGGTTACTGCAGACACATGACAGAATACTACAGACACATGTCAGGATACTGCACACACATGACAAAATACTGCAGACACATGACAGGATACTGCAGACACATGGCAGATTACTGCAAACAAATGCCAGGATTATGCAGACATATGGCAGGATAATGCAGACCCTTGCAAGGATACTGTACTGCAGACACATGACAGGTTACTTCAGACACATGACAAGATACTGCAGACACATGGCAGATTACAGCAGACACATGACAGTTTACAGCAGACACTTGGCAGGTTACTAAAGACACATGACAGGTTACTACAGATGCATGCTAGAATATTGCAGATACATGGCAGGTAACTGCAGACACATGACAGCTTACTACATACGAATGCCAGAATACTGCAGACACATGGCAGTTTACTGCAGACACTTCACAGGTTAATGCAGACACATGGCAGGTTACTGCAGACACATATCTGGGTGCCGTTTCACGAAACATCTTAAACTTACGCAAAAAATTATCGTAAGTTTTTAACTTACGAAAAAAGTTACGATATTCATTTTGCGTTTCACGAACATCAACGTAAGTTTTTGCGTACGCCTAAGAAAAAAAAAGTTCGTAAGTTTTTCGTAGGACGCTCTTTAGTACAGGAGATAAGTAACATGCCATAGAAACGTCAACATCCGGCACGAACGGTAGAGCACCTGTCATTATTTTCTCAATAAATGTTTATGCGTTGAAACTAAACACAAATGACGTCAGTTTTTAATTTACTACAAAATGACGTAAAAAATAAAAAAAAATACGTCATTTCAGTTTCATTTATTAACTGTTCCAGTGCCGATCAACTAATTAATCAGTCATGAGAATTGTAAGACAAATTTATATAATATTAATCTAAATAAATTTACAGTTAATATTGCATCTAGTTTATTACTTTTTTATACTCTGTCGTTTATAGGAGAACAACAATGAATTTTAAGGCAGTTAGACGATTGATAGCTTTTGTTTTATTTAAATATCCGATGTGCTTGGGAGACGCAAAATAAAAAAAAGGACTCTTTGGAGAGACCTTTATTCAATATTAAATTAAATGATAATTTAAATTAATTCAAATAATAATGAAAATGATAATAAAATGATAACAATAAAAGTAAATGATAATCGAGATACAATAATGAAAATGACACACTTATTTTTCTTTTTTGGCAGCTGTGCATTTCAAACATATTGGTATAAGTTACTACTACTACTACTACTACTACTACTACTACTACTACTACTACCACTACTACTACTACTACTTATACTACTACTACTGCTGATGATGATACTAATAACAATATATAGTCATTTAAATTAAAGTACGATGATAATAATGATAATAAAATGAATCTGATAATAATAGAAATGAAAATGTTCTCTTTTCTCATAGCATCCTTATGTAAAATTCTAAGTCCCCTAACTATAAATATTAACTACTTAATACTTATCTTTAAGCCAAATATGAACAAATATGACACCGATTCTTCGGAAAACATTTTTGTAATTTCCAATTTTTACCTTTTTGAGGACCCTCTGGACTAAGTCACGGCTAGATTTCTTGAATCTGCCAACCAATACATGAAGTTATTCTCAGTATAGTGTATAATATGTAACTATAGGCCTTGTTTTACAGATCTCATGGCTAGATTTTTATATGTCAACCAATAAATGAAGTTATTATCAGTATAGTGTCTAATATGTAACCATTGACCCTGTCTTATAGATCTCACGGCTAGATTTATATATATATGTCAATCAATAAATGAAGATATTCTCAGTATAGTGTCTAGTATTTAACTATAGGCCCTGTCTAATACAGATCTCATGGCTTGATTTCTATATGTCAACCAATAAATGAAGATATTCTCAGTATAGTGTCTAATATTTTTACTAAGATAAAACATTAAGTTGACAGGAAAGATACATAAAAATAATGGAGATTAAGATCATTGAAAAAAACAAAAATAGTACAATAATCACCCGTCCGGCTCGGTTGTATACAAAACGTATACATAGCTACTAGTCAAGCCCATACCCTCTCACGGCAACCAGTATAGCTTCAACAGTGTCCTTTTGGATATTTTACTGTTGCCGTTTTGTAGCTGTTGCTGCTGCTGCTGCTGCTATTTTCTATGTTGATGTTGTTGTTGTTATTGTTGTAACTGATGATGTTGTTGTAGCTGTTACTGCTGCTGTTACTGTTGTTGCTGTTGTTGTAACTGTTGATGTTGTTGTAGATGTTACCGCTGTTGTTTTTGTTTGTTATTGTTGTAGTTGACGAATGAAATTAAATAAAAAATAAATTTTACTTTACGTCCGCACGACATATAAACAGTAAACAAGCCTTTGTTGTCGTTGTTGAATTGGATGTTTTATTGTCACATGTGATGCGCTTATATTGTATTCACAATAAATATACATGTATTGCCAATTTGGCTATTTTATTGTGTACTATTTTGTTACTTATAGGCATAGTGCCACCATTGCAAAAAGGAAGTGCTTCCGTGGGGTATCGCATAATGGCGGTTATAAATAGTCCTCAATTCTTCTTCTTTAAAAATGCATTTTCCTTACTTTAATGCTCATTTTTTTATATGAATGGCATTATTGATGTATTTTGAACATTTTGATAGCATTGTCATGTTTGAATTGTGAATTTAGAAAAAAAAATGATGCTTGGAAATTGGGGTATGAATTCATGATTTCGGAAGTCTACTTTCATTTTGTCACCAGTGTACACACTGAGCAGAAAAAAATCTCTTATATGACACATGACCCCTACTTTTGTGATCATATTTTGATAGTGCAGAGGTTGACAAACAGTAAAATGAAGGTTTCACTTCTTTTATTTGGGACTCTCTATGAATGACAAGCCTTCAAACTTTTATTATTTACTATAGAATAAAGAACAAAAATCAATGGTGGGGTTACACCTTATACAGTAAAAAGGTAGAGCAAAAATGCCGCATGTATCCTACATGCCTAAACGCCATTTATAAACATACTCCAATAATAACAAGGTGTAAGTAACCTTGGCGCTAACAATGGGTGTTGTTTTGTATCACCGATATTGTGTATGCAAGTCATTGCAAACATACCCCCACTGAGACTGGTTTCCCATGGTAAACGTACCGTAAACATATTTGTGAATGCATTGTATTGTCTTTCAACACTGCGCCTCACTAAGAATGCATTGTTCTCTATCCTATGAATCCATAAATAGCGAATTGTTAATATGTTTGTCACCTGGTTTATCTTCCAAGTTGTTTTTATTTTTTGTCAAACGAATTGTGAATCAATATGTGCGTACCGTTATCATGCGCTCCATGCTCGACAGCTGATCAATCTATATCATAACATTGGGTTTAACCAAGGACTTGTATAGACTCTATATAATTCCTTGGGTTTAACGGCTACTAATTATTATCAAGGTGTACTCGTACCCCGGGTAGCAACGACACACATGTGGCGGTGTGCACTCTTGTAAACAAACCACTGAATATGGCCATTATGTGTACTACAATTTGGCGTGCCTTACTTAATGACAATGCCATACAAAACTATATGCACTTGAGTGGTTATATCAACCTGTGGTGTCGTTTATTATTTGGTGTTATTCACCAATGCATTGACATTGTTTTAATAATACATATAAAAAACGCACAGAAACAGTGTTGTATTAGTATCGATGCGATTCGACTCAACTAATAATAATGTCCGGTGATCTATCGCGTATATCAAAATTCAGTTGCATTTTAAATACCTAGCAATATTACCTTGGATAAATTTTTGTTTGTCTGGGCGTATATTAACCCCTGTAATACATGTCCCAAAGCTATGTGTGTAAATGATGTGAACATATGTGGCTCTTTTATTTGATTGAATTGATTGATTGATTGATTGATTGATTGATTGATTGGATATTTGGTGTCATTTAATGCCATCAATGGCTAACTGACGATCAGTTAACCTAACCACTCTTTCTTCGGATCCTGAAAGGTTAACCAGTACTCGAGCACATCCATCTCCACAAGTAAGTGTTAATTTCCACCACTTGAATCAGCGTTGATGGACGAATGGTAATGAGACTCAATGTCGTATATCAAACATAACGGAGACTGTAGCCGTGCGGGGATCCGATAGTGAGACGCGCTATACCGACCGAGTTAATCGTATCCGGCTGTGTTGTGTTTGGGGTGGCTTTATTGGTTTAAACAATATTTTATTCAAGAACTGTACATAGTATATTACATAACATTTGCAATTCATAAATGACAAGCAATTCTAAGAATTGGGATTCAGAAAAAAGCTAATTAGCTTGTATGAATCTAGCTCTTTATTGAACTATAAAAACTCTCCGTAACACTATCCGACTGTTTACTACCTGGGGTATATAGGTTAATCGTTCTGATTGTATTGTGGCGTATATAATCGGCACTAACACATACTGGGAAGTCTTCCTGGAACTAGATCATAGCCATATATATATGTGGGAATATAAAAAAAAAACACGCTGTTTATTATATGGTATTTATTTGTATGGTGAAACTTTCCACACATATTTCTTCCTAGTTCCTTGTCTGATAATATCAATGTATTGTTATACCATCGTCAGCTGTAGTCATATTACTATATGTTTTAAATGTTTTTACATAGCTTGTTTATTTTTTCACGTCTTTGCTGTTGTGTATATTTAACCCGTATGGTTAAGTTTAAAGTTTAAGTTTAGTTTGAATTTATTTATTTTACTTCGACTGTAACCCGTTTGGTTATCAACGACCTTGCCATGTTGCTTTATAAATAAGTCTAATATCGATCTAATTACAGATATTTTAAAACTTCCCTGTCTTTGTTAACAGCTAAACATTGCTACCTGCAATTACTTTTTTTATATATATTTAAACTATTTTGAAGAATCGATAATCCGTGGGGCATTTTCGCACACAGTAGCGGGAAATCCCCTAAAGTCCACAATGTGATTCATATTATGATAAAATTAAGGCCAAGCATATACATTTCACGTACACGTGTATGTGCAATTTGAACAATCAGACCTTGAGTGTGCAGCATGATATGACAATAAATAAGTAATCAGTCTTTCAAATAGGTGACATCACTCATTCGAATAGGATATATCACTCATTCGAATAAGTGATATCACTTATTCGAATTAGATAAGTGATATCACTTATTAAGGTTAAATAGTAAAATGGCTCCCCATACTGAATATGTGACGCAATTGTATTAATTTCCGATCTGGTCAGTTCAAGTATTTATTTGAGATATAAAGGTCATATAACTACTATGTAAGTTATAAGTTTGGCAACTATCAACTTAAAAATGCTGGTGCTAAAATGCATATATTGTCAAATAGTGCATTTTTGACATTTCAAGGATTGCAACTTCGACATAAATAATTCTAAAAATGCTGGTATCCGATTGAACAAAACCAAAAGTATCACACAGACAGACGATAAACACAGGGTGGTCTGAACAGCTCATCTTGAGCTTTGCTCAGGTTAGCTAAAAACAAGAGTTTCAACATGATCATATTAACACTCTTATCAACTTTGGTCAGTACAAGAATACAATTAGAGATGCTAAGTGTTTACAATAAAAAAAGTACAGACAAATAGATTACTTGACTGGCATAGCTAAAAACATTAATAATTAACCCCAGACACTTAAACATGCATTTGGGAACACATGGACAGACGGACGGATGGATGAAGCACAGTCATTCCACAAGTAATTGGCAAACTTTCTCACATAAAGTTTTAGGATTGAGCATGAGAACATACAACCTTAGCGGTGAGAGGTAAGTGAGCTTGAGACGGCGCCTTAGACCACACGGCCATGGAGGACTCTCATTGTGAGAACAGCTTGAAGGCAGTGCTAAATACACAGAACTATGAAGTTTATTCTTGCCCAACTTGAACTAATGATACATAATAATAAAATAACAATGTAAAATTCTGTATAATCAATATATTTTATTACTTAATAATGTTTATAACATTTTAAAGTCACAGAAATGGAAACATGTGCCAGTTCTTGAAGGACAGTGTCGTTCAGTGGTAGAGTCTGCAACCTGGAATATAAAAAAAGCAACAGTATGATATAATGTTGCATAGCATTCTCTCTCTTTCTCTCTCACTTTAAGATATTTTTTTAAAAATTTGTGGCAGAATTATTTGAAAACAGCCACCATAATTTCCTACCTGTTTACAAGGTGGTTGATTTCTGTCATGTCATGTTGGCAGGGTGAAATCACGACACATTTTACACAAAAATTTGACATTCAGAGAGTGCAAAAACAATTTTGTTGTCGACCTGTTGTATTTGGGGGTATAAATATGTCATATTGGTTGGGGCATTTATTAGCAGTTTGGCCATCCTTAAAAAATATTTGTTTGTGTGCTCCGACCCAGTATTTCTTATGTGGGTAATTAGTAGTAAGTAGCTATTTTTTTTTTCTTTTGCCAAATTTTGATTTTGCATAGTCATTTTAACCAAAATGGACAGAAATCATGAAAAAAAAAATAAACTCTTTGAAATAAAAAAAATTGGAAAGCTGCAAATTTGAGGACCATGGCAAACAATTGTCAATATCTTTGCCCCGTCAACACAATAACCCAACAAATAAGTAGTTAAATGTCTGGTCTTGTTTTTGCCCTGCAAAAGAGACATGGCAAGCACCAGTCATCTGCTTTATGGTTTATGTCCCATGTATGTTTACAATCAAGCAACATGCTTAATATCTTCCAAAAGGCATTAGCAATACACATTATAATACACACGATCCTTTCAAGAAGAGACAAATCAGTAAAATTATATTCTCATCTCCATGTATTTAGAAAAACTAGGCAACACGCCATCTTTAATAGAGTGGTGTCGGATAATATTTTCACCTTCATGATATTTTCATCTGTAGGTGTGTGTGTGTGTGTATGTGTGGTGGTGGGGGAAGGGGGGGTATTATAGCCATCATATTCACCCCACCCCACCCCCAACAATAGACTTACTACCTAGTAGGCCCAAAGGACCAGGACTGCACATAATTTTCAGAGGCATTTTTTTTATTTAACAGTTTTCCTATTCATGTATAAATATACTAAGGTTAAAAATGTGTTTAATTGTCTGTATATATATATATATATATATATATATATATATATATATATCTCTTTTACTACACTCAATCCAGTTACAGTAATGGCAACTTGATGTAAAATATCTAATTGTCTATTGTAAATGTCTCAAATATACCGCAAAACGCACCAGAGCCATTCTACAAATAAAAATATTTCCAGACCCAAATAGTTTTTAGGCTAACTTTTAGGCTATTTCCGCCCCTGCCCACTTCATCTTGTCTATCCCAACTTCAATTCGTTATAATATTATAAAAGATAACTTTCAAATGTACAACTTAATATGCTTCAACAGACAAAAATAATATGTTTGATTTATATACTTATGTAATTTATTTTACCCCCCTATAACATGAGATAGCTATCTGAAGTATATTATTTGTACTTGTTGAACGATAGTTTGAAAGTGAAGAGAATCAAATCATGCTATTCAATATATGAAATTTGGGGTGGGATGAAAATATATTGGCTATATTATAATATTTTCATCTGCCCCTTTTCTTACAAAATACATAAGGTAACTGTCTCAACTATATTACTTTTGTTTGTTCAAATATAGCTTGTCACTATAGTGAAGATAATCAAGCTATAATTCAAAATATGAAACTTGGGATAAAAAAGTAAAAAAGTTTCAACATAATAAAGTGAAAACATAATACCCCCCCCCCCCACCACACACACACCACCACCACCACCACCCCCTCAAGTCTTTCCTTGCAAGAACAGATTATGGTTATCTAAAGTAGCTTATTTTTGGGTTATAGTTTGCCATTAAAGTGAAATTATTTTAAAACATGCGTTTGGGATAAAGGAGTTTGGAGGGGTGGAGGAAGGGAAATATATACTCTCACACATTCTTTTTTTCTTTTAAGTTTCCTTTAGCATTCAAGTTTAATGTATTCTTAATCATAATAAGTAGTTTTGCTCAAGTTTGAGAATTGGGGAAGAGGGGATGGGGCGCAGGGATGGGGAAATATTATATTCACCTGTGAGTGATTTTTTAGGTGGGTGGAAATATAATGTGAAACCTCTTAATATGATTAATTATGGTGGAGAAATTTATATTCACCTCACAGCAGTTGGTCTATTTCCTATGGATGGCAGTAGTCTAGAAGAGCCACTCAGGTATGCTCAGCCATAGCAGAAGAATAATCATGGTGTGGTGTGTCCATCAGACCATCTCATTTGGTATGAAAACATAACCTGAAAATAAATGATCACATAAAGGAAAGAAGAAATGAACTGATAATACATGTAGAATAAAAGTATTAAAATATATTAAAGAAGAAAAATCATGTTTAAAGAAATCTGTTTTTGAATTCCGTTCATAAATCTGTGTACATGTAAACATTGATAACGCAATGGGAATATACTCATGATAAAAAACAACACACAGACTAGCAACTATGTAGTGGGTGGGGTAATTTGAGCAAGGAATGATTCAATGTTGCAGTGTTTACTTCACTTTCTTGACATATGCGATCAGTTATGCAAATGAAAATAAACCATAGAATGTATATTACCTTCTGAAAACACTACTCCCCACTGCCTTCATCACAAAATGTGTTGTATCCAGCGATTGCAGTATTCCATTCACATTTGCACGCTGTCTTGGTCCTATATGTAGGTCATCACGGTATCTGTCACGTGATGTTTCCATAGTTAATTATAGAAACAGAAAGTCGATCCGATTTTGAGATTCTGACAATGAAAACTGATTTTTTTTCTAATTGAAATTGATTATAAACTTGTTTTCCTTTTATGCCGGTTCACATCCATATCTATTGGTCACGAAACTCCGATAACGCATACAGTGTCTTAATAACATGTTAAATCATTTTGCTCGATGAAAAGTGGCGAAAATACAGTTTCTCTAACACACAAACGTCTGTAATTCCTAATATGTGTTTTTAATCGGGTAAAAAATAAATATTGCCGCCATTTTGTTTTCTTCGACTTACGTAAAAAAAAAACTTACGCCAGCTAGAGAGGTACCGTAAAGTTACGTAAAAACTTACGATATTTTTAAGAAAATTCGTAAGTTTTTTTCTTCGTGAAACGGTCTTTTTCACGTAAGTTCGACTTACGTAAAAACTTACGATAAAAATTTGCGTACGATGTTTCGTGAAACGGCACCCAGGTTACTACAGACACATGGCAGGTAACTGCAAACACATGGCAGATTACTGCAGACACATGACAGGATACTGAAGACACATGCCAGCTTATTGCACACACCTGACAGGTTACTGCACACACCTGACAGGTTATTGCAAAACATGACTTGTTACTGCAGACACGTGACAATATACTGCAGACACATGCCAGGATGATGTAATCACATGCCAGGATATTGGAGACATATGACAGGTAACTGTAGACACATGGCAATATACTGCAGACACATGCCAGGATAATGCTTATACATACCAACTTACTGCAGACACATGACAGGTTTCTGCAGACACATGCCAGGTCAATGTAGACACAAACTAGGATATTGCAGACACATGGCAGGTTACTGCAGACACATGACAGGTTACTGCAGAAACTTGACAGTTTACTGCAGACAATTTAAAGGTTACTGCAGATACTTGACAGGTTACTGCAGACACATGACAGGTTACTGCAGAAACATGGCAGGTTACTGAAAATACATGCCAGGATACTACAGACACATGGCAGATTACTGAAAATACATGCCTGGATTTTGCAGACACATGATAGGTTACTGCAGACACATGACTGTATACTGCAGACACATGACAGGTTACTACAGACACATGCCAAGATTCTGCAAACACATGGCAGGATAATGTAGACCCTTGTAAAGATACTGTAGTGCAGACACATGGCATGTTAATGCAGACACATGCCAGGATTCTGCAAACACATGGCAGGATAATGTAGACCCTTGTAAGGATACTGTAGTGCAGACACATGACAGGTTACTACAGATACCTGGCAAGGTACTACAGACACATGGCAGGTTACAAAAGACACATGGCAGTTGATAGCAGACACTTGACAGGTTAATAAAGACACATTTCAGGATACTGCAGACACATGACAGGATACTGCAAACACATGACAGTTACTGCAGACACATGACAGGATACTACACACACACGACAGGATACTGCAGACACAATGCAGGTTACTGCAGACACATGGCATGCTACTACAGACATATGTCATGAAACTGCACACACATGACAAGATACTGCAAATACATGGCAGGTTTCTGCAAACACATGACAGGTTACTGCAGACACTTTACAGGTTACTGCAGACACATGACAGAATACTACAGACACATGTCAGGATACTGCACACACATGACAAAATACTGCAGACACATGACAGGATATTGCAGACCATGGCAGATTACTGCAGACAAATGCCAGGATTATGCAGACATATGGCAGGATAATGCAGACCCTTGCAAGGTTACTGTACTGCAGACACATGACAGGTTACTTCAGACACATGACAAGATACTGCAGACACATGGCAGGTTACAGCAGACACATGACAGTTTACAGCAGACACTTGGCAGGTAACTAAAGACACATGACGGAATACTGCAGACACATGACAGAATACTGCAGACACATGACAGAATACTGCAGACACATGGCAGGTTACTGCAGACACATGGCAGGATATTGCACACACATAACAGGTTACTAGAGACACATGGCAGGTAACTGCAGACACATGCCAGGATTCTGCAGACACATGACAGGTTACTACAGACACATAGCAGGATACTGCAGACAATTGCATGGGTAAAGCAGACACATGACAGAATACTGCAGACATATGACAGGATACTGCAGACACATGTCAGGTTACTGCAGACACATGGCAGGTAACTGCAAACACATGGCAGATTACTGCAGACACATGGCAGGATACTGAAGACACATGCCAGCTTACTGCACACACCTGACAAGTAATTGCACACACCTGACAGATTATTGCAAAACATGACTGGTTACTGCAGACACGTGACAATTTACTGCAGACACATGCCAGGATGATGAAATCACATGTTAGGATATTGCAGACATATGACAGGTAACTGTAGACACATGACAATATACTGTAGACACATGCCAGGATAATGCTTACACATACCAACTTAATGCAGACACATGACAGGTTACTGCAGACACATGCCAGGTCCATTTAGACACATACTAGGATATTGCAGACACATGGCAGGTTACTGCAGACACATGATAGGTTACTGCAGAAACTTGACAGTTTACTGCAGACAATTGAAAGGTTACTGCAGATACTTGACAGGTTACTGCAGACACATAACAGGTTACTGCAAAAACATGGCAGGTTACTGAAATACATGCCAGGATACTGCAGAAACATGGCAGGTTACTGAAAATACATGCCTGGATTCTGCAGACACATGATAGGTTACTGCAGACACATGCCTGGATACTGCAGACACAAGGCAGGTTACTACAGACACATGACAGTATACTGCAGACACATGGCAGGTTAATGCAGACACATGCCAGGATTCTGCAAACACATGGCAGGATAATGTAGACACTTGTAAGGATACTGTAGTGCAGACACATGACAGGTTACTACAGACACCTGACAAGATACTACAGACACATGTCAGGTTACAGCAGACACATGGCAGTTGATAGCAGACACTTGACAGGTTAAAAAAGACACATTTCAGGATACTGCAGACACATGACAGGATACTGCAGACACATGGCAGGTTACTGCAGACACATGACAGGATACTTCACACACATGACAGGATACTGCAGACACAATGCAGGTTACTGCAGACACATGGCAGGCTACTGCAAACACATGACAGGTTAATGCAAACACATGACAGGTTACTGAAGACACTTTACAGGTTAATGCAAACACATGACAGGTTACTGCAGACACTTTACAGGTTACTGCAGACACATGACAGAATACTACAGACACATGTCAGGATACTGCACACACATGACAAAATACTGCAGACACATGACAGGATACTGTAGACACATGGCAGATTACTGCAGACAAATGCCACGATTATGCAGACATATGGCAGGATAATGCAGACTCTTGCAAGAATACTGTACTGCAGACACATGACAGGTTACTTCAGACACATGACAAGATACTGCAGACACATGGCAGGTTACAGCAGACACATGACAATTTACAGCAGACACTTGACAGGTTACTAAAGACACATGACAGAATACTGCAGACACATGACAGAATACTGCAGACACATGGCAGGTTACTGCAGACACATGGCAGGATATTGCACACACATGACAGGTTACAACAGACACATGGCAGGTAACTGCAGACACATGCCATGGTTCTGCAGACACATGACAGGTTACTACAGACACATAGCAGGATACTGCAGACAATTGCATGGATACTGCACACACATGACAGAATACTACAGACATATGACAGGATACTGCAGACACATGTCAGGTTACTGCAGACTCATGCCAGAATTCTGCAAACACATGGCAGGATAATACAGACCTTTGCAAGGATACTGTACTGGTTATTACAGACACATGACAAGGTACTGCAGACACATGGCAGGTTACAGCAGAAACATGACAGTTGACAGCAGACACTTGACAGGTTACTAAAGACACATGTCAGGATACTGCTGACACATGACAAGATACTGCAGACACATGGCAGGTTACTGCAGACACATGACAGGATACTGCATACACATGACATTATACTGCAAACACATGACATGTTTCTGCAGACACATAGCCGGTTACTGCAGACACATGACAGGTTACTGCAGACACATGCCAGGATTCTGTAGACACAGGACAGGTTACTGCAGACACATGCCAGGATAATGCAGATATTTGCAAGGATAGAGTTCTGCAGAAACATGACTGGATACTGCAGACATATGGCAGGTTACAGCAGACACTTTACAGGTTACTTCAGACACTTGACAGGCTACTGCAGACATATGACAGGTTACTACAGACGCATGCCACAATACTGAAGACACATGACAGGTTACTGCAGACACATGACAGGTTACTGCAGACACATGCCAGTATTATGCAGACACATGACAGGTTACTGCAGACACATGCAAGGATAATGCAAACATTTGCAAGGATACTGTTCTGCAGAAACATGACTGGATACTGCAGACACATAGCAGGTTACAGCAGACACTTGACAGGTTACTGCAGACACGTAAAAGGCTACTGCAGATATATGACAGGTTACTACAGACGCATGCCACAATACATAAGACACATGACAGGTTACTGCAGACACATGGCTGGTTACTGCTGTAACATGACTGGTTATCACAGACACATGAAAGGTTACGGCAGACATATGGCATGTACAAGCTACCCATAAAGCACAAATATTAAGACGGTAAAGGATTCGTTAATTTAAGGAGGAATATACCTTTTAAATTATTTTCGAAATCAGTGGAATATTTGATATGTAATGAAACTAGAAGTAATTTCCAATTTGAATATGCTTTTTTTTCTGCGGTAAATATATCACTTCTTTACCTATGACGTCGTAAACATGGCCATGTTTGGTCTTTCTGACGTCCCGATTTATAGCAGCAAAATCGCGTATTTGTTGACCTCAGTCAAGTCATACCGATTGTACAGAATCGAAACACATATCACCACGTACACATTCAACGGATATATGAATTTACAGATGCAATAATTACGACAAACGCCAAATTCTGAAAATACTAACGAAAAACGGAAATTATTATTTTCTCGATTTTTTCGGAAAAAAATGCTTCAAATCAAAATTACCAAAAAACAAACCGAGCGATTTTGGAATAATTTTTGTTTGATTTCTAACAATATGCTTCACAGTGATTGTGATATTTTTAGAACAATTGACAAACTAGATTTTTTTTTATTTTTAATTATTTAACCCCACCCTACGTCAAAAAAGACGTCAACATATTGCATAATTCTACGCGTTTTCCATAAGATTTTTGGCAGTTGATTAAGGTTAAAATGTTTTCTAAATCAGTGGTTCAATTAGTATATTATGAAACTAGAAGTAATTTCCAATGTGAATATGTATTTTTTGCAGCGGTCAATAGAATATATATTTATATGTGACGTCGTAAACATGGCCATGTTCAGCCTTTTTGACGTCCCAATGTATAGCACCAAAATCGCATATTTTTCGACCTCAGTTGAGTTATTCCTAATACACAGAATAGAAACATATATCACCATGTACACATTTGACGGATGTATGGATTTATAAATGCAAAAATTACGACGAACGCCACATTTTGAAAATACTAGCGAAAAACGGAAACTATTTTTTTCTCGATTGTTTTCGAAAAACGGCTTCAAATCAAATTTACCACAAAAAAAAATCAAGCGAATTTTGCATATTTTTTATATGATTTTAAACTATATATTGTATAATTATTGTGAGATTTTTAGAAAAATTTACATACTAAATTGTTTATGATATTCAATTATTTAACCCTACCCTACGTCAAAAAAACGCTTCAACGCAAACGTCAACGTCGGTATAGCGCATGAGGTATGCGTTTTGTGATAATTAAACAAGTTTGTTCTTACCATTATATTAGTATTTTGTACACACAAGTTATATATACTTCTGCTGTTTTGTGGCAACTAATTTGTCTATAGCATTTATGATAACGTGTCTGTTTGGTGCACGTACAAAACCGTCATTTTTTTTCACTTACAGGGAACTGGATTCCAAAACAATATTCTCATTTCTGACTAGCTCCACGACAGCTAGTGAAAAGTGGACATCACGGTTGTCAATTATTAGAACAACAGGTCTGGCCTTTCTAAAGTTCGGAGCAAACTGTTCAGTACACATTCATAAAATGAGCTTGAAACAAAACCCACTATAGCAATGAAAAGCCACCCTTCCACCCAGCCCCATGCTCCTACGTACGTTCAATGACAATATACCTGGACCGTGGCTTTTCACTGCTCATCATAGACGGTATTGTTTCAAGCCCATTTTATGTATGTGTAACAGTTTGCTCCGAATTTTAGAAAAGCCAGACCTGTTGTTCTAATAATTGACAACCGTGATGTCCACATTTCACTAGCAGTCGTGGAACTAGTCAGACATGAGAATATTGTTTTGGAATCCAGTTCACTATAAGTGAAAAAAAATGACGGTTTTGTACGTACACCAAACAGACACGTTATCATAAATGCAATAGATAAATTAGTTGCCACTAAACAGCAGAAGTATATATAACTAGTGTGCACAAAATACTAATATAATGGTAAGAACAAACTTGTTTAATTATCACAAAACGTATACCTCATGCGCTATACGGACGTTGACGTTTGCTTTGAAGCGTTTTTTGACGTAGGGTAGGGTTAAATAATTGAATAATATAAAAAATCTAGTTTGTCAATTTTTCTAAAAATCTCACAATTATTGTACAATAGATAATATGAAAACATATAAAAATTATGCAAAATTCGCTTAGTTTGATTTTTGGTAATTTTGATTTCAAGCCGTTTTTACGAAAAAATCGAGAGAAAAAATAGTTTCCGTTTTTCGCTAGTATTTTCAAAATGTGGCGTTCGTTTTAATTTTTACATCTGTAAATGCATACATCCGTCAAATGTGTACATGGTGATATATGTTTCTATTCTGTGTATTAGGAATAACTCAACTGAGGTCGAAAAATATGCGATTTTGGTGCTATACATTGGGACGTCAAAAAGGCTGAACATGGCCATGTTTACGACGTCACATATAAATATATATTCTATTGACCGCTGCAAAAAATACATATTCACATTGGAAATTACTTCTAGTTTCATAATATACTAATTGAACCACTGATTTAGAAAACATTTTAACCTTAATCAACTGCCAAAAATCTTATGGAAAACGCGTAGAATTATGCAATATGTTGACGTCTTTTTTGACGTAGGGTGGGGTTAAATAATTAAAAATAAAAAAAAATCTAGTTTGTCAATTGTTCTAAAAATATCACAATCACTGTGAAGCATATTGTTAGAAATCAAACAAAAATTATTCCAAAATCGCTCGGTTTGTTTTTTGGTAATTTTGATTTGAAGCATTTTTTCCGAAAAAATCGAGAAAATAATAATTTCCGTTTTTCGTTAGTATTTTCAGAATTTGGCGTTTGTCGTAATTATTGCATCTGTAAATTCATATATCCGTTGAATGTGTACGTGGTGATATGTGTTTCGATTCTGTACAATCGGTATGACTTGACTGAGGTCAACAAATACGCGATTTTGCTGCTATAAATCGGGACGTCAGAAAGACCAAACATGGCCATGTTTACGACGTCATAGGTAAAGAAGTGATATATTTACCGCAGAAAAAAAAGCATATTCAAATTGGAAATTACTTCTAGTTTCATTACATACCAAATATTCCCTTGATTTCGAAAATAATTTTAAAGGTATATTCCTCCTTAACACGCAACCAAGAAAGTTTTGGAAAACATTTAAAAAAGCATATAAAAACACACCAAATGTCAAAAAATTATAAAAGACTAGTACAAACATTTTAAATTGTTATTTGTTAATCAAAATGATATCAATAATTTCAACATGGAATCAGGCAACGAATTATAGAGAAACAACTTAGTTAATACACTAGGACAAATATATTTACACAGTTTATTTAATAGACTCAACCAATGGACGGAAAAAAATGAAAATCAGCTGTAGACTGTATATGTATATGTTTTGCTATCATTTCAAAAGTTATTAATTCGATTAAAAATAACTGCGCCTTTTAAGATTACGTAAAAGCCTTAGTCAAAATAGATAGATCAATGTTATGGCGTAAACTGATATCAGAAAACATCAGCTTAAACATAGTAAGAGCCCTCAAATCTATGTATACGGTTGTAAAATGTGTCAGATACAAATCAAAATTGTCTGAGTATATGCCTTCAGATGATGGGTTAAAACAGGGGGATCCGAGCAGCTCACCTCAGATATTTATGATGTTTATCAATGGAATTGATCAATATATTAATTCTGACCTATATAAAGATCATGATATTAAATTATTTGTGATTTTGTATGCTTATTCTGCAGTTGTATTCGCCTCATCACACAGTGAATTGTTTTGAATGCATGATTTCCAAGCGATAGTATTGGTCTTATGTAGATACAATAATTATAAAAGGTGTATTACGACTCAGTTAATATGTTCTTAATATGTACTTTAGGTACAAATCGTGTACTTTGAACGAATACAGCGGATGTTTTGTGTAATTAATGTATCATATGTGCGATTATCACGCCGGAAGTGATTACGCTGTGTACCAAACGTGTCAACATCATACGAGTACTGAATATTATGTCGACATCTTTAGTGTAAAAATATCACTTGAAATGAAGGAGACATATTTCATCCAAAATATTTTAGTTTTTCATTGTGAACACTGTTTACAAAGTGCACCTACTTCAATTCAAACCTAACAATGTTTTAAAATATGTACAATAAGTCAATTCTGGGATTCAAAAGAGAAATGTATTTCTAGATAAGAAGAAAAAAGCTTTTTTCTGTTTCCAATGTGTATTTATGCCTTCTTATAGTATAACTTCAATAAATATCATAACAGAATACCACTCTACCGTTGTAAAAGTTGACACTTACCTTACAATGTGAAGGAAGATATGACTTGACGATATAATCTCACATACAAATAAACTCATTTTTTAAATTATTTTTAAATATCCAGATCCGTTGACAGACTTTTACCTTACATATCATAAAACACATTACAAACTTGTTAAATAATTCAAAATATTGCCGAACACTACCTTATTGTCAAGATCAGTTGCCGATATAAATAAACATTATTATTGAATAGCACAGACTTTACACAAAATTGCACACTTGATGTGACATACATAAACGGTTTAGTCGTCAACAGTTACTGCGTTTTAAAATACGAGCTAATAAATACGTTACAAATGAAAAAAGATTTGTTTAACAATATAGCACTAAGATTATGTCAGGATAATGTGCTATTCGCCAGAAAAACTTTTTTTCTTATAAATAGCACATTAAATTGCACATCTTGACAGTCCATAACTATTTTATTATATCAACTATAAATAAATGAATTAAATTTACTTTAAAAATAAACAACAATTTAAAATAAAATTCTCTGTGTGGGATTCAAACCATGGAAAAAGAAAAAAAAGTCTTATATAAGTTCAACGTCTTAACCACGGCCACATGTTGATAAAAGTTTTTTGTTGTGATAATCTATTACGTAAATCACGAAGTGATATATAAAACCACTAGTGGAACAGAAACTTTGAAATGCACCATTTACCTGGACAGGAACGCGCTAATAAACGGTCATATAATACCCATTAGACTGCTGATAATGTACTGAAATACTTATGGGTATATTTTGTTCTGTACACGTCAAGCATATTTTTAGTCTTTAAGCAATCATAGTGACACTTTCAGCGGTTTTCAAAGATTCTTGTGTAATAAAATATATTTAAAATAAAATTAAAAGAGTACATGGCAATTTTAAAATTAATTTACGAACAAAATCTATTTTTATACAATGAGCGTATTGGCATACGGGGATAATGCCGTTAAAATATTTCTGTCAGGAACTTCATATTTATAACAATATTAACAATTTTCATGAAACCGATTGAGTAAGGCTAACTTTGGAAATAGTGATAAAAATCGAAATATAAATACAAATTGATATTTTACTTTCGGATAAATATAAACTGATGAAGTTATATGTATTTAGTTTATAAAATATGTATTACAATCCATTGCGAAGAGATTTCAGAGCTTAATATGTGATCAGCTCCTCTCGAGTCCGCTTACTGTGTAGAACCAGTACTGAGATTTTCTTTAGAAGCGTCAAGTAGCAATGTAGAGCGTCCGTTTCGCATGCGGAAGGTCCTGGGTTCGATCCCCGGCCGGGTCATACCAAATACTTTAAAAATGGTACATGAAGCTTCCTCGCTTGGCGCTTAGCATTTAGAGGACAGTTCTAGGTCTGGTCGGCCCGGTGTCAGTATAATGTGACTGGGTGGGGTATCATACCATGTGTCTGCGGCATGATACTCCAGTGTGACAGCGCTCAGAATACTGTCTCAAGTAGAAACCGTCTCGAAAAATTGTTGAAAGCGACGCTAAACACCATAAAACAACAACAGTTCTTTGGAGGCATCAGGTCGCAATGAGAATCGAAACCGAAACATCTGGCATGAATGACACACATTCTACCAACCGCACTACCTCTTATATGTAATATGCTTGACACTTTTTCTCACAAATTATTACAAATCTGAAAACAGATGCTTTTCAGGCATTTATCAGCATTTATGCCCTGTTGCATTATGGAAACAATTATGGTTCTAAAAAGCTACAGTAATTCGTTATTTTGATTTTATATTTACACCATACATACAGAGGTAAATGCGTAATTCATCAAACGAAACACGACACCTCTGTTTACTCTAACATAAATGCGATACAATCTGCATAACGTGGATTCATACCAAATCAGATAAAGATCTTACTGACTGTAAAGGAAGTTTTCTTATCACATTGAAACGTCTGGGTCATATAATACATGCGTTTGTAAATTATTCATGTGAATTGCACCATGACACAGGTACTAGGAAAGGGACAAAAATTACACTTGGCAATAAAGGCAATTGCAGCGGCATAATATAATAACTACAATGTATATGCAATGAAGTGATAACTAACTTACAAGGAAACAAAAGAGTCAGGCTGTTTTTTGTTTTCATTAGGGGGCGTTTGCCTCCATTTATTTTCAAAATGTCTGCAAAACTTGTTTTATATATCATGTACAACAAACATCAATATGATCACCTTATAACACGCGATATGTTTTCTATATAATAATACAGAATTTGCCTGCTTTGACCCTGACAACTTCAACTTCGTTTCCGCCTTTATATAACACAAGAAATTTGTTGTGCCCTTCTCCAGATTGTATGATACATATTCGGCCAAATCCATCATATAGTTTAACTTCAGCGTTATCCCAAACGGCCGCCTTTTCTTTTTCAAGGTGGGTTATGACTGCTTGGATTTGACGTCTTACAACGCCATTTTCTTCATTGTCTTCGGTTCCTTCATTTCCACAAATGCGAATCATAAATTTACCCAGTGTACGTTTGTCTAAGCTCTTCACTTTTACCAATAGATCATTATCCTGAAATTAAAAACACACAATAAACACTATTTATGGACATCGGAGATATAATCAGATGGAGAAAACATTCTTTTCCATCAGCATATTTAAGATTAGACGCCTGATAAATTTCTTTTAAAAATGTTTTTGTATTGGCTTATTTACTATATTTTTTTTATCTTTATCTTCATATAATGATAAACAAACACATCATCGTGTTCCTACATTATCTATTATATTTTATCTCTGTCAGAATCGAGAGTTCGATACAATGCCACGGCTATGTGCGGTGTCCTCACATGCTTAGTACTGGTTCTACCCAGAAAGTCATGAGCGTGATTTGTTATAATAACTTTCACAATCGAGGTAAGATAAATAAGTTTTAAAAAAAATGTACGCACCGATTCAGGATTAGTGTTCGTAGGAGCCTCGTGAACTGCAGCCGACTCAGTCCTGTTGTTTTCCATAGTTGTGTTTGGTTCGGGTGAATGTAACATATCTTGAGTGTAAAAACGTAATATCAGTACTTAGTTATTCTAATATATTCATAAACTTTAAAATTATGTGATAACATTCTTAAAGCACGCTATAATAAATCATGAACTAATCTCAAACACACTTCTCTATACCGTTGCTGGAGATCAAACCTACGACACATATTATTGTATGTAGTTAAAGTGTCATATGTGCGAATATCACGCCGGAAGTGATTACGCTATGTACTTTACCGCGGGTATTGATTATTTTGTTGACATATTCAGTGTCAAAAATATCATTTAAAAAGTAGGGGACATATTTCATACAAAAGATTTAAATTTTTCAGCGTGTGCAATGTTTACAAAACAATGTATGTATACCCCAATTTTCAAGCATATCTTTTTAAATTCTCAATTTAAACAATGTTCTGCAAAAAATGCATTTTAAGATAAGAAGAAACAAGCTTTTGTTTAAAAAAAATCATTCATCACCGCCAGCATGCGACGACCCCACAGAAGTAATTGCTGTTTCCAATGGGTGTTTATGCCTTATCGAGTACACTTCATAACATGTCATGACAGTGTCATTGATGAACACCACAAAACGCAACCCTCTGCATAGGAGTTAATAATATCTGGCACGGCACTCAACTTTTAATTCAATAACGTTAATAGCATAAAAGAGGCTATAATCAGACGGTTATCTCACATATACATTAATACAATTCTTAAAATGATTTTCAAATCCAAATTCGTTTATAGTTTGATTGATTGATTGAATATTTAGCGTCATTTTTATGCCATCGAGGGCTAACAGACGATCTTTTAACCTAACCACTGTTTCCTGGGATTAACCAGTACTCGAGCACACCCTATCTCCACAAGTAACTGATAACTTTCCCACTTGAATCAGTGGTGAGAGACGAATGATAATGAGACGCAATGTCGTATATCAATCATCATGGAGACTGTTGCCGGGCGGGGGATTCGAACTCACGACCCATGGATTGATAGTCAGACGCGTAACCGACTGAGCTAAGAGTTCTACTCATGGGACTACGTATTGTTACCACGAATTCAAAGGTCAATTAAGGTCATGAAGCAGAATAGAATCCAATACAATGAAAGCATTTAAAACACTACATACACTTATTATTCTTTGTTTAAATAGGCTAATTAAGTATTTTATGCATTAATACTATCCTGATTGCATGGAAGTCATTAAATAATAACTTAAAGAACAATTGATGCCAATAAAGCGTTTACAAAAACTGCCTTAAGATATAGTGTTTCAATTGAATAAATTTCTATTACGGTACTTAAATTCAGTAAAAGTCATAAAACAAACAGAAAAAAGTATATATACAAATTAGTTCAAGCATTTAAGAAAATTGAGAACTAATATTTTAAACAGACAATAAATAATTGAACAATTAAAGTATGAAAAAGAAAGGAAGTAAATAATGTCAAAATTGTCAATAATATTTTTTGACTATGCTTTTCCCACTGCAATATCCAAGCCATTTCTTTTCCAAATCCAGCTAATGCCAGGATTTGAACCTGGGTCTCCCACTGAAACAGTGGATGTGTTTGCCAGTTACACCACAGAAGTTTTATTATCTGTACTAAGAAAATGGACTTAAATATTAACAGGATCTAGCAGGAAAGCATTAAAATAATTTGTTTATAATCGTTTCTCGATCCTAGTTTTTAAATATGGATAGGTAGGTAGGGAATTCGCTTTCTCAAAAACAAAAAAAAACATACAGTATTCTTATCTCAAGGAGGTATTATCTTAATATACACAATACATCTTATCCTCCATCATCTACTATAACTACCTTATAACCCATCACTCGTAATCTCATACAACAAACATTACTTTATTCCCAATCACGCATTATCTCATACACTACCATATTTCCCATCACATATTATCTCATACACCATATACTACCTTATTTCCTATCACTTATTATCTCATACACTATATATTACCTTATTCCCTATCACTCATTATTTCAAACACCATATACTACCTTATTCCCCATCACTTATTATCTCATACATCATATACTGTCTTATCCTCCATCACTACTATCTCATACACCATATACTACCTTATTATCTCATACATCATATACTACCTTATCCTCCATCACTTACTATCTCATACACAATATACTACCTTATCCAACATTACTACCATCTCATACACCATATAATACCTTATCCTCCATCACTTACTATCTCATACACAATATACTACCTTATCCTTCATCATTTACTATGTCATACACCATCTACTATCTTATTTCCCATCACTTATTATCTCATACACCATATACTACCTTATCATCCATTACTTACCATCTCATACACCATATACTACCTTATCCACCATCACTTACTATCCTATACACCATATACTACCTTATCCTCCATCACTACTATCTCATACACCATATACTACATTACCCAAAATCATTACTTTTTCATACACCATATACTACCTTACCCACCATCATTTACTATCTCATACACCATATATTACCTTATCCACCATCACTTACTATCTCATACACCATATACTACCTTATCCACAATCACTTACTATCTCATACACCATATACTACCTTATCAAACATCACTTACTATCTCATACACCATATACTACCTTATTCACCATCACTTATTATCTCATACACCATATACTACCTTATCCAACATCACTTACTATCTCATACACCATATACTACCTTATTCTCCATCACCTACTATCTCATACACCATATCCTACCTTATTCTCCATCACTACTTTCTCATACACCATATATATATTACCTTATCCGCCATCACTTACTATCTCATACACCATATACTACCTTATCCAACATCACTTACTATCTCATACACCATATACTACCTTATCCAACATCATTTTCTATCTCATACACCATATACTACCTTATCCAACATCACTTACTATCTCATACACCATATACTACCTTATCCAACATCACTTACTATCTCATACACCATATACTACCTTATTTCCCATTACTTATTATCTCATACACCATATACAACCTTATCCAACATCATTTACTATCTCATACACCATATACTACCTTATCCAACATCATTTACTATCTCATACACCATATACTACCTTATCCAACATCATTTACTATCTCATACACCATATACTACCTTATTCTCCATCACTTACTATGTCATACATCATATCTTACCTTATTCTCCATCACTACTTTCTCAAACACCATATATATATATAACCTTATCCACCATCACTTACTATCTCATACACCATGTACTACCTTATCCAACATCACTTACTATCTCATACACCATATACTACCTTATTCTCCATCACTTACTATCTCATACATCATAATTATACTACCTTATTCTCCATCACTTACTATCACATACATCATATACTACCTTATCCACCATCACTTACTATATCATACACCATATACTACCTTATTCTCCATCACTTACTATCTCATACATCATAAACTACCTTATTCTCAATCACTTACTATCTCATACATCATATACTACCTTATCTTCCATCACTTACTATCTCATAGATCATATACTACCTTATCTTCCATCACTTACTATCTCATACATCATATACTACCTTATTCTCCATCACTTACTATCTCATAGACCATATACTACCTTATTCTCCATCACTTACTATCTCATACATCATATACTACCTTATTCTCCATCACTTACTATCTCATACATCATATACTACCTTATCTTCTATCACTTACTATCTCATAGATCATATACTACCTTATCTTCCATCACTTACTATCTCATACATCATATACTACCTTATCCAACATCACTTACTATCTCATACATCATATACTACCTTATCTTCCTTCACTTACTATCTCATACATCATATACTACCTTATCCAACATCACTTTCTATCTCATAGATCATATACTACCTTATCCACCATCACTTACTATCTCATACACCATATACTACCTTATCCAACATCACTTACTATCTCATAGATCATATACTACCTTATCCAACATCACTTACTATCTCATACACCATATACTACCTTATCCAACATCACTTACTATCTCATAGATCATATACTACCTTATCCAACATCACTTACTATCTCATACACCATATACAACCTTATCCAACATCACTTACTATCTCATACACCATATACTACCTTATCCAACATCACTTATTATCTCATAGATCATATACTACCTTATCCAACATCACTTACTATCTCATACATCATACACTACCTTATTCTCCATCACTTACTATCTCATACGTCATATACTACCTTATTTTCCATCACTTACTATCTCATACACCATATACTACCTTATCCTCCATCACTTACTATCTCATACACCATATACTACCTTATCTAACATCACTAACTATCTCATTGATCATATACTACCTTATCCAACATCACTTACTATCTCATACACCATATACTACCTTATCCAACATCACTTACTATCTCATAGATCATATACTACCTTATCCAACATCACTTACTATCTCATACACCATATACTACCTTATCCCACATCACTTACTATCTCATACACCATATACTACCTTATCCAACATCACTTACTATCTCATAGATCATATACTACCAAATCCAACATCACTTACTATCTCATACATCATATACTACCTTATTCTCCATCACTTACTATCTCATACATAATATACTACCTTATTCTCCATCACTTACTATCTCATACACCATGTACTACCTTATCCAACATCACTTACTATCTCATACATCATATACTACCTTATTCTCCATCACTTACTATCTCATACATCTTAAACTACCTTATTCTCCATCACTTACTATCTCATACACCATATAGTACCTTATCCTTCATCACTTACTATCTCGTACACCATACACTACCTTATCCAACATCACTTACTATCTCATAGATCATATACTACCTTATCCAACATCACTTACTATCTCATACATCATATACTACCTTATTCTCCATCACTACTTTCTCATACATCATATACTACCTTATCATAAATCACTTACTATCTCATACATCATATACTACCTTATTCTCCATCACTTACTATCTCATAGATCATATACTACCTTATTCTCCATCACTACTTTCTCATACATCATATACTACCTTATCCTCCATCACTTACTATCTCATACACCATATACTACCTTATCCAACATAATTTACTATCTCATACACCATATACTACCTTATCCTCCATCACTTACTATCTCATACACCATATACTACCTTATCCAACATCACTTAATATCTCATAGATCATATACTACCTTATCCAACATCACTTACTATCTCATACATCATATACTACCTTATTCTCCATCACTACTTTCTCATACATCATATACTACCTTATCCTCCATCATTTACTATCTCATACATCATATACTACCTTATTCTCCATCACTTACTATCTCATACATCATATACTACCTTATTCTCCATCACTTCTTTCTCATACATCATATACTACCTTATCCTCCATCACTTACTATCTCATACATCATATACTACCTTATTCTCCATCACTACTTTCTCATACATCATATACTACCTTATCCTCCATCACTTACTATCTCATACACCATATACTACCTTATCCCCCATCACTTACTATCTCATACACCATATACTACCTTATTCTCCATCACTTACTATCTCATACACCATATACCACCTTATCTTCCATCACTTACTATCTCATACACCATATACTACCTGATCTTCCATCACTTACTATCTCATACACCATATACTACCTTATCCAACATCACTTACTATCTCATACACCATATACTACCTTATATTCCATCACTTACTATCTCATACACCATATACTACCTTATCCTCCATCACTTACTATCTCATACACCATATACTACCTTATTCTCCATCACTACTATCTCATATACCATATACTACCTTATTCTCCATCACTTACTATCTCATACACCATATACTACCTTATCCAACATCACTTACTATCTCATACACCATATACTACCTTATTCTCCATCACTTACTATCTCATACATCATATACTACCTTATCCTCCATCACTTACTATCTGATACACCATATACTACCTTATCCTCCATCACTTACTATCTCATACACCATATACTACCTTATTCTCCATCACTTACTATCTCATACACCATATACTACCTTATCTTCCATCACTTACTATCTCATACACCATATACTACCTTATCCACCATCACTTACTATCCTATACACCATATACTACCTTATCCTCCATCACTACTATCTCATACACCATATACTACATTACCCAAAATCATTACTATCTCATACACAATATACTACCTTACCCACCATCACTTACTATCTCATACACCATATATTATCTTATCCACCATCACTTACTATCTCATACACCATATACTACCTTATCCACAATCACTTACTATCTCATACACCATATACTACCTTATCCAACATCACTTACAATGTCATACACCATATACTACCTTATTCACCATCACTTATTATCTCATACACCATATACTACCTTATCCAACATCAATTACTATCTCATACACCATATACTACCTTATTCTCCATCACTTACTATCTCATACATAATATCCTACCTTATTCTCCATCACTACTTTCTCATACACCATATATATATTACCTTATCCACCATCACTTACTATCTCATAAACCATATACTACCTTATGCAACATCACTTACTATCGCATACACCATATACTACCTTATCCAACATCATTTACTATCTCATACACCATATACTACCTTATCCAACATCACTTACTATCTCATACACCATATACTACCTTATTCCCCATTACTTATTATCTCATACACCATATACTACCTTATCCAACATCATTTACTATCTCATACACCATATACTACCTTATCCAACATCATTTACTATCTCATACACCATATACTACCTTATCCAACATCATTTACTATCTCATACACCATATACTACCTTATTCTCCATCACTTACTATGTCATACATCATATCTTACCTTATTCTCCATCACTACTTTCTCAAACACCATATATAAAACCTTATCCACCATCACTTACTATCTCATACACCACGTACTACCTTATCCAACATCATTTACTATCTCATACACCATATACTACCTTATTCTCCATCACTTACTATCTCATACATCATATACTACCTTATTCTCCATCACTTACTATCACATACATCATATACTACCTTATCCACCATCACTTACTATATCATACACCATATACTACCTTATTCTCCATCACTTACTATCTCATACATCATATACTACCTTATTCTCCATCACTTACTATCTCATATATCATATACTACCTTATCTTCCATCACTTACTATCTCATACACCATATACTACCTTATCTTCCATAACTTACTATCTCATACACCATATACTACCTTATTCTCCATCACTTACTATCTCATAGATCATATACTACCTTATCTTCCATCACTTACTATCTCATACATCATATACTACCTTATTCTACATCACTTACTATCTCATACATCATATACTACCTCATCTTCCATCACTGACTATCTCATAGATCATATACTACCTAATCTTCCATCACTTACTATCTCATACATCATATACTACCTTATCCAACATCACTTACTATCTCCAGGGCACTCGTTTGGCCAATTTTGGGGCCGAAGATCGGCCCCATTCCCCTCCTAAAATAATATGTTATTTTCCCCTTTCTAAGAAAAAAAATCCCCTTGAAAACAAAAATAAAATCGGAAGGAAAATCACGAAGTTACTCATCGGCCGGACATAAGAACGAATAGTTTTGAGTACGAATCCAATAAAACATTCATGAGTCTTTTCCCTTGATTGACTGTCCAATGAATTTTCCCCTAACAAGTTGGTATGGATTCATTCGGATTTTTCGGATATTGCCCTTAGCAGGTGAAAAATGTCTCATAATCAAATACATTACCGGCGAAAAATAACATCGAAAAACAGCAGATAATTGTAAAAAAATAGACATCTTATTCAAACAGAAAAGTTTGCAAGCAAAACAAAATTTAGAAAACCCGGGGATCCATCCCACTACAAGATCGCTAGAGCCTCAAAAATCCTCTGACCTGCCATGTTCCGATTCCCAAAAATGTCAAGCCTTGCGGTCTGAAGCTGTGTCCAGTTCTGATTCTGATGGTGAATAGGACATTGTCCATGTTGATAAGAAACGTCATGTAGTAGTTCCTGATAATAGGTTGTTTGACACAACTAGATATGAACTCTCTTTCAAGTAGTTGTATTATAGTGTCTTTAAGGAAGGTTACTGCTGCAAATATTGTGAATTTCTGTACAGTAGTACTATAACTGATGAGACAACTGCATATATTTCACGTGGAATCCAATTAGGCACTCATCCAACAAGACGTCTCACAATCCATGACAAGTCTGAGAAACACTAAAAAGCTGCAGAGAGCTACCTTTCTAAGTCACTCACTTCGGCAACCCAGAAGATTTCTTGATAGTATTATCAGGATTGTCCATGAAGGGGCAACATCAATAAGTAACACACAACTTGAGAAGGCCATTGGCCATTTTACTTCAAAGGCTAGAAAAATTGACTTATAAAGATGTGTCACTGAGATGTTTTAATTCATGAAAGAAAAAAATAAATATAGTAGAACAACTTGCATAATCATTTGTTGTATTTGTCAGAAAATTATTATGTAGCTACATCTGTTGGAAATGATTGAAAACAGTATTAATAAGTGTGAAAAGTAGTAATATTTATATGGCTAAAAATTCCCCTATTAGTCTTAAAACGAAGAAAAATTCCCCTTCCAGAGGGTATGGGTACCTGTCCCCAAAAGTTGTCTAGTGCCCTGATCTCATAGATCATATACTACCTTATCCAACATCACTTACTATATCATACATCATATACTACCTTATTCTCCATCACTTACTATCGCATACATCATATACTACCTTATTCTCCATCACTTACTATGGCATACACCATACACTACCTTATCCTCCATCACTTACTATCTCATACACCATATACTACCTTATCCAACATCACTTACTATCTCATAGATCATATACTACCTTATCCAACATCACTTACTATCTCATACACCATAAACTACCTTATCAAACATCACTTACTATCTCATAGATCATATACTACCTTATCCAACATCACTTACTATCTCATACACCATATACTACCTTATCCAACATCACTTACTATCTCATACACCATATACTACCTTATCCAACATCACTTACTATCTCATAGATCATATACTACCTTATCCAACATCACTTACTATATCATACATCATATACTACCTTATTCTCCATCACTTACTATCTCATACATCATATACTACCTTATTCTCCATCACTTACTATGTCATACACCATATACTACCTTATCCTCCATCACTTACTATCTCATACACCATATACTACCTCATCCGACATCACATACTATCTCATAGATCATATACTACCTTATCCAACATCACTTACTATCTCATACACCATATACTACCTTATCCAACATCACTTACTATCTCATAGATCATATACTACCTTATCCAACATCACTTACTATCTCATACACCATATACTACCTTATCCAACATCACTTACTATCTCATACACCATATATTACCTTATCCAACATCACTTACTATCTCATAGATCATATACTACCTTATGCAACATCACTTTCTATCTCATACATCATATACTACCTTATTCTCCATCACTTACTATCTCATACACCATATACTACCTTATCCTCCATCACTTACTATCTCATACACCATATACTACCTTATCCAACATCACTTACTATCTCATAGATCATATACTACCTTATCCAACATCACTTACTATCTCATACACCATATACTACCTTATCCAACATCACTTACTATCTCATAGATCATATACTACCTTATCCAACATCACTTACTATCTCATACACCATATACTACCTTATCCAACATCACTTACTATCTCATACACCATATACTACCTTATCCAACATCACTTACTATCTCATAGATCATATACTACCTTATCCAACATCACTTACTATCTCATACATCATATACTACCTTATTCTCCATCACTTACTATCTCATACATCATACACTACCTTATTTTCCATCACTTACTATCTCATACACCATATACTACCTTATCCAACATCACTTACTATCTCATACATCATATACTACCTTATTCTCCATCACTTACTATCTCATACATCATATACTACCTTATTCTCCATCACTTACTATCTCATACACCATATACTACCTTATCCTCCATCACTTACTATCTCATACACCATATACTACATTATCCAACATCACTTACTATCTCATAGATCATAAACTACCTTATCCAACATCACTTACTATCTCATACACCATATACTACCTTATTCTCCATCACTTACTATCTCATACACAATATACTACCTTATCTTCCATCACTTACTATCTGATACACCATATACTACCTTATCAAACATCCCTTACTATCTCATACACCATATACTACCTTATTCTCCATCACTTACTATCTCATACACCATATACTACCTTATCCTCCATCACTACTATCTCATACACCATATACTACCTTATTCTCCATCACTTACTATCTCATACACCATATACTACCTTATCCAACATCACTTACTATCTCATACACCATATACTACCTTATCCAACATCACTTACTATCCCATACACCATATACTACCTTATTCTCCATCACTTAATATCTCATACATCATATACTACCTTATCCTCCATCACTTACTATCTCATACACCATATACTACCTTATCCTCCATCACTTACTATCTCATACACCATATACTGCCTTATTCTCCATCACTTACTATCTCATACACCATATACTACCTTATCTTCCATCACTGACTATCTCATACACCATATACTACCTTATCCTCAATCACTTACTATCTCATACACCATATACTACCTTATTCTCCATCACTTACTATATCATACACCATATACTACCTTATCTTCCATCACTTACTATCTCATACACCATATACTACCTTATCTTCCATCACTTACTATCTCATACACCATATACTACCTTATCCAACATCACTTACTATCTCATACACCATATACTACCTTATCCAACATCACTTACTATCTCATACACCATATACTACCTTATCTTCCATCACTTACTATCTCATACACCATATACTACTTTATCCAACATCACTTACTATCTCATACACCATATACTACCTTATCCAACATCACTTACTATATCATACACCATATACTACCTTATTCTCCATCACTTACTATCTCATACACTATATACTACCTTATTCTCCATCACTTCTATCTCATACACCATATACTACCTTATTCTCCATCACTTACTAGCTCATACACCATATACTACCTTATCCAACATCACCTACTATCTCATACACCATATACTACCTTATCCAACATCACTGACTATCTCATACACCATATACTACCTTATTCTCCATCACTTACTATCTCATACACCATATACTACCTTATCCAACATCACTTACTATCTCATACACCATATACTACCTAATCTTCCATCACTTACTATCTTATACACCATATACTACCTTATCCTCCATCACTTACTATCTCATACACCATATACTACCTTATTCTCCATCACTTACTATCTCATACACCATATACTACCTTATCTTCCATCACTTACTATCTCATACACCATATACTATCTTATCTTCCATCACTTACTATCTCATACACCATATACTACCTTATCCTCCATCACTTACTATCTCATACACCATATACTACCTTATCCTCCATCACTTACTATCTCATACACCATATACTACCTAATTCTCCATCACTTACTATCTCATACACCATATACTACCTTATCTTCCATCACTTACTATCTCGTACACCATATACTACCTTATCTTCCATCACTTACTATCTCATACACCATATACTACCTTATCCAACATCACTTACTATCTCATACACCATATACTACCTTATCCAACATCACTTACTATCTCATACACCATATACTACCTTATCTTCCATCACTTACTATCTCATACACCATATAGTACCTTATCCAACATCACTTACTATTTCATACACCATATACTACCTTATCTTCCATCACTTACTATCTCATACACCATATACTACCTTATCCTCAATCACTTACTATCTCATACACCATACACTACCTTATTCTCCATCACTTACTATATCATACACCATATACTACCTTATCTTCCATCACTTACTATCTCATACACCATATACTACCTTATCTTCCATTACTTACTATCTCATACACCATATACTACCTTATCCAACATCACTTACTATCTCATACACCATATACTACCTTATCCAACATCACTTACTATCTCATACACCATATACTACCTTATCTTCCATCACTTACTATCTCATACACCATATACTACTTTATCCAACATCACTTACTATCTCATACACCATATACTACCTTATCCAACATCACTTACTATCTCATACACCATATACTACCTTATTCTCCATCACTTACTATCTCATACACTATATACTACCTTATCCAACATCACTTACTGTCTCATACACCATATACTACCTTATTCTCCATCACTTACTATCTCATACACCATATACTACCTCATCCTCCATCACTTACTATCTCATACACCGTATACTACCTTATTCTCCATCACTACTATCTCATACACCATATACAACCTTATTCTCCATCACTTACTATCTCATACACCATATACTACCTTATCCAACATCACTTACTATCTCATACACCATATACTACCTTATCCAACATCACTGACTATCTCATACACCATATACTACCTTATTCTCCATCACTTACTATCTCATACACCATATACTACCTTATCTTCCATCACTTACTATCTCATACACCATATACTACCTTATCCTCCATCACTTACTATCTCATACACCATATACTACCTTATTCTCCATCACTTACTATCTCATACACCATATACTACCTTATCTTCCATCACTTACTATCTCATACACCATATACTACCTTATCTTCCATCACTTACTATCTCATACACCATATACTACCTTATCCAACATCACTTACTATCTCTTACACCATATACTACCTTATCCAACATCACTTACTATCTCATACACCATATACTACCTTATCTTCCATCACTTATTATCTCATACACCATATACTACCTTATCCAACATCACTTACTATCTCATACACCATATACTACCTTATCTTCCATCACTTACTATCTTATACACCATATACTACCTTATCCTCCATCACTTACTATCTCATACACCATATACTACCTTATTCTCCATCACTTACTATCTCATACACCATATCGAGGGCTTGGCGCAAAACTATTGTAACTAGGTTTTTGCAAATTGTTCAGGAGAAGGAAAAAACTGTTTTTTATATTCGTCTTTAGATATTTATGCAAATAGTTTTCAAATTCAAATGAAAACTGCATTACTTACATTATTAACAAGTGTTATCAATTAAAGCTTTAGTATTACTTGATTTATTTGTAAAAGTTTGAGTTACAATAGTGTTGCGTTGAAAATTCAATAAAACTGAATTTATATTTGGTGCAGAACTATTGTAACTCAAGTTACAATAGTTTTGCACCAAGTTTTACGAGATAAATAATTAATTTCTAAGTTTAAAAATATTGTAACTCAATATAAAACTGTTTAAAATTATGTTGTTATTAATCCAAAATCAATTTTAATTCTATTAAAGTTTAACACAAACATATAAGAAGTATTGGAAATAAAGAAAAACATATACAAAAGTATATAAAGTTGTATTATTTATGTTTTAGCCTATAAATACAATAATTTTGATAGTTCTCATGTTAACAAACAATTAACCTATGTCATTAACATTATAAAGCATAATATTTCAGTTATGAAAGTATTAAATTATGTTAATATAAGTAAATATATAAAATTATATTTCCAAATTAGTATTTAAATTGTGCAAATTTATATAGTATGCAGATACTATCTGGACCACAACATAATAGTAACTAACTGTCATGTTTAAGGATGCGACATTTTGATATTAATAACCAGTAAATATCAAACAAGATAATAAAACTGTTGTTTTCAGTCTTATAAAAAATATTGGTGAATTTTTACCTAGGGTGCAAAAGGCAGTTGAGATCAAATTGCATACTACATGATTGTTTTGGTTAAAACCTCATTTATAGACAGACAAATAGACAAAAAATAAACCTGTGTTTTATTCAGTTAAAAAATTGGAAAAAGTTATCATTTAAATTTTAACAAGCAGTAAGTGGGTACTGTGCCGACTATACCAACATCACTAACAACTGTACCATCTACATTTGTCATACTGACTCCAATTCCAACTGCACCTTCAAAATCCATCATACCAAATTAATAACACCTTTTAGTCTTCATACATGTACCAACTCCACCACCATGGTACTGTACCCTTTACACCCACAAACTAACATCATTATACCCACTGTACCCTATACAACCACCATACAAACATCATCAACTTTACATTCTACATCTAGTATACTAGCACCATTTTCAACTACATCCTCAACATCGTCCAAACCAAATCCATAAGACACTGATCCTTTATATTCATTACATGTATCCACTCCATCGCCATACCAACTCAACTATCCACTGTACCTTCAACATCCACCATACCAACCCCACTTCCCATTGCATCCACTACATCCATCATACTGACCTAATTAACCACTGAACCATTACACCCACCAATCCAGTACCATTATCCACTGTACATCTACATTCACTTTATGAACTCCAATGTTCCCTCTACATTACTTCAGTATATAGGTAATGTATTCTCTCTACCAACCATTATCTATAATATCAACCAGAACCTCATTACTTACTGTACCCTCTACACCCGCCATTCAGACTCAACTACATACTGTACCTTTTACATCAACAATACCAACATCACTACCCACTGTGCCCTAAACATCCACATACCAACTTCATTACTCACAATCCACATTATATCAACATCACTACCCACTTTACCCACTGCACCATACCAACATCGCTACCGTCTGTTTCATGGACACTACATCCACCATACCATCTCAACTCTTAACTGTTCCTTCTACATCCTCTATAATTCTTTACTTATTTCACTACTCACAACCCCCTAAATATCAACATCACTACCCATTGCAACCATTACATTCATTATACCAACTGCAACACCACTACTCAATGTCCACTCTGCATCCATATAACTACTCGCTGTACTAACTACATCCACTATACCATATCAACCATCTTAATCACCCATTGTTCCCTTTACACCCATAATACCAACTATACTACCAGCTGTACCCTATACAGCCTACATACCAACTAAACTACTAGCTTTAATATCAATACCCACCATACCAACTACACTACCAGCTGTACACTTTATATTCGCATTACCAACTACACAACCAGCTGTACCCTCCACACCAAGAATACAAACTACACTACCAGCTATACCCTCCATACTCACAATACCAACTACACTACCAGCTGTACCCTTCATACTAACATTACCAACTACACTACCAGCTGTACCCTTTATACTCATATTACCAACTACACTACCAACTATACCCTCCATACTCACATTACCATCTACACTACCAGCTGTACCCTTTATACTCACATTACCAACTACAATACCAACTATACCCTCCATACTCACATTACCATCTACCCTACCAGCTGTTCCCTTTATACTCACATTACCAACTACACTACCAGCTGTTCCTATCATCTACACCCACCATATCAACTATACTACCAGCTGTACTGTCTACGACTACGATATCATCTACACTACCAGCTGTACTCTCTTCACCCACCATACCAACTACACTACTAGCTGTACCCTCAATATCCACCATAATAACTACACTACCAGCTGTACCTTCAACACCCACCATACCAACTATGCTTCAAGTTGTACCCTCAACACCCACCATACCAACTATGCTTCCAGTTGTACCATCCACACCCACTATATCATCTATGCTACAAGCCATACCCTCTACACCCACCATACCAACTACACTACCAGCTGTACCCTCAACACCAACCATACTAACTACACTACCAGCTGTACCCTCAACACCCACCATAGCAACTATGCTTCAAGTTGTACCCTCAACACCCACTATACCAACTATGCTTCCAGTTGTACCATCCACACCCACTATATCATCTATGCTAAGAGCCATACCCTCTACACCCACCATACCAACTGCACTACCAGCTGTACCTTCTACACTCACAACACAAACAATGCTACCAGCTGTACCCTCTACACCAACAAAATCAACTACATTACCAGCTGTACCCTCTACACCCTATATATCAACTACACTACCAGCTGTAATGTCTACACCCACTATACCCACAACACTACCAGCTGTATCATCTACATCCACAGTACACAGTACCAACTACAGTACCAGATGTACCCTCTACACCCACACAACCAACTATAGTACCAGATGTATCCTCTACATCCACCATACCCTCTACACTACCAGATGTACCCTCCACACCAACACAACCAACTATAGTACCAGATGTACATCTACCATACCCACTACACTACATGATGTACCCTCTACACCCACACAACCAACTATAGTACCAGATGTACATCCACCATACCCACTACACTACAAGAGGTACCCTTTTCACCAACACAACCAACTATAGTACCAGATGTACCTCTACACCCACACAACCAACTATAGTACCAGATGTACATCCACCATACTCACTACACTACCAGATATACCTTATTCAACCACACTACCAACTATAGTACCAGATATACCCTCTACAACCATTATACCCCCATACTACCAGCTGTACCTTCTACACCCACAGTACCAGCTGTACCCTCTACACACATCAAATTAATTTTGAGAAACCAAGGTTTATTGATATCTAAAATATATTGTTTTGGTTCTTTAACAGCCATTTTAAAATAATTAGATACAGTGTTGACTTCTAGTACTGATATATTAAAAAGAATAATACTGAGTGTACCAGGTAATTAAAATAATATCTCATTTTGGAAGTTTTCAAAAGGGATATATTGGTTAAGTAAAGTTATAATTGGTATCCATTAAAAGTATGTTGAGTAATATTGTTCGATATAAAAAAAAATGCAAACCAAACAATTCACTGCAAATTTTAATAATCAGATTTTTATGGCTCTTTTATAGCACAATTAATTATTAATCATCGATTTCATTGTCACTAATGTCCAAATCAATAAAACATTTAACATACTCATCTGACTAAATTACTTTATTATCAAATTAAAAATGTTTTCAAAGATGAGTAAAAAAAAAAAAAAAAAAAAAAAAAGTCTCTAAACCTGTATTTCTTCAAAATCTTGCTAAATTTTTCTGAACTATCATTTGAAACTAATGTATTGCAATATTCTTGGACTAAATAAAAGTGTTTTAATACAAGATAACTGGGTTTAATAAAATTTAAATTCAAGTTACAATAGTTTTGCACCAATATAAATAAAGGTCTCCAAGATATTATTTGGTGCAAAACTATTGTAACTCAAGTTACAATAGTTTTGCGCTAAAGAATTAGTGTATTTGAGATACAATATTTTCACCAAAAGTGAATATCTTCAAAGTTATTTAAAATATCAGGACCAAATTTTAACACAAGATGCACATTGTAAAACTACAGTAATTTATGCAAAAAAACGATTTTTGGAAAAAACGGAGTTACAATAGTGTTGCGCTGAGCCCTCGATATACTACCTTATCTTCCATCACTTACTATCTCATACACCATATACTATCTTATCTTCCATCACTTGCTATCTCATACACCATATACTACCTTATCCAACATCACTTACTATCTCATACACCATATACTACCTTATCCAACATCACTTACTATCTCATACACCATATACTACCTTATCTTCCATCACTTACTATCTCATACACCATATACTACCTTATCCAACATCACTTACTATCTCATACACCATATACTACCTTATCCAACATCACTTACTATCTCATACACCATATACTACCTTATTCTCCATCACTTACTATCTCATACATCATATACTACCTTATCCTCCATCACTTACTATCTCATACACCATATACTACCTTATCCTCCATCACTTACTATCTCATACACCATATACTACCTTATTCTCCATCACTTACTATCTCATACACCATATACTACCTTATCTTCCATCACTTACTATCTCATACACCATATACTACCTCATCCAACATCACTTACTATCTCATACACCATATACTACCTTATCTTCCATCACTTACTATCTCATACACCATATACTACCTTATATTCCATCACTTATTATCTCATACACCATATACTACCTTATCCAACATCACTTACTATCTCATACACCATATACTACCTTATCTTCCATCACTTACTATCTCATACACCATATACTACCTTATTCTCCATCACTTACTATCTCATACACCATATACATATTATATCATTTGCAAATCTTACTCTTGCACACAATATACTATATCATGTGTAGAGCTTACTTTCTTGTATACTATCTAGAGCGTATACTTTCTTTCTCGCACACAATAAACTATCTCATGCGTAAAACTTACTCTCTTGTTCAACATATTAAACCATGTCTCCTGCAGTACTTACTTCCTTGTACAAAATATACTGGCACTATGTCAAGCACATAACTTTCCTTCTCATACACAATATACTATCTCATGCGCAAAACTTACTCTCTCGCACACGTATACTAAATCATGCATAACTTACTTTCTTATACAACATATACTATCTCAAGAGCATAACTTGCTGTCCTGCACACAATATACTATCTCATGTGCAAAACTGACTTTCTCGCATACCATATACTATATTATGCACAAAATTTACTTGCAGTTAATCAGTACTAGAAACACCATACCTCTGCCAGTCACTAACTACTTCTTCACATAAGTTCAAGGTAGGAGATTCATGTCCAATTATTGCAGTGTGGCTGGTCTGGGATTTTAACTTAAGACTATCTATCTTTACAAACTGATAAACGCCATCCGGGTAATAAAATGACCGCTGTAATGATGGTACCGACTAAGCAACATGGATCCTGGACCTTTCGCTGAAAGTGGGGTGCTTAGAATCTTCCAGAAGCTGGGAGTTGTACAAATTTATTCGATATGAAGGCGACATTATTACACTTTACATATAGAAAAGATGAGTCGGTAAAATTTTATTTACATCCATAAATTTTTAGACACAGCAAGCGAATACTCAACTGGTTGTTTCTAACAGGTTATGAATACGTTGTCAAAAGGTATCCAGCAACACAATGTATGGTAATGATAGCAGCAAAAAAAAGGTAAATACATGCAACACTTACAGATATAGTGGGTGGGGTATTTTTTACAGATATTGCAGAAAGTAATCGCTGTTTATAATGCAATTAAAAGTTTTCTGTCAGTTTAAATTGCCGATTTCAGGCAATAATGTCTTCTCACTGCATCCACCATTTTTTTAACCATGTACATGTGAAAAATGGCCAGAAATAAACATAACAAAAATGACCTTCTTTTTAAATAGGCCTTTGTCGATTTCATTACGAATACAGTTTTATGCATTTCTAAAAATACGAAAGGTGTTATAAAAAAAACAATGTAAGATAATTACCGTTAGATCTAGTAAGATTATGAATTTGAAACGGTATAAACAGATAAAACACATTTGATCGATTCGTAGTTTACCTATGTCGCCCAAATATCGAAGTTATCCGTGTTATTCATCAATAATCACTCAAATCGAACGTAAATCAGTTGAACTTACCTTAGTATATAATGCGTTATAAATATCTTGGAACAATATGGTTTAATTCAACTTAAAAACGGTGTAATACACCATCAGAAAATGCGTATATTTACAGCATATCGAATTAACGGCCATGTTGTTGTATTGTAATGACGTCATCCAATTCGTGGTAGAGTTCTGGGTGCCGTTTCACGAAACATCTTAAACTTACGCAAAAAATTATCGTAAGTTTTTAACTTACGAAAAAAGTTACGATATTCATTTTGCGTTTCACGAACATCAACGTAAGTTTTTGCGTACGCCTAAGAAAAAAAAAGTTCGTAAGTTTTTCGTAGGACGCTCTTTAGTACAGGAGATAAGTAACTGGCCATAGAAACGTCAACATCCGGCACGAACGGTAGAGCACCTGTCATTATTTTCTCAATAAAAGTTTATGCGTTGAAACTGAACACAAATGACGTCAGTTTTTAATTTACTACAAAATGACGTAAAAAATAAAAAAAATACGTCATTTCAGTTTCATTTATTAACTGTTTCAGTGCCGATCAACTAATTAATCAGTCATGAGAATTGTAAGACAAATTTATATAATATTAATCTAAATAAATTTACAGTTAATATTGCATCTAGTTTATTACTTTTTTATACTCTGTCGTTTGTAGGAGATATACAATGAATTTTAAGGCAGTTAGACGATTGATAGCTTTTGTTTTATTTGAATTTCCGATGTGCTTGGGAGACGCAAAATAAAAAAAAGGACTCTTTGGAGAGACCTTCATTCAATATTAAATTAAATGATAATTTAAATTAATTCAAATAATAATGAAAATGATAATAAAATGATAACAATAAAAGTAAATGATAATCGAGATAAAATAATGAAAATGACACACTTATTTTCCTTTTTTGGCAGCTGTGCATTTCAAACATATTGGTATAAGTTACTACTACTACTACTACTACTACTACTACTACTACTACTACTACTACCACTACTACTACTACTACTTATACTACTACTACTGCTGATGATGATACTAATAACAATATATAGTCATTTAAATTAAAGTACGATGATAATAATGATATAAAATGAATCTGATAATTATAGAAATGAAAATGTTCTCTTTTCTCATAGCATCCTTATGTAAAATTCTAAGTCCCCTAACTATAAATATTAACTACTTAATACTTATCTTTAAGCCAAATATGAACAAATATGACACCGATTCTTCGGAAAACATTTTTGTAATTTCCAATTTTTACCTTTTTGAGGACCCTCTGGACTAAGTCACGGCTAGATTTCTTGAATCTGCCAACCAATACATGAAGTTATTCTCAGTATAGTGTATAATATGTAACTATAGGCCTTGTTTTACAGATCTCATGGCTAGATTTTTATATGTCAACCAATAAATGAAGTTATTATCAGTATAGTGTCTAATATGTAACCATAGACCCTGTCTTATAGATCTCACGGCTAGATTTCTATATATATGTCAATCAATAAATGAAGATATTCTCAGTATAGTGTTTAGTATTTAACTATAGGCCCTGTCTAATACAGATCTCATGGCTAGATTTCTATATGTCAACCAATAAATGAAGATATTCTCAGTATAGTGTCTAATATTTTTACTAAGATAAAACATTAAGTTGACAGGAAAGATACATAAAAATAATGGAGATTAAGATCATTGAAAAAAAAAATAGTACAATAATCACCCGTCCGGCTCGGTTGTATACAAAACGTATACATAGCTACTAGTCAAGCCCATACCCTCTCACGGCAACCAGTATAGCTTCAACAGTGTCCTTTTGGATATTTTACTGTTGCCGTTTTGTAGCTGTTGCTGCTGCTGCTATTTTCTATGTTGATGTTGTTGTTTTTATTGTTGTAACTGATGATGTTGTTGTAGCTGTTACTGTTGTTGCTGTTGTTGTAACTGTTGATGTTGTTGTAGATGTTACCGCTGTTGTTTTTGTTTGTTATTGTTGTAGTTGACGAATGAAATTAAATAAAAAATAAATTTTACTTTACGTCCGCACGACATATAAACAGTAAACAAGCCTTTGTTGTCGTTGTTGAATTGGATGTTTTATTGTCACATGTGATGCGCTTATATTGTATTCACAATAAATATACATGTATTGCCAATTTGGCTATTTTATTATGTACTATTTTGTTACTTATAGGCATAGTGCCACCATTGCAAAAAGGAAGTGCTTCCGTGGGGTATCGCATAATGGCGGTTATAAATAGTCCTCAATTCTTCTTCTTTAAAAATGCATTTTCCTTATTTTAATGCTCATTTTTTTTATATGAATGGCATTATTGATGTATTTTGAACATTTTGATAGCATTGTCATGTTTGAATTGTGAATTTAGAAAAAAAAATGATGCTTGGAAATTGGGGTATGAATTCATGATTTCGGAAGTCTACTTTCACTTTGTCACCAGTGTACACACTGAGCAGAAAAAAAATCTCTTATATGACACATGACCCCTACTTTTCTCATCATATTTTGATAGTGCAGAGGTTGACAAACAGTAAAATGAAGGTTTCACTTCTTTCATTTGGGACTCTCTATGAATGACAAGCCTTCAAACTTTTATTATTTACTATAGAATAAAGAACAAAAATCAATGGTGGGGTTACACCTTATACAGTAAAAAGGTAGAGCAAAAATGCCGCATGTTTCCTACATGCCTAAACGCAATTTATAAACATACTCCAATAATAACAAGGTGTAAGTAACCTTGGCGCTAACAATGGGTGTTGTTTTGTATCACCGATATTGTGTATGCAAGTCATTGCAAACATAACCCCACTGAGACTGGTTTCCCCTGGTAAACGTACCGTAAACATATTTGTGAATGCATTGTATTGTCTTTCAACACTGCGCCTCACTAAGAATGCATTGTTCTCTATCCTATGAATCCATAAATAGCGAATTGTTAATATGTTTGTCACCTGGTTTATCTTCCAAGTTGTTTTTATTTTTTGTCAAACGAATTGTGAATCAATATGTGCGTACCGTTATCATGCGCTCCATGCTCGACAGCTGATCAATCTAATCTCATAGCATTCATTGGGTTTAACCAAGGACTTGTATAGACTCTATATAATTCCTTGGGTTTAACGGCTACTAATTATTATCAAGGTGCACTCGTACCCCGGGTAGCAACGACACACATGTGGCGGTGTGCACTCTTGTAAACAAACCACTGAATATGGCCATTATGTGTACTACAATTTGGCGTGCCTTACTTAATGACAATGCCATACAAAACTATATGCACTTGAGTGGTTATATCAACCTGTGGTGTCGATTATTATTTGGTGTTATTCACCAATGCATTGACATTGTTTTAATAATACATATAAAAACGCACAGAAACAGTGTTGTATTAGTATCGATGCGATTCGACTCCACTAATAATAATGTCCGGTGATCTATCGCGTATATTAAAATTCAGTTGCATTTTAAATACCTAGCAATATTACTTTGGATAAATTTTTGTTTGTCCGGGCGTATATTAACCCCTGTAATACATGTCCCAAAGCTATGTGTGTAAATGATGTGAACATATGTGGCTCTTTTATTTGATTGAATTGTTGATTGATTGATTGATTGATTGATTGGTTGATTGATTGATTGATTGGATATTTGGTGTCATTTAATGCCATCAATGGCTAACTGACGATCAGTTAACCTAACCACTCTTTCTTCGGATCCTGAAAGGTTAACCAGTACTCGAGCACATCCATCTCCACAAGTGTTAATTTCCACCACTTGAATCAGCGTTGATGGACGAATGGTAATGAGACTCAATGTCGTATATCAAACATAACGGAGACTGTAGCCGTGCGGGGATCCGATAGTGAGACGATAGTGAGACGCGCTATACCGACCGAGTTAATCGTACCCGGCTGTGTTGTGTTTGGGGTGGCTTTATTGGTTTAAACAATATTTTATTCAAGAACTGTACATAGTATATTACATAACATTTGCAATTCATAAATGACAAGCAATTCTAAGAATTGGGATTCAGAAAAAAGCTAATTAGCTTGTATGAATCTAGCTCTTTATTGAACTATACAAACTCTCCGTAACACTATCCGACTGTTTACTACCTGGGGTATATAGGTTAATCGTTCTGATTGTATTGTGGCGTATATAATCGGCACTAACACATACTGGGAAGTCTTCCTGGAACTAGATTATAGCCATATATATATATGTGGGAATATAAAAAAAAACACGCTGTTTATTATATGGTATTTATTTGTATGGTGAAACTTTCCACACATATTTCTTCCTAGTTCCTTGTCTGATAATATCAATGTATTGTTATACCATGGTCAGCTGTAGTCATATTACTATATGTTTTAAATGTTTTTACATAGCTTGTTTATTTTTTCACGACTTTGCTGTTGTGTATATTTAACCCGTATGGTTAAGTTTAAAGTTTAAGTTTAGTTTGAATTTATTTATTTTACTTCGACTGTAACCCGTTTGGTTATCAACGACCTTGCCATGTTGCTTTATAAATAAGTCTAATATCGATCTAATTACAGATACTTTAAAACTTCCCTGTCTTTGTTAACAGCTAAACATTGCTACCTGCAATTACTTTTTTTATATATAATTAAACTACGTTGAAGAATCGATAATTCGCACACAGTAGCGGGAAATCCCCTAAAGTCCACAATGTGATTCATATTATGATAGAAATTAAGGCCAAGCATATACATTTCACGTACACGTGTATGTGCAATTTGAACAATCAGACCTTGAGTGTGCAGCATGATATGACAATAAATAAGTAATCAGTCGTTTCAAATAGGTGACATCACTCATTCGAATAGGATATATCACTCATTCGAATAAGTGATATCACTTATTCGAATTAGATAAGTGATATCACTTATTGAGGTTAAATAGTAAAATGGCTCCCCATACTGAATATGTGACGCAATTGTATTAATTTCCGATCTGGTCAGTTCAAGTATTTATTTGAGATATAAAGGTCATATAACTACTATGTAGTTTGGCAACTATCAACTGAAAAATGCTGGTGCTAAAATGCATATATTGTCAAATAGTGCATTTTTGACATTTCAAGGATTGCAACTTCGACATAAATAATTCTAAAAATGCTGGTATCCGATTGAACAAAATCAAAAGTATCACACAGACGGACGATAAACACAGGGTGGTCTGAACAGCTCATCTTGAGCTTTGCTCAGGTTAGCTAAAAACAAGAGTTTCAACATGATCATATTAACACTCTTATCAACTTTGGTCAGTACAAGAATAAAATTAAAGATGCTAAGTGTTTACAATAAAAAAAGTACAGACAAATAGATTACCTGATTGGCATAGCTAAAAACATTAATAATTAACCCCAGACACTTAAACATGCATTTGGGAACACATGGACAGACGGACGGATGGATGAAGCACAGTCATTCCACAAGTAATTGGCAAACTTTCTCACATAAAGTTTTAGGATTGAGCATGAGAACATACAACCTTAACAGTGAGAGGTAAGTGAGCTTGAGACGGCGCCTTAGAACACACGGCCATGGAGGACTCTCATTGTAAGAACAGCTTGAAGGCAGTGCTAAATACACAGAACTATGAAGTTTATTCTTGCCCAACTTGAACTAATGATACATAATAATAAAATAACAATGTAAAATTCTGTATAATCAATATATTTTATTACTTAATAATGTTTATAACATTTTAAAGTCACAGAAATGGAAACATGTGCCAGTTCTTGAAGGACAGTGTCGTTCAGTGGTAGAGTCTGCAACCTGGAATATAAAAAAAGCAACAGTATGATATAATGTTGCATAGCATTCTCTCTCTTTCTCTCTCACTTTAAGATATTTTTTTAAAAATTTGTGGCAGAATTATTTGAAAACAGCCACCATAATTTCCTACCTGTTTACAAGGTGGTTGATTTCTGTCATGTCATGTTGGCAGGGTGAAATCACGACACATTTTACACAAAAATTTGACATTCAGAGAGTGCAAAAACAATTTTGTTTTCGACCTGTTGTATTTGGGGGTATAAATATGTCATATTGGTTGGGGCATTTATTAGCAGTTTGGCCATCCTTAAAAAATATGTGTTTGTGTGCTCCGACCCAGTATTTCTTATGTGGGTAATTAGTAGTAAGTAGCTTTTTTTTTTTCTTTTGCCAAATTTTGATTTTGCATAGTCATTTTAACCAAAATGGACAGAAATCATGAAAAAAAAAAAAACTCTTTGAAATAAAAAAAATTGGAAAGCTGCAAATTTGAGGACCATGGCAAACAATTTTCAATATCTTTGCCCCGTCAACACAAAAACCCAACAAATAAGTAGTTAAATGTCTGGTCTTGTTTTCGCCCTGCAAAAGAGACATGGCAAGCACCAGTCATCTGCTTTATGGTTTATGTCCCATGTATGTTTACAATCAAGCAACATGCTTAATATCTTCCAAAAGGCATTAGCAATACACATTATAATACACACAATCCTTTCAAGAAGAGATAAATCAGTAAAATTATATTCTCATCTCCATGTATTTAGAAAAACTAGGCAACACGCCATCTTTAATAGAGTGGTGTCGGATAATATTTTCACCTTCATGATATTTTCATCTGTAGGTGTGTGTGTGTGTGTGTGGTGGTGGGGGAAGGGGGGGGGGGGTATTATAGCCATCATATTCACCCCACCCCACCCCCAACAATAGACTTACTACCTAGTAGGCCCAAAGGACCAGGACTGCACATAATTTTCAGAGGCATTTTTTTTATTTAACAATTTTCCTATTCATGTATAAATATACTAAGGTTAAAAATGTGTTTAATTGTCTGTATATATATATATATATATATATATATATATATATATATATATATATATATATATATATCTTTTACTACACTCAATCCAGTTACAGTAATGGCAATTTGATGTAAAATATCTAATTGTCTATTGTAAATGTCTCAAATATACCGCAAAACGCACCAGAGCCATTCTACAAATAAAAATATTTCCGGACCCCAATAGTTTTTAGGCTAACTTTTAGGCTATTTCCGCCCCTGCCCACTTCATCTTGTCTATCCCAACTTCAATTCGTTATAATATTATAAAAGATAACCTTCAAATGTACAACTTAATATGCTTCAACAGACAAAAATAATATGTTTGATTTATATACTTATGTAATTTATTTTACCCCCCTATAACATGAGATAGCTATCTGAAGTATATTATTTGTACTTGTTGAACGATAGTTTGAAAGTGAAGAAAATCAAATCATGCTATTCAATATATGAAATTTTGGGTGGGATGAAAATATATTGGCTATATTATAATATTTTCATCTGCCCCTTTTCTTACAAAATAGTAATATAATTGAGACAGTTACCTTATGTATTTTGAAAATACATAAGGTAACTGTCTCAATTATATTACTTTTGTTTGTTCAAATATAGCTTGTCACTATAGTGAAGATAATCAAGCTATAATTCAAAATATGAAACTTGGGATAAAAAAGTAAAAAAGTTTCTTTAAGGGGGTGGGGTGAAAACATAATCCCCCCCCCCCCCCCACACACACACACACACACCACCACCACCACCCCCTAAAGTCTTTCCTTGCAAGAACAGATTATGGTTATCTAAAGTAGCTTTTTTTGGGGTTATAGTTTGCCATTAAAGTGAAATTATTTTAAAACATGCGTTTGGGATAAAGGATTTTGGAGGGGTGGAGGAAGGGAAAGATATACTCTCACACATTCTTTTTTTCTTTTAAGTTTCCTTTAGCATTCAAGTTTAATGTATTCTCAATCATAATAAGTAGTTTTGCTCAAGTTTGAGAATTGGGGAAGAGGGGATGGGGCGCAGGGATGGGGAAATATTATATTCACCCGTGAGTGAATTTTTAGGTGGGTGAAAATATAATGTGACACCTCTTAATATGATTAATTATGGTGGAGAAATTTATATTCACCTCACAGCAGTTGGTCTATTTCCTATGGATGGCAGTAGTCTAGAAGAGCCACTCAGGTATGCTCAGCCATAGCAGAAGAATAATCATGGTGTGTTGTGTCCATCAGACCATCTCATTTGGTATGAAAACATAACCTGAAAATAAATGATCACATAAAGGAAAGAAGAAATGAACTGATAATACATGTAGAATAAAAGTATTAAAATATATTAAAGAACAAAAATCATGTTTAAAGTAATCTGTTTTTGAATTCCGTTCATAAATCTGTGTACATGTAAACATTGATAACGCAATGGGAATATACTCATGATAAAAAACAACACACAGACTAGCAACTATGTAGTGGGTGGGGTAATTTGAGCAAGGAATGATTCAATGTTGCAGTGTTTACTTCACTTTCTTGACATATGCGATCAGTTATGCAAATGAAAATAAACCATAGAATGTATATTACCTTCTGAAAACACTACTCCCCACTGCCTTCATCATAAAATGTGTTGTATCAGCGATTTCAGTATTCCATTCACATTTGCACGCTGTCTTGGTCCTATATGTAGGTCATCACGGTATCTGTCACGTGATGTTTCCATAGTTAATTATAGAAACAGAAAGTCGATCCGATTTTGAGATTCTGACAATGAAAACTGATTTTTTTTCTAATTGAAATTGATTATAAACTTGTTTTCCTTTTATGCCGGTTCACATCCATATCTATTGGTCACGAAACTCCGATAACGCATACAGTGTCTTAATAACATGTTAAATCATTTTGCTCGATGAAAAGTGGCGAAAATAGAGTTTCTCTAACACACAAACGTCTGTAATTCCTAATATGTGTTTTTAATCGGGTAAAAAATAAATATTGCCGCCATTTTGTTTTCTTCGACTTACGTAAAAAAAAAACTTACGCCAGCTAGAGAGGTACCGTAAAGTTACGTAAAAACTTACGATATTTTTAAGAAAATTCGTAATTTTTTTCTTCGTGAAACGGTCTTTTTCACGTAAGTTCGACTTACGTAAAAACTTACGATAAAAAATTGCGTACGATGTTTCGTGAAACGGCACCCTGTTTGATTGGTTAATTCTTGGTAACATCGTGGTAACGTTCTGTGCTGCGATTAGTCAAAACACGATATCTACCACGAATTTACCTAGACAGATGCGTTGGATGTAGCTTATCGGGCCCGGCCCTCGTTTATAGACTATCATAAAACACATAACAACATTATTAAATAATTCGAAATAGTGTTAAACATAATTTACCTTTAAGCTCATCTGCCGATTGAAGACAACAAAATATATCACGAAACAAAATTAGATATAATTTTGTTCATGGTTTGGGTATAACCAATTGTTTTTGATATGAAGAGGGACTGGACATTGTATCCTAGTTAAAGTAGAACTGCCGGGCCCGATTAGCTCAGTCGGTTACACGTCAGACTATCAATCCAGAGGTCGTGAGTTCGAATCCCCCGCCCGGCAACAGTCTCCGTGATGATTGATTTACGACATTGTGTCTCATTATCATTCGTCTCTCACCACTGTTTCAAGTGGGAAAGTTATCAGTTACTTGCGGAGATCGAGTGTGCTCGAGTACTGGTTAATCCCTGGAAACAACGGTTAGGTTAATTGATCGTATGTAAGCCCTCGATGGCATATAAATGACGCTAAAAATTAAATCAATCAATCAACTGTAGAACTGACCTAACTCTCCCTATTGGGTCCGTTAAATAGCAGTATATTTGAGCATGTTGATATGTCGTTGTTTCAGAGAAAGTTTCAATGGTCATAGATTAGTAAGCGTACAAATACTATGAATTGTGGGACGGGCATATAATTCCCTGCTTTTTAAAAAACTAAACACCGATTAGCCATAGAGTGAATCCAAATATTCCAAACCCCCTCATAATTTGTGAACATCCCTTATAAGGAAAACTAAATTACGTATCGGTTACTCCCATAATGCATATTTAAATTGTTAAACATCATTGGTTTAGACAAACAGTTACTGCGTTTCAAGAGTAGACATTTATTACGTTCGGATATGTAAGTATGTTTAAAATTATACAGTGCAGTAAAGACTTGATTTATTATGTAGGATATTTACGGATATATAGAAAGGTATATCTTACAGTTATACAAATATTCACATGTATAGAATTGCAATTAGTTGTTCAAAAATGTAACCATGTCTTAATGAAGTTGAACACCAAGTATTAAACGTATAGGATTTGGTTTAATTGGATTACGTGTTTTATTATAATAATAATAGCTTGTAAATTAATAAAACATAAAAAAGATAAAAAAACAATTATTTTAAAATACAGTCTCGTAAATGTAACACATTACAGTACTTCTAATAATAATGTTTGTACAAATGACTTACCAGAATCAAGGTCCCCACTGCTTGAAGTCCAGTAGCGATCTGGTCAAACTTAAGTACCAGATTTAGACATCAGACTATGTTTGGCGGGTTAATTGCACTGTGTTATTTAAGTTATTTCTGTAAGCGAAATCTAACAATATGCATGCATTTAAATAATCACTTGCATTCCAACGCTACAGTGCATGTACACAGACAACAGCCGATCCATTCAGAAGTGTACAGCCACTGCGACGTCACACATAAATAAATAAATACAAAGACAGAGGTCACAAGGGTCACAAACATATTAGACACAGGCAATTTAAAGCGGGCTTACACCATATAAATTTAAATATCAATACAGAATTGTAACCAGGGCTACACAAATAAGTATTCACATTTACACACACACAGACCGCGGCGTGGTCGAGTGGTAGAGCGTCCGCCTCTCATGCAGAAGGCCGTGGGTTCAATCCCAGGCCGGGGCATACCAAAGACTTTAAAAATGGTACTAGAAGCTTCATCGCTTGACGCTCAGCATTAAGAGGAGAGTTCTAGGTGTGGTTGACCCGTTGTCAGTATTATGTGACTGGGCGGGGTATCATACCATGTGTCTGTGGCATGATACTCCAGTGTGACAGCGCTTAGAATACTGTCTGAAGTAGACACCATCGCGGTATGACTGAAACATTGTTGAAAGCGACGCTAAACACCATACAACAACATCAACATCACACACACACACACACACATACATACATACATACATACATACATACATACAAATAATATATAATTAAGTCATTTGTGTATCTTTTTACGTTATTGAGATCTAAATAAATAAATGAATTGTAGTTATGAAGGTAAAAATGACATAATGTTATGGTACTTCTATTTATAATTCTACATCCCAACCATCTGTAATATGTAAATGCTACTGTATACTAACAGTTTAATATTATCATTTATTGAAAATAAATAGTTCATTGCGAAAGTGAAATTAAAGATACATTAATTTTCCACATTTATAAGCATATTCGTTCCTAAAATGCTTTAGGAAATACTACGTTCAATAACAGCATAGCAAACATTATCAAAATATAATTAGTTATAGAGAATACTAAACAAGAAGTGGCAACAGGAATCACCTTTTTGAAGCCAGTTTCATGTGAGCTCATCAGACCGTAACTGTCAACCACTTGGAGTTAAGCATGTTGTAAACTTTTAACATTTAAATCTTCTCCAAAAATACAACAAAACACCTCATGTGGGACTATTTCAGACATTTCACTGGATTATCGAGAGAAGTTACCCCCCTTGATATCGACCGTTTTTATCACTTACCTGGCTAAACCGTGATACATGTATTTGTAAAGGAGAAATTTAGTTTTATCATTATAACTGTTTCAATATTAATCTCTCTCCCAGCTTAGATATGAGGGACCATCTTTAGATGGGTGACGGTGGCTTGGTGCAGTGAATTCCCGCCTTAATAAGGGCGGAAATGTAGAATAGCGGGAAGAATCTCCCGCCAATTGTGGAAGTTATTCCCTAAGCCAGCCCTTCACATGGCTTGTCATGTGAAGCCTATATCTTGTGTTCTCAATCAGAATCAGATTCGTTAGAATTTGATTGTGATTCTAGTCTTCTTCTAGGCCTTAACCTTGACCAGGAGAGGGGACCATCTACATAGCGGTGGCTTGAGTGGATAGGTGGAGTGGCATATATTGTGCTTCGCACTGCCGGAGGCATACGTCCTTCGGACGATAGATTTTTTTTTAATTTCATATTTTAACTAAAGAACCTTCAAAAAGCTTAAAATTCAAGTACATTTCTTTTGTAATCTAAAACATTATTTAATGGTTTATTTTTTTTGCACAAATTTATGTTTTAATGTCTTTGTTATGAAATAATTCAGTGGACATAGAAAGAAAATTGATTAAAGAGTATGTATAATTGGAATACTCAATTTATTTATATCACTTGATTCTTAAATATCAAAACCAGTGATTAGATAACAATAATACATTACTCGAGGCATGTTAATTGAATAAAGATATTTAATAATGTAATTGGTTGATAATAATGTTAATACAGCATAATTAGCATATCATTGTTTTGAATTACTCAATTAAAGAAAATCTCCACGTATATGGACATATTGCTAATCAGTTCTCAAATGATCTGACCAAAAACGATAATCGGTTTTTTAAAGAAATTTTTAAATATGTGCAATAGTGCTATTTTTCTTCTTCATCTTTTTAATTAAAAACTTAGTTTATTGCAGATTTTAGTATAAAGATTAGCAGTATTTTACATGGAGTTTTATCATGTCAAAAAATGTGCTTTGTATTGATATTCATAATTTATGTTTTAAAATGTTTCTTATAATTCTTTTAAAATGGCTATGTACAAGTTTAAACGTTCATGTATAATTTATGTTTTGTTATAAGATGTGTAGATGAGACGAAAAGAAAGATAATACCTATGAAATGAATGGTGTTTTGCGGCACGAAAATATAATTATTTAAAGAAATATAATGGTACTGAGAATACTTCCTAAAGTTTGATAATCCGAAATAAATATTTTAACTGCAAACATGTTTCATTTAGTGCATGTTTATGTTCGTTTTTCAGTCATCGCATAGATATCGTGTAATTAACTTTTAAAACAAGTTCGTTAAGATAATCCAATATCAAATGTTTATCAAATTTTAACGTTTTCCTAAGATCAGTGAAATAATATTCAAATCTAATAATCCTTGTACAAATATCGCCCCCCACCCACCCCCTGTCTGTGTTTCAAGTCTCAAACAATGCGATAAGCCAGTGTCATTTATGAACTTAATTACCCCCTACCCCTGCCCCGGAGGCAAAACTTGTTCTTTTATTGGGGGTTATAATATAATCTGCTGGAATGTAATTGAGTAATTATATTTCAAGGTTGACGGACAAAACACTTCCCGGACACATTGTATTGTTATGCAAAGCGTTTCTGCGTATGTCACATTAACCTTGTACTTTACTGCAGTAAGGGAAGTCTTGATATTGATATGAGTGACTTTGCACATTGTATTGTTATGCAAAGCGTGTCTGTGTATGTCACATTAACCATGTACTTTACTGCAGTTAGGGAAGTCTTGATATTGATTTGAATGACTTTGCCAATGTATTGTTAAATATCTATTTTAAAACATATCGCGTGTTTCAATAGAGTACTAACATTACATGATCTGTAAGAAATATTTTGTGAATGTTTTAGTGTTTACTTTGTTAAACATGAAACAATTAAAGAAATATAAAGCTTCAGATAATTGCGGTATTACAAATCAAAGCAAAGAGATTTGTAAAACTGCTGCATAATACATCAGCTATTCACATTTATTAGCTTACTAAAATACGCTGCAATTTTCACTTAAAACTATTTCTGAAAAAATATATATACTTATTATGTAAAGTTACATTACCATAGCATATGTTACGGCTAATTTTGTTCCTGTGTTGATAAAAAGTGCATAACTCTTGTAAGTGGCTGAATGAAATCGGAATAATAGAACTTATTCCAAGTATATAAAGATGAATACAGTAGAACTTCGATGGATCGAACCCGACGGGACTGAACAAAATAGCCAACGAAGTTCTACTGTATATCAAAGTGGTATGCGAAAAACATTAATCTGTTGTAACAATATAATCTTATGATATTATAACAAGAGGTACTTTAAAGAAGTTGTTAAAAATGGATTTTGGTCAAATACCGTTTTAGGCTTTATTAAAAACGCATGCGCTAATATAAAGATGTCTGTTTCAAACAACCATAATAATTATATTTTAAAAAACAACAACATGAAGTTTGAATATCATAGCATTTGTCACGTTAACTAAGACAGTAATGCGTCCGACTATCGACCCTCGGGTCGTGAATTCGAATCCCCGACGGCACCAGTCTGTGATGACTGATTTACGACATTATGTTTTATTATCATTCTGTCTCTTCAAATATAAGTTTATATAATCTAATAACCGTAATAAATTATTGTGGAGCGCGAGGTCCAGTGGTAGAGCAACGAACCCATGATCGGAGGGTCGTGGGTTCGATCCTCCGCCAAGGCTATGTGTGGTGTCCTTTAGCAAGACACTTTTCCGCATATGCTTTGTACTGGTTTTAACCAGGAAGACTTCGAGCGTGATTTGCCTAAGTTGAAAGAACTTGTTTCACAATCGAAGTAAAATAAATAAATTTAAACTAAATTTATCAATAACAGTAACACAAAATAATCAATCTTTATCTGTTGACTGATAATAAAATAAACTTTATCAAAGTATATTGAAATTTGTAATTAAAATCATTAATCTATGTTATAATTTTGCACATTAAATTTAATCAAATGATTTTAGCGTTTATTAATAAGTAAAATTCATTAATTTCTTTTTTAAACTACACATCAAAATCACCAAAACTTGCTTATCAAAACGAATAGATATATCCCGAGGGCATATAACACGTCACGCCTACTTGATCTTAGTGTCAGAGCAGAACGATACCTGTATGTTTTATCACGGTCTAAGGGAAGTAATTGGAGTCATCTCCAATATCATCGAAATGCGCAGGGGCAATTATCGGATAACTCTTGGAAAATGTCTGAAAAAGTCCAGTATGTCATGCATTGTACAAGTTGTGCGCTAGAATATTTTTCCAAAGACCAGGTTTCCCGCACAGAAAACATCCCCAGTTCGTCTACCCAGTTGTGAACAAGGTCATAGCTGACCATATTGAGATTCAAACCCACGATCCCCGGATTGCGTCAGACTGAAAAGGCCGAACCCGGTTATATCAGTAGTGAGCGTGTCATTAAATAATACAATGTGCATTGGAAAAGTTTACTTTTATTTCATTTTTATTGTATTTATATACATACATATATATATATATATATATATATATATATATATATATATATATATATATATATATATATATATATATATGTGTGTGTGTGTGTGTGTGTGTGTGTGTGTGTGTGTGTGTGTGTGTCATATGCCCTTTCTCAATGTTTGTAGTGTACTCATTATAATGAGTATGATTATAAGAATGATGATACGTCCAGCAAAGTACATGGATATTTTAATGATAACTCTACATGCTGCTTTGGTGACTGTATTCTTTGCACGATCTTACTTTATTAAGTAGGAAATCGACTAACAATAATGATGTTTTAAGGAAGAAACCGATTCATCCAATTTATTTTATCCTTTCTTAATTATATAGTGTGTTTAATAGTGAATTAATCATTAACATACTCTGATTTAAATATATAGATTGAAATCAACTTGATTTGCTTCGTTTAATTTGTATTTTATCATTTGACCCAGATATACAAGTTTTTACATTTTAAATAACTAACAATGGTTTGTATTTAGATATTGGCACCAAGCAGGGAAAATGGGAAGTTCTAGTAGCAAATCGGGAGGAACGGTAAGTGGCAAAATAATGCAAATATGTCTAATTATAACATTTATACATAATGCAGATATATGAAATTAAAACACCCAAGTCCTATTTTTGGAGATGGGAATATAATATATAAAACACATAATATTCTAACGTATAATAGGGGCGATACAAAAAGTTTGATTTGATCAGTTATACTCATACTGATACAATCAAAGTCTGCGTTGCCATTTTCTTTAATTAAACTAAATACGGATAAATATGGTTGCCTTCATTAAATATATGAACGTTTGCTATATGCAGTTCATATACTACTTAAAGACGATTGTAAGGTTTTCAATGCACACCAATTCCTTATACTACAATTGATGCTATTTCGGGTGGCATCCTCTTTTACTGATACGCCTTAAATTGGTATCTTGTATTGTGTTCAATATATTAAATATGCTACTCGGTAACTGAATATAAGATAGAAATCTTAATATATATACAGTTGATACTCACCAACTCGAACTCTGATATTTCGAATTCCCGGTTATCTCAAATTTGAAGTTCGGTCCCGTTTTTTCCCCTTCTATTTCTATATTAATTAACTCATGATATATCAAATTCCAGTAATTCGAATTATTCACTATTTCGAATCTGTTTTTGGGTCCCTCCATCCTAAAATCTATTGATTTCTCACTCGTTATTTCGAATTTTTGTCATCGCCTGAAGATGAAAGGCAAACCGTCGAAGGTGATAATTGTTGATCCCATACCTGTAATTAATCGCTTCATGTGTCTGTACTGTCAGGTTAGTTAATTGTGTCATCAAATTGTTATGATACAAACACGAGCGATAAACACGCTAATTAGACAAACACCGCCGAAGTGTTTGAAGACGTTTTTGACATGTGCTATTTTTCGTCTTACTTTTTTATTTGTAAAATTGTTGTAACCATTGCTTGTGTGTAACCTGTGTTTATTTTTCAGTTGCCTATTCTATTTATTTGATATTCATGTAAATAAAAATTATAAAAAATAAAAGTATATTTTGTTTATCTATTATATCACACTCAAAAATATACAATTTTAACGCACTGTGCTAATAGACAATTACCCTACACACGGATAACAACACGCAACATACGTTTGCATAAAAGAAAATAAGGCATGTAAACAGTACAATTTACCACGATTTAAGATAAATCCACAGTACACATCAATATAAACATTGTTTATATCATGTGTAAATATAACGACAACGTGTAGTATTGAAAAAAACAAATAGAGGTATTTATATGTACAACATGTATATTTTCAACGATTTATGAAGTGGGTGGGGTAACGGTAAAGTTGAACAAAAATAGACTCCTGATAAATCGAACTTCGGTTATTTCGAATTATTTTTACGGTCCCATGGAATTCGAAATAACGAGTTTCGACTGTAATATAAATATGTTAATTTAGAATAAAAACTTTAATTTTGCAACTATGTTTTATTCATCGATGGAATACTTTTGATGTCATTCGAATGGGTATTGGATAGCATTTTGTCAAAATTTAAGCAAAATTTACCAATGAATTATATCAAAATATTAATTAAACGCTATGTTTTAATTGCAAAACTGAATAGATATTGACACTCGCCCGAAATGATCTTTTAAATCTTAAACAATTAAATTCAAGTTCATAACTTATTATCTTTTCCATGACAATTATTGTTATTTGCATGCATCTATGTATCAGTTTTAATTCAATACTAGATGTTAACAATTTTAAATATTTGTTTCGCATTTCTTGTATAACCCATATTTTCTAACCAAATTTCAAAGACAGGTATGTTGTTGAGGAGGTAACAAAATATCTGTAAAGTAATGTGTTTATTTTATTTCTGCTATTGCATATACATACAATAAACTTAAATACTGTGAAGTTTCATAAAATGCTATCCTTAGGAACAAATTGACAAAAACTTTAGAAATCTTTTATAGTTATTACAAATATAAACAATATTCTACAGATTGAAAATCTGTGACGACAATAATGAACAACATTATCAGGTAAAGTAGCTGCAAAACATTTCTGCATCCATATCGTCGTTGTTTCTAAAGTCTTTAATTTCTATAAAAAATACCCTCATTTGCAGTCAAAACATTTGTTTTGCACATAACAATAAAGGATGCATGTCGTTTGAGTGCTGCACGGTTCTCCGATTGCTTAACGTGTATGAGTGGAGTGACGAGAAGGAAAATTACTAAATAACGTAAATCTAACCTGCAGATAGTGATATGGTTTGTGTCACTTCTGATGTATATGGATGCACATTGTCCCCTAATAAAACGCGTTTTTGTGACGCCAATTCGCTCTGATACAACCTGTCAATAATTAATATGCTATCACCAAGCAGTCGATTTGTTTAGATGAACAATTTTACGCGCTTGTACTGAAAATCACTTCACAACGAGTAAAGCGTAGCTAGGATCAATTTATGGGTGGAGCTGACCTCCGAAAATAGGCTCGGCACCTGTCATGTACAAGATCAAGTTAGTGCTTGAAGATTAAAAAGGCATTGAATACGACATCGTTTTATTAATAATAAAATTTCAAAACTCTCACCAATTTTGCAACGCGTTGTATAGCACACAGTCTTGGACTCCGAAGTTGTTCAATTGAATATTATACAAAACATACATTCAAATGTTTCTATTGATAAACAGTTATTGTATATATAAAATGATATATGATCCTAGACAGCTAAAGTAATTACTGTTGAGTATATTGTATAAATAAACACGAACATGCAAAACATCTATCCCATGATGCATGACAAGAACGTGATAGTTATACATTATAAAGTGTCGAAATATTTATGTCATCATGTATGAAATACGTTATAAGTATTTATAACATTAAATTCATAATTTTCATTTTGAAACATGTCAAATTTGGCGTTATTTCAAAGTGTTTTCCTTTCTTATTTTCTTACCATTCTTATTCATTAAATCAATAGAAACATAAATGTAATGTTCTAGCTCCTGCTACCGTAGAAACTTTAAATACACACGTGCACTGATTTCTATATTTAATCTCTTTAAACTATCAATGTATTTACACGTGCAAAACATATGTTCAGCAACAGGAGCAAGTATGTTTGCATTTAGTAGACTTTTTCATGGCGACGTTATGATGATAGTCTTTAATGATTGGTACCATAGCTTGGCATCAATCATGTTTCAACAGATATTTTTATTGAAATGTAACTATTTGTAAAATAAATTGTATTACCAAAAGAAGTTCCATTTGGAAGATTAAACACAACAAAAACAGTAGCTAAACGAAAGTAGCATTTGTCAATTCGAACTTATGGTGAGCATAGTATATTTACATTGTGCAACTATCCTTTTTTACAAATGCATTATTCCGACGCATATAACATAACGTTGAAGAATTCTAGAAATAATATTGATAGTCACATAATGATTAGTTTTTAAACGACACTGTTTCCAGGGCGAGCCTAAATAACTCTCAAAAGGAGAAGCTAGACAATTGTTTGAGATGTTATTAAAATTCTTAATTATAATTGTTTTAGTGCATGAATTTGAGTTTCTCCAGCAAATACTGAAATGAAAAAAAGTATATTATCAGTTTTGTGGAAGAATATGCTCAGTTAATTAATAAATATGTCGATTTGTGAAATCTAATTGGTCTTTATAACATTGGAAAGAGTATTTTCATGTCATGAACACTGAGATTTCCCTATAGTTTGATTAATAACATATCACCGACATATGACCTCATATTGGCTTTGATATTGGGCTAATATGAATCCACTTAACTAATAATATTATAAAAAACTAAATCCTTTTTATCGTATTATTTTTGTTTCTGTTTATTAGAGTCACATCTATAAACACGGTTCAGACAGATTGAAAACAGACGATTTATATAAAGAAACAAGTCGTTTAACCCTCACAGACACAGAGAGAGGAGTTGTCAACGGCACAATAAAAATAATAGCCAGAGAATGGAAATGTTTTTTGAAGGATGCCTGCGTCGTAATTTATCTGAAAAATAACGACAAAATTGTATGTGGTTCTGAAAAAGCAAAGAATAAGCTTGTCGTCACTCAAGACCATGATGGGATAGTAAAATCATCATGGGAGAAAAAAAGTCTTTTGATGCATGTCAGAGATACCTTCAAACAAGTTATTGGTGGAATAAAACATATTTTTGTGAACATTGCCGAGAAAGCAATAGGTATGAGCGTGAATTTGAGTATAACAGAGAAATAACTTGTCTACAGATACGTATATGGAATTAAATCTTATCAAACACATTTGGTAAAATTCATTAAATACTGCAATTCCATGTATAAACTGGTCTTCAAAAACACACACGACAATTTCAAGTCAATTTCATATAAATGTTATATGTGTATAATATGAATAATAAATTTAGGGCCCTTAAGTTTAGTTTTACTTTTTATTTTTTAGATTCGTTAGATTTATACGGTTTTAATTAAGATGTAATTTATTTGTACTTTATTGTTTTGCAACTAATATCTCCAAAACCAGCGTTGCGTCACTAGTTTTATGAAAACTATCTATCCAGGGTTGAATTTGCATAATATTACCCTCGTCGAGGTTTTTATACGAGAATTGCTATAGGTATTCACTAAAGTACAACTCAGTACAAATCTATAATATCAATGTATTTAAAAACTGATTGAATAATTAACATGTATAGAAGAATGCTGTGTTTATGTGTATTTAACTACACAGACTTCGATTCCAATGAAACATGTGTGTAATCATAAACTTAATTAAACGTTATACACGCCACGTTGTACATTTGTATATACCATATGTGGTAGATGCCTTGAAATTGTATATATGGTTTGCATTGTAGCCAGGCACGATCGGCGTAGTCTGTCTGTACATTTATTTACAATAATTATCTCTTTATCAATGGATGGATAGCATGAAAGCTAACGCCATTTTCAACACAGTAAATATATAGTTCGCAGTTTTACGGGTGTAGGAATACCTTCGAATAAAACAAACTGTACTCGGGGAGTAAACCCAAAAGTTTTCGGGGAGTAAACCCACTGTACTCGGGGAGTAAACCCAACTGTTCGGGGAGTAAACCCAACTGTACTCGGGGAGTAAACCCACTGCACTCGGGGAGTAAACCCGACTGTACTCGGGGAGTCAACCCACTGTACTCGAGGAGTAAACCAACCTGTACTCGGGGAGTAAACCCAACTATACTCGGAGAGTAAACCCAACTGTACTCGGGGAGTAAACCCACTGTACTCGGAGCGTAAACCCACTGTACTCGGGGAGTAAACCCAACTGTACTCAGAGAGTAAACCCACTGTATTTGGGGAGTAAACCCACTGTACTCGGGGAGTAACCCAACTGTACTCGGGGAGTAAACCCACTGTATTCGGGAAGTAAACCCACAGTACTCGGGAAAAAATGTTTAAGTTGTATAGACACTGTGTTCGACTCCACGATCTTAGTGATTAGATGGCAGTATGACAGACAGTTGTATTAAGACCACGCCCGAGACGGTCACGGAATACCAGTTTTTTACGCAAAACTTACCGAATTCTTATCATAAAAGGATGCGAATAAGAGTAAGAACATAAGCATATATAATTCAAACACAGTCAGTATCTTGATATATTGAATTGTTCTACATCTGAATAGACTAATCTGTTAGTAGTGTAGTATACCCTCTATTTCCACACCAGTCATTCTATAAGCATAAAGATTAAATAAAGTTTCTTACACTGCAAAAACATCACATGTTCACGCTGTGAAGATAGTCACAAAATTACGTCAGCCACCAACTTTAAAATATTTAGGTGTGTATGACAAATAAATCACTGATCCATTTCTCAGATTGTCGTAGCCACCCGAGTCTGTATGTTTGTATATAAACATTATCGGAGCATCGCATTACATCGGGTAAAGGGACACATTAATGATTATGTTTAACTATAGTTAATGTATATGCGGATGACAAATTTACTTGAGGAGTGCGGATGTGTTACCACAATTAATTTGAGAAGTGAGTGTCTTGCTGGATATGTATTTCCTCAAGCTTAATTTATATTTTTACGGCAATGAACTCTTACATTTGTATCATCCTGCATGTTGCATACTGCAATTTGATCTATAAGTGTTATGTATTATCTAAACTATATATCTCTATACTATGTATATGCGCATGCGTTAATTATTCCTGTTACAGAGCATCTAAAAAAATCGCAGAACTATACATACACCCTAGTTATATATCTCAATACGTCTACTCTTTATTTTGTCAACATTTATCTCCCTTTCGTTAACGCTTCATTTACGCCGTACATATCGTGTTAACAGATACATGTTGTTGAAAGTTTAACGTTCGTGTTAGTGAGTATAATGCATGTTCTTGTGCGACTTTTTGTAAACTGAGGAGATGTTATTGACGGATGTATTATCATTCGTCAGACTCTATATCTGTATGGAAGAGTGTTGAAGCCATTGAATAACACCACACAATGGATCATATTGGCAGATTTAAACCGTAACGAAAAGCATATAATAACTAAACCCGGACGTTTAAGTGATACACTTTAACAGTTGGGATAAAATTAAATTAGTAAATCTGCCGAACAGCGTCTGCTGTTGTATACAAACGTCTCAGATAGTACATCGAAACTACGTAAATCGTCTGCAGTAACCATATAGCATAACAATGACCTTTTATTAAATGGATCAATGAGTCACGCATCTATACTCTCAAAAAGATTCCCTCCTCCAAACAAGATGGCGGGTTTACATATACTAATGATTAATAGCTATATTTACTGACTCGGCACATTCTAATTGGCAAATGCATATTTCTGCCTGCTGTTACATTACACATACATATTATGCGTTGTCAATTAATATTGCATTTTGCAGGGGAACTGATAACAATCATCGTTCTGATATAATTTGCAAAAGCAAAGATTTACAACAATTTCTACAATACTATATTTAAACATATTTTAATTAGCAGTTTTTTGTTGGTTGGAAGAACAGGAGTGACATGTATTTCCGTTTTGCAGTCGCAATTCTTTACTTCCTACTTCAAGCTTAACTTGTATATGTTGTTATAACTTGTTTCACAATCGAATTAAAATAAATAATCAAACACAAACTGATGAACACAATTATATAAATGCTCCAAAGATAACTGTTACGTTGAAGACTACCCCTAAGAGCTTACAGACTGGTAACTAAAATCCGGGCCCGATTAGCTCAGTCGGTTACGCAACTGACTGTCAATCCGGTGGTCGTGAGTCCGAATCCCCGTGGTTTGGTTAACTGATCGTCTGTTAGTCCTCGGTGGCATAAACATGACGCTAAATATTCAATCAATTAATCAATCAACCTACTTAAGATATCCATTTTTAAAAATGAGATACATAAATTATTAAACATTTGAATAACTGATTCACGAGACAATCAGCCAGTGCGGAACGTTGATAAAAATTCTTTATGTTTATAATGAAGCAAAAATCTGCTGTGAAAAGGAACATATACCAGCTTTTTGTAAATTACTATGTAATGTACTGCGTAACGCGGCATATCTGACTTATATAAGCCTGAAGGGACAAACGCAATGTTGATAAATGTTCACATTACTTTAGTTCTGCACGATATCGTGTATGTGTGCAGACCCGTAGATTCTTTTATACTTTTGAAGGGGTGAAGGCAGAAAACAATTTGAAGCTGTTAAATTGTGGAGTCGGCATCCAATTACACAAAGCTGACAGTGGAGAACAACTATCGTTATTTTCGTGGAATTCAAACGGTTTGACGACAAAACTTTCTGATCCAGACATTTAAACGAACTTAATAAAATACGAGGTGTTGTTTTAAAAAGAAAAGTAGAACAAATTAATGGTATATGTGACATGATGTGTTATCCCGCATGAGTCCCATTTATATCAGGAAACACACACCTGAAGTTTCATCGATGTATTGAACGTGGTTACTGAAATATGAGCTTGCTATAAAACCAAGTTTTATGAAAAGGGTAATAAGTCTGAATAAATTTAGAGTTATTCTCTTTATATTCCCTTCATGGTCAAATATACATCCATGAAGTTGGTATATGAGTAGAGATTACTGATATAGATAAATATGCATCAAACTTAGTATAAAATGGGCAATAACTCTGTCGCTTTAAAATAAAAATAATTTTTAGAGTTATATCCCTTGGCTATTTCACAGAATAACATATCGTGACGATGCAACATGACATGTACAGGCAACTGCCAATGACAAACTATGAGCCCAATGAGGACTTCAACGGGATCAAAGCTTCGAGTCTTCCCAATTCTATATTCCTAAAAGAAAGTATGTACTACTGCCATAAGACCATGTTTTATTTTTCTCCTTTTGATATTTTAGTTGGCATAATTAGTACTAAGTTTGAAAAATTCAATGAAACGCGTTTCACTTAAAATTCCATGGTACATGTATTAAAGCAGCGATTAATCGCAACGAAATTTCAAGAAATTATGTAAAGCGATAAAGTAGCTGATATTGGATGGCACGATAGTTACATAAAAAAAATGGAGGACCATAAAACAAAACATGGTCCAAATAAAAAATTGTTCAGTTGCAGTAGTGAACACATTCAGCAAAAAACTAATGAATGTATAACACGCCATGTATGTATTATCGAAATGCAGGTCATTTAAAAATGTCAATAAAACAAGACCCGTTGCCACGGGGCGAACTCGAATACTTTCCTCTACCTCTTCCTCACTACCTGTAACTAAGTCCTCTCCCTCATCCCAACTACCTGTAACTTAGTCCTCTCCCTCTTCCCCACTACCTGTAACTTAGTCCTCTCCCTCATCCCCACTACCTGTAACTCAGTCCTCTCCCTCATCCCCACTACATGTAACTTAGTCCTCTCCCTCTTTCCCACTACCTGTAACTAAGTCCTCTCCCTCATCCAAACTACCTGTAACTTAGTCCTCTCCCTCATCCCCACTACCTGTAACTCAGTCCTCTCCCTCATCCCAACTACATGTAACTTAATCCTCTCCCTCATCCCCACATCCAAACTACCTGTAACTTAAATTCTCTCCCTCATCCCAACTACCTGTAACTTAGTCCTCTCCCTCTTCCCAACTACCTGTAACTAAGTCCCCTCCCTCATCCCCACTACCTGTAACTCATTCCTCTCCCTCATCCAAACTACCTGTAACTTAGTCCTCTCCCTCTTCCCCACTACCTGTAACTTAGTCCTCTCCCTCACCCCACTACATGTAACTCAGTCCTCTCCCTCATCCCAACTGACTGTAACTTAGTCCTCTCCCTCATCCCCACTACCTGAAGCTAAGTCCTCTCCCTCTTCCCCACTACCAGTAACTCAGTCCTCTCCCTCATCCCCACTACCTGTAACTAAGTCCTCTCCCTCATTCCCACTAACTGTAACTTAGTCATCTCCCTCATCCCCACTACCTGTAACTAAGTCCTCTCTCTCATCCCCATTACCTGTAACTAAGCCCTCTTCCCCACTACCTGTAACTTAATTCTCTTCCTCATCTCCACTACCTGTAACTAAGTCCTCTCCCTCTTTCCCACTACCAGTAACTAAGTCCTCTCCCTCATCCCCACTACCTGTAACTTAGTCCTCTCCCTCATTCCCACTACCTGTAACTTAGTCATCTCCCTCATCCCCACTACCTGTAACTAAGTCCTCTCCCTCTTCCCCACTACCTGTAACTTAATTCTCTCCCTCATCCCCACTACTTGTAGCTTAGTCCTCTCCCTCATCCCCACTACCTGTAATTAAGTTAATTGCTTTCAGTAATTGTACAGTCATGAAATACGCATGATCCGCAATCAACACATATGGAATGTTTATATGAGATTTGTGCATCTAAGGATACGATGCAATTTTGATTAAATGTTCATCGAAAATTATGTCTGACAATTGAAAACCTCAATATTCTTGGTCACATATGACAAATGTTGTAACAAAATGAAATTTTATTTTCCCCTTAGACCAACAAAACTTGATCTTGTTTGTGGCATGACGTCATGGTATTTGGATCATTTATTCCAAAATCGCCGAACGGACAGGCTTTTTTAAAATACCTCAACGAATCAAACAATTACCATTCGGACATGAATATAAATTTCTATAAACATAACGATGCCAAAATGTCTGGCTATAACCTATGTTCTACAGACATTATGTCATGGTGAGAATTTGTACCAAGCTATTAAAAAATACATTTACTTAAAATAAAACAGTTACAGTCCGGACACGAATCAGTGTGACCTTAACATATAAAGCACGAAATTCAATCTTGATCACATCACATGGACAACAAATATGGAAAAAGATGTGTGCATTAATGAAGGAACTACATATCGGACATGATTTCGTCTCCAGCCGGACGGACAGACAAGCGGACAGGCGGTTGAACATGGTGTAACCAGTTTTGTCCTCAGGATATAAAAAACAAAACACATGAAAATACATGGAAACGCAGAACAAGGTTAAGAAGGGACTTACTTGGAAATGATAAAGTGACAGTTCTGCACGAAGTACAAAATTATTCAGTAACAAACATTTACTGCACGATATGGATATATATGTTCGTGCTAAATATGTTTCACATGTCTCGTGTGTAGTAGTTTATATTTCAGTCTCCTTTACCAGTGTTTCAATTGCATATTTAAATTATGTTTGATTTTCGAAAATCGATATTGGCATATCACAAATATCACAATTCAGTAAAATTCACTGTCTTGTGATTTTGTTGCATTTCACATAGATGTTAACCGAATGTACATTTTTTTGTTTAGTTTGACCTTACGATTGTATTTGTTTGTCGTAAGTATATATATTCTCTATAGTCACGCCCCCACTGACTTACATGTCCATTCAGGCATCACTATACAGTTGAATTTTATTCTTTGTTCCAAATAAGATAAGGTACAGGATATCATCGGTAAAAACTGATAGGGTGACCAGCTCTTTTTAAAGACATTGCAGTGACAACCTTCACTTTTAATGAATAACAAGCTAAATGCTCTTAAATACATGTTTCTGTGAAAATCCTATAAATGTCATCTTTTTACACCAGTGACGTCTTAGTCTTATTACAGAATATCCAATGCCAGCTCTTGTTCTACTTATCTGAAACAATAAACCACAGTCACTGTGAACCATTTTGAAAACATTTCAAACCAAATTACATGTGACATTTTTAAGCGCACTTGTTATGTTACCGTGACAAAAAGGGACGCTACTGTGTAGTGACTCATAAAGACAGACACATAGAGTTATACGCATCTACTGACTAGTTACTACGGTCATACCACTTTGTAATAAGGGTGAATAACCATTCGGTAATAATATGGTTATTTAATTTAAGTAATGTGCTCATCCTTAAAACCCGCTACAATCCTTAGGGCACAAATGGTAATTATCCCATACCGTATATTATCTGCAACTATTGAACCGTTATATATGTCTTCCTCATATGTCACCGGTCGATTTCTACATAGAATGGTATCCTACTTACTGAATGCTAAAAGTAGTATTCCAGTTTTAAGTATTGATTGATGATTGATTGATTGATTGAGCATTAAATGTCATGTTATGCCATCGAGGGGTAACAGACGATCAGTTAACCTAACCACTGTATCATGGAACCCTGAAAGGTTTACCGATACTCTAGCACACCCCACCAAGTAATTGATAACTTTCCCACTTGAATCAGCGGTGAAAGATGAATGATAATGAAACACAATGTCGTATATCAATCATCACGGAAACTGTTGCCGGGCGGGGATTCGAACTCACGGTCCCTGGATTGATAGTCAGGCGCGTTACCGACTAAGCTAATCGGGCCGCTTAAATATTAAATAGGTATACGGTTTGTTTGTTTGTTTGTTCGTTCGTTCGTTCGTTCGTTCGTTCGTTCGTTTATCTGTTTGGTTTTGTTTGTTTAAATATTTAATGCTATCAATTTTATGCTTTCGAGAGCTAACAGACGATCAGATGACCTAACCACTCTCTACCACGGAGCTTAAAAGGTTAACATGTACTCGATCTCCGTAAGTTACTGATAACTTTCCCATTTGAATCATTGGTGAGAGATGAATGATAATGAAACACAATGCGTATATCAATCATCACGGAGACTGTTGCCGGGCGAGGATTCGAACTCACGGCCCCTGGATTGATAGTCAGGCGCGTTACCGACTGAGCTTATCGGGCCACTTGAATATTAAATGAGTATACGGTTTGTTTGTTTGTTTGTGTGTTTGTTTGTTTGTTTGTTTGTTTGTTTAAATATTTAATGCTATCAATTTTATGCTTTCGAGAGTTAACAGACGATCAGATGATCTAACCACTCTCTACCTGGGAGCTTAAGGTTATCATGTACTCGATCTCCATAAGTTACTGATAACTTTCCCGTTGGAATCAGCGGCGGTAAGAGACGGACGACAATGAGAAGCAATATCGAAAATCGATCATCGATGAGACTGTGACCAGTCGGGGATTCGATATCACGACTGCTGGATTGATATTCAGACGCGTTACCGACTGAGTTAATCGGACCCGACCCACATGCGTTTGATATAATATAATACTCGTAAAGAGATAAAGTTGAGAAATAAACGCAGCCATACATACAAGGATAATGCAACAAGATGATTATCACGTACATTCACACGATCACATTACAACCGTACGGAGATGTAGCAAGGTTTCGTGAAAGATAGAAATAAAACCATTATGTACACCTGATACCTGATATGTGTTATTATTTCAAATCACAAAAGGAAGTCGGGCAAACTAGGATAGGCTATATTTATCGCAGTTGAACGTGTTGACAAGCTTATATTTTATTAAAATTTAAAAAAACATATGAAATATTTCAATGACATGACATCTTCAAGGTAACAGGCAAACAAACATAACATCCGAAACACATTTAACTGTGAACTAACTATTTATGGAATCTGATCTGATTCAGTAAAACAACCTTGTTTACTCTATAAACAGCAGTTTGTACAATATCTTCAGATTACAAAGTCATGGTCAAATTCATTAAATTTAATAGGACAGTTCAGTATATCTCAAAATCGTGGCAATTAGATAAACATTTTCCGCATCTTGCTAGAACCTGCAATTAATGTAGGATAAATAACTATAATATAATGTTATATATTCCTATAGCTATATTACATGTATAGTGGTACGTATTCATATAACTATATTATAGTGTTACATTTTCCTATAGCTACACTGGAGTTTTACACACTCCTATAGCTATATTATAGTGTTACATACTCCTAAAGCTATATTATAGTGTTACATACTCCTAAAGCTATATTATAGTGTTACATACTCCTATAGCTGTATTATAGTGTTACATATTCCTATAGCTATACTGTAGTGTTATATATTCCTATAACTATTTTATAGTGTTTCATATTCCTATAGCTATATTATAGAGTTACATATAACTATATTATAGTGTTACATATTCCTATAGCTATATTATAATTGTACATATTCATATAGCTATATTATAGTGTTACTTTTTCCTATAGCTACACTGGAGTGTTACATACTCCTATAGCTATAATATAGTGTTACATACTCCTATAGCTATATAACAGTGTTACATACTCCTATAGCTATATTATAGTGTTACATACTCCTATAGCTATATTGTAGTGTTACATACTCCTATAGCTGTATTGTAGTGTTACATACTCCTATAGTTATATTGTAGTGTTACATACTCCTATAGCTATATTATATTGTTACATATTCCTATAGCTATATTGTAGTGTTACATATTCCTATAGCTATATTGTAGTTTTACATACTCCTTTAGCTATATTGTAGTGTTAGATATTTCTATAGCTTTATTGTAGTGTTACATAGTCCTATAGCTATATTGTAGTGTTACATACTCCTATAGCTATATTGTAGTGTTACATATTCTTATAGCTATATTGTAGTTTTACATATTCCTATAGCTATATTGTAGTTTTACCTTTTCTTATAGCTATAGTATAGTGTTACATACTCCTATAGCTATATTATAGTGTTACATACTCCTATAGCTATATTGAAGTGTTAAATATTCCTATAGCTACACTATAGTGTTACATACTCCTATAGCTATATTATGGTGTTACATATTCCTATGGCTATATTATAGTGTAACATACTCCTATAGCTATATTATGGTGTTACATATTCCTATAGCTATATTATGGTGTTACATATTCCTATAGCGATATTATAGTGTAAATTACTACTATAGCTATATTATAGTGTTACATACTCCTATAGCTATGTTATGGTGTAACATACTCCTATAGCTATATTATGGTGTTACATATTCCTATAGCTATATTATAGTGTAACATACTCCTATAGCTATATTATGGTGTTACATATTCCTATAGCTATATTATAGTGTAACATAGTCCTATAGCTATATTATGGTGTTATATACTCCTATAGCTATATTATGGTGTAACATACTCATATAGCTATATTATAGTGTAACATACTCCTATAGCTATATTATAGTGTAACATATTTCTATAGCTATATTATAGTGTAACATATTTCTATAGCTATATTATAGTATTACATACTCCTATAGCTATATTATAGTGTAACAAACTTCTATAGCTATATAATAGTGTTACATATTCCTATAACTTTATTATAGTGTAACATACTTCTATAGCTATATTATGGTGTTACATACTCCTATAGCTATATTATAGTGTAACCTACTTCTATAGCTATATTATAGTGTTACTTTGGACGCCTCTAATATAGACGCGTTTGGACGCCTCTAATATAGAAGGCTTTGGACACCTCTAATATAGACGCCTTTGGATGCCTCTAATATAGACGCCTTTGGACACCTCTAACATAGATGCCTTCGGACGACTCTAATATAGACGCCTTTGGATGTCTCTAATATAAAAGACCATCGAAACCTCTAATATAGAGGCCTTTGGACGCCTCTAATATAGACGCCTTTGGACGCCTCTAATATAGAAGGCTTTGGACACCTCTAATATAGAGGCCTTTGGACGCCTTTTATATAGACGCCTTTGACCGCTTTAATATAAACGGCTTTTGACGCCTCTAATATAGACGCCTTTGGACGCCTCTAATATAGACGCCTTTTGACACATAATATAGAAGGCTTTTGAATTATTGGGTGAATTATGTTTATATTAACTGACAGAGTTGAAAACAGTGCAGGAAGTGTTCAGATTGCTCGTTACGAGCAATCTGAACTCTTCCTGCACTGTTTTCAAAGGCCTTCTGTGATTTGTGCGGAAAAAAGCGTATCTATGGAGTAAAGGGTTAAGTTCAAGGAAATTGCTTTGATACCTTTTGAGAAACTACATAAAATGTCAGGTACGTAAAATGTCAGGTACATAAAATGTCAGGTAGCTTTGTAATCCCCTTTATCGGAATGAGCCGATAAAAGAAAATAAAACCAGGGAAGTATCTTTCCTTCTTTCTCTTCAACAAATACTCTCATTTTTTTTGTTCGAAATATTCTGAATAAACCATTACTTCATTTATCAAAGCGCATGTGGCCAAACTGAATTTATTATGGAACAATATGATAAAGTGTTTATAAAATGTAAAAAAAACAGTTATGGAAGCAGATTTACCCAAACTACTAAAGCTTTTTTTTCTATATACTTTCCACATGATTTGTTAAACGTATGCCTTCATGCTTTATTGTTTAATGTAAGATTAATATATGTACTTATGTGAATAAAACAGTGCTTAAACTTAATTTCACATAATCGGAGTTTCGGAAATATAGGTGTTAACCCACCATTGATTTTTGTTCTTTATTCTATAGTAAATAATAAAAGTTTGAAGGCTTGTCATTCACAGAGAATCCCAAATGAAAGAAGTGAAACCTACATTTTACTGTTTGTCAACCTCTGCACTATCAAAATATGATGAGAAAAGTAGGGGTCATATGTCATATAAGATTTTTTTTTTCTGCTCATTGTGTACACTGGTGACAAGGTGAAAGTAGACTTCCGAAATCATGAATTCATACCCCAATTTCCAAGCATGATTTTTTTTCTAAATTCACAATTCAAACATGACAATGCTATCAAAATGTTCAAAATACATCAATCATGCCATTCAAATAAAAAAAAAAATGAGCATTAAAATAAGGAAAATGCATTTTTAAAGAAGAAGAATTGAGGATTATTTATAACCGCCATTATGCGACTACCCCACGGAGGCAGTTCCTTTTTGCAATGGTGGTACTATGCCTGTTCGACCGTTAATTACAATAGCTGAAAGCATGGATTGTTAATAGTTGAAAATACTTGCATATAGAGGATGTTCTATTTATAGCATCCAGCATAACGCGTGGCTGTTTAACTCTACTTAGAATACTGTCTATTATATGGTAAAACAGGAAAACAATAAAACACACTGTTATTTAAATCATTGGTTATGTCGTTATATTTAACTCTGTATTGCTATGGGAAAATACTGTAACAGACTTAAGTGGGTGCGAAAAGTTTTAACTTTCTTTACTTCTGTTTTGTCTTCTCCTATTATCCGTACTGTTTACATACTCAGTACATTTAAAAATTATAAATTGTATGTGTACAGTGTGTATATCTGAGCACATAATACTTAACCGTTATTGCACTATCTATATATCTCTATAACATTTTAGTATATATCTACGACGTGTTGCAAAAAACTAGTCAGAGTACAGAGTGTTTACCACAAGTAAAGGAAGACTCCGTCAATATTAGCACTGACTTGATATAGTAAACAGACTGGCGCCGATTTAGCGCAGAAGTTCCTTTTCGAGGCAGACCCCAACCATAAAGTGTACATTGCCTCGAATTACATTACGTGTTAACCGGTTAAAGTTAGACGTGCGTTTCAGCCCCTGCTAAATTATTGTTTTAGTAGTGGATGGCATTGATTGTTTGGAAGAACTTAATACAATTGGCAATATATCACTAGGACATTGATCAATATTAATACACGAAACAGACACGTATATATATATACGTCTCGTACAAGAGATAATTATTTGTGAATAACCAGACATAAATGTACTGACTAGACTACGGCGATCGCGCCTAGCTACAATGCAAACCATAGATACAATAGCAATGCCTCTGCCAAAACAATAAATTTGGTGTCAACCATGACTTATTCGCAACACATCTGGACTCGACGGACACTTTACATACATGAACTGATAGCTATATATATGTAGGATCCAGTTACGGATTCACGACTACTCACATGCTATATAAAGGACAGATTTTGAAACCAGTTGGATCAAGAAGATCCATTAAATTGATATGTGTTTTTATTTCATAAAGGGAGATAATTAAATTCACAAAAAATATATGATATATATATGGAGATAATTATTTGTGAATTCTGTTGTTGTGAATTTAATTATCTCCCTTTATATACATATTAGTGTGCATGCAAGTAAGCTTATGGAAGGAAAGAACGAAATATGTTTATGCTCGTAGAATATATCAGGTTTTCCTGCAATGAAGACAATATTTGTATCGGGGGCATTAAATTTATTACAAAAAAAAGAGAACAATTCCATTGGCGGTGAGAATATCCGAAGCTAGTCGGACCAGATCAGATTTTCAATATAGATACAAACCTGAAAGGTCACATTGAAAAATAACTCGTGCAGCAATGAAGTTTATATCTTGTTTCAGGGTGCCAAAGAAATTATAGCACTAAAAGGACCACTGTAACTCCAAGACTGGCACAAGAGAAGACACATTGATTATTTTATATAACATGCAGAAATTCTGCAGTTCTGCAGCTGTTAAGTTTCAATGTTTGATATGTATTGTATTAATATCCTTTGATCGGTATGTTAATTTGTTTTATACATAAATGACAAACCTGGACTTTTCCTGTTGGCGTCATATAACCTTAATGTGTAGACAGATTAAGTAGAAGAGATAGAAAACACCAATCCGGAAATACAAAATAGCTGTTATCAGGGTAATAATTGAACGAAATGTTGTCACAGGAGCCACTCATCCTTCATGAAATTCTCCTATTATCGCTTGAGTGTATACAGTATATGGTCTCTCCCTCGAATATTTGAGCTAAATATTGTATTTCCATGTATAGTAATTTTCTAAAAATTCCAGTTAAACTATGCACAGCTGTTAGTGTCAAATTCAAAAATTGACCATGACCCCTTATTATTTTTTTCTGAATAAAGTGGTCTCCTCTTCTCCGGGCCTTAATCAAAGCCTGCTTAAGTTTAATTTTGGATCCCAACAGAAAACTCTGCATCCGCATTAAAAGTCTAGATAGATAGATAGGTAGGTAGGCAGGTAGATATGTGGGTGGGTGTTTGATTGGTGAATGGATGGATGGATGGGTGGTGAGTTGATGGATGGATAGACGGACGGATGAATGGACGGATGGACGAACGTACAGTAACTCGATAGAGGATTTAAACCTGCATAGTCTTACGTAAACCGAAATGGCGTTTTCAATCCAAATCTCAGCTCTAACATAAAACAGTCACTTTTGGTCTACTATATTGAATATCATTAGCTATATATTGTTTGGTTACGTGCGTGTATGATTAAGATGGATTTTATCACTGAATATAATATTTTTGTGCAAACTGTACGATTGATAAAATAATAACTTCAAAGTTATGCTACCATACAAGAATTATAATACGGAACATGTGACAAAGAAAAAGTAGAAACATCAATATAAGTCTGTTTTTAGTTTCCAGAATGTGTTGATTCCGAAATGTCCGTTTAAATTGTTTCAGTTTTGATATTTATCCAATGGAAAACGGCACATCAAGCTATAACTTCTCTTCTCAATCTAGGATTAGAGCTATCGGGATTGTTTTCTGGCTTTTATACACTGACATACTCGTTTTGTGTATATACCGTTTCTTCTACTACATATGAATGAAACATGTGAGAAAAATCTGATACTTTTATAATATTTGTTCAAATTTAATATTTAATAGTTTTACTCGACAATGTGTTCTTGTTTTTGCATTACAATTTAATTCTACAACATAGCGCATGTTTGGTAATATATACTTTACCAGTTGATCATTGTAAGTTCCTCATTGTTTTAGTTATTACCAGAAAGACTGGAGACTCATGGTTCGTGCGTTTGTTTTAAATTCTAATCTTGTTTCATTTTATGTTTATATAAACCTGAGCGCAAGCGTGTTTTACATTACAGGTACAAACACATATATTGTCATGTGTGCAATACAGTATATTCGTTGTAAGTGATGACATGGACTAGCGGGCCTTGTATCACCAGTAAACCATGTTTAAATTCCTTACTGACAGATCAGCTATTAGACGATGACACCTATTGTCAACTCATGTGTACAAATACATTACGCCTCATTATTATTATTTTAAATATTGTGCATGGCTATTCTGCCGTAATGACTACGTATTCTGTTTGACATACACTTTATTACAAGTAACATATGGTTTCTCACGTAATTGTGTGTCACTCCTCGGGAGTAATGTGGTATTTGGAATGCACATGAATGTAAGTAAAACTATGTTTATTTGATGTGCTAAAGGACTAAAACTCGTGATTAAACCACGTGTTTCATTATTTGAATATTAAGCGTCACCTTTATGTCATCGAAGATGAGTAACAAGGATTCTGCTTTTTTTCTCTTCTTTATATCAAGTATTAATAATATTAAGATCTAAAATAATGTTAATTGGGTTAAAGGTTCGGATTAAAAATTCCGTCTGAAGGGAGATAACTGTTTTTGAAGGAAACGAAGCTCTATCATAAGTTTTAAAACGCCACGTCATAAATTGTTTCAACGTCACTGCAGGGTAGGATGAGCTGGTTGAAGGGGTGAAGGGTGAAAATTCCGTACCCGGTAAAAAAACGCAGAAATCCTTGTCCGGCATGCAAATAAATAATTATATATAGTTTTTAGTATGTTATGTATCGTTTGGAAAAAAATATAATGTCTAAAAAAATGTATAAGAAGTGACTCATGTTTCAATGCTAACTTTTCGTTTTGTGATTCCATTCTACGGGAATCCCTACATTTAAAATATGGATACTCTCCTAATAGAAGATAGGGTCTCACTAAGGTTATAATTTTATACTAATAACAAAAAATATTTTCAAGCAGTCAGCTTATTAAACTAAAATGTTCCTCCGCTAAAGACGATCATTTGCACCAGTACATACGACTGTCTACTGTAATAAATGGACACAACTTGTGACCTGTCCAGTAATCCAACCCACATATATGACCATATAGATTCCACAAATATTTGCCAGTTTTAACGTGTAATGTGAATATTCCCAATTCCCAATTCCCAATTCCCAAATTAATAAGCTCTATATGGAAGTATACTAATAAAACTATTGAAGTTCATGGTAGTTTTTACTTGCAGTGGCGGTATTTCACATAAATGGTTCAGTGTGATGTGTAGTTTCAACTTTTACTGCAACACAAAGAATGACAATTTGAGATTTCCATTATATATCTTATCAAATTGATTTAACAAATGTTCAATTTTACAACCAATCGAATATAAAATAGTCATGTATATCAAAAGCACACTTCTTTGACAATGTAATGTTTTATGTTACATCACGGGTATATACATATTTTCAGAAGTTGTAATAAGTTCCAAACTATGCACTAAATCTTTACTGTTTTTTTTTTAATATACAAATAAAGTCTATGCTGTAACCCTCGATGATCATTTCGGTAAGTCGGTTGCTCTTGGCAGCTGATAAATTATAATACACATATAAATCTTTAAAACAGTTCACGATTTCATATTACATTTTTGTCCGACTATTATGCATAAACGAAAATACTGTTACTAAGGACGTCATAAAAACAAGTTAATCTTCTACAGAAATGTAGACTTTAATAAAACAGTTCCTGATTAAAGATTGTAGTTAGTTCAATTTCCAATATCTTAATCATTTTCAACTAAATCATGTCATTTTAAGATGAATTTATTGTTCCACACACAAGTTAACTTAGAATTTACTTACTTTATTTTTTTATGAAAGGGACGAATACATTTAATTTCAGCCTAGTCAGATCACGTACTTGAAATAAGTGAACCTTTCAGAATCGTACCTTTAGTTAAAATCATAGTATTTCTGACAACATGTTCAGTTTTTTTATACAGAAAGCCGGAGGAAAATGACGGGCGGACTATGTTCATCGTTACTATCCGTCGCTAATAAGCATGAAAATCCCTAGTTTAAACAGTATTTAATCCACATAAGTACATATATATGAAAATCCCTAGAGTTCAGACTTTATTACTCTCTATTAAATAGCTTTCTTGTAAAAACTTTAAATATAAAACGTAATGACTCAAACATTTTCGCAAGTTATCCATTTATATTCCGTACAGTGAAAGTAACATTTTTATACGACAAATACATAAAACAATCACGAACTAATTTTCTTGTCGAGTGAGTTTGAAACGATTAGAAAGTAATTAAGCGGTTTATTTAATGAGCTACATTTTAAATAAACACGCAACTTCCTAAAGAGTTGCCGACTCAAAAACATATATACAGATAGACAAAAAAGTTATTACTATTATTAAACAGTCAAACCTGTGTAAGCGGTCACCTCTATCAAACAACCACTTGTCTTAGGCAGCCACATTTTCTATTTCCCATTCCTATGCTTAAAGAGCAAATTAACCTGTATTTAGCAACAACCTGTGTTAAAAGACCACTTTTGCTATTTCCCTTGACTGGCTGCTTAAGACAGGTTTTACTGTATATAATAAACTAAATAGTTTACATACGAGTCACTTTACCCATAATGCAGCCTTTACGTGTCGTTACAATAACAATACAAGTACCTTATTAATGTAAACTAATAATTATCTTATTACCCTGAGACCGCGGCGTGGTAAAGTGGAAGAGCGTCCGCCTCGCATGCGGAAGGTCGTGGGTTCGATCCCCGGCAGGGTCATACCAAAGATTTAAAAATGGTACAAGAAGCTTTCTCGCTCAGCATTTAGAGGAAAGTTCTAGGTCTGGTCGGCCCGGTGTCAGTTTAATGTGACTCGGTGGGGTATCATACCATGTGTCTGCGGCATGATACTCCAGTGTGACAGCGCTTAGAATACTGTCTCAAGTAGACACCGTCGCAACCAACACCAACACCAACACCACCACCACCACCACCACCACCACCAACAACAACAACACAACTTATTACCCTGATTCTTTCAGAATAAATGTAACTTACTATACATAACCGATCGCATTATTGTCAAATCTTATTTGGTATAAGTATAATAAGTATATCGTTATATAACCACACGTGTACATTTTAACAAGCATGTCTATATATAGATTTATAAAACGTAATATATTAAACGTCGCTAATGAATACCGTAAGATCAAAAGTGGTTCAGCAAAAGCAAGATATTTCATTTATATTATATATAACCTCATTTATGAGAGCTGCCAGATATGCCAGTATAGCTGTGTCATTTTATGATTATATTACATATTTGTATAAGTAACTGAAAATATATTTATATGCGAAAGATAACTTACTTTATCATTTTCCATCTCTGACAGGCTATGTGCTCAAATACAAAATAATCATATATATTTATGTATAATATATGTCTGCGATGGCTATATTAACGTATATCCAAGTACAAAAAATAGGTGCTATACTTATTATCTGTCAAAAGAATATAATTTAAATGTGCATACATTTTTTTATCATGCTCTATTTTTCGTTGATGCTATTCGAGTTTTTAGACATTTTCAATAATATAAAAAAAAGCTTAAAACGCTCACTATTGCATGATGCATTAATCCTATGATGTTTATGAAAGTACAACAATCGGATTTAACGAATAAAGTATCTATGATTTATGAATGTCATATCAGAATCAACTACTTTGAATTAATAGTTCAAGTTATTTTGATACACTTTTATACATGTTCGCTTTTATAATCACTGCAGTCTCAAACAGGCTTCCTGAAAGATCACGTTCATCCTGACGGTCCGTCGTCACCAAAGAAGTAGAACAAATAGCTTCTGAATATATTTAAGGACGATTGCTATTGCGAGATAATTCTGCCAATTTAGAGAATTGTTTCCGGAAACAAAAATGCCAAAAAGCAAACTCCTGGTTTATCAAGATAAGATGAGAGACATCAAATCGCGTTGGGTGCAAAAAGGCATAGGGGTGCGCTTGAGAGATGTGTTTAAAAAAGTGACGGATACAATAGTGAATGCATTTAGAGAGATTATAGTGATACATAGGGCAGCTCTAGCAGCTGTTTCTGGCCATGTTACTATTGGATAGAGATGAAAAACATTACAAACAAAGGAAGTTTATTTATGCAAACACACTTTTTAATAGGGGAAATTTTTTTTCAGTTCGTTTTTCAGTTACTAGTATTCTTAAAACAGCGAAAACCTCTCATTGGTATCATAGTTTTATGTTTAAAATGTGATTTATTTAAAAATGCAAATTATAAACAGAACAATATTGAAGAAATGAATATTGTTTTAAGGTTGTTGGCTAGGACGTTTTCAGATTGTCATGTTTTATATTTAGTTATATTTCTTTCAAGAAACTATTGTCCTTGCTGCAATCTTATGGCTATGAATACATCGAACATTTTAAGCCACAAACATATCTATTTTATCATTTAACAAAAACATTCGATTTTTGTTCATCTTTTGACATGAAACCAAGAAATATAGGGTGTAGGGGTAAATTTTAGCGATATAAATATTTTTCCAAGCGATAAAATATTGTTTTGTTCTTTTCAAAAAAAATTGTTCAAGTGTATGATAGTATGTATTACATTTTTTAAAAACTTAAACGTAACATTTTTATGTGTTCAAATATAAACATTTTAAACCCCTAAATATGCACTGTTTAAGGTCATTCGACAAATATTACTTTTATAAAAACGACAGCCTGTGATTTTCTTAATAAATTCTGAAAATGCTTATATTGGACCAAAGGTAAACTAAAATATAAAATCATCTAACTATTCAAACATCTATTTTTATGTGTTGTGTTTTTGTGAAGAAATATAGTTATAAAAAGTGGTAGGTGTATTGCCGATGTTTTTTTTCTAAAGCAAACATTTTTTTTTTTAAGTTCAGTTTCATATGTGCAATAGATTATCTTAATTATCTCATTTTATGAAAATCAACAAAATATTAGATTTTAAAGATTAAAAAGCATGAAAACGAGCAAGGCGACATACCTTTTGTGTGATCGTTTTTATCTTAAATAATAATACTTATGGTTTAACGAGTTATCATTAAATATTAGGCTGACGGTTAGGCCGTATGCGCTTAATTTTGGTATACTCTTATATTCAAGTATACGCTTATTTACCAGATTATACAGTATTTATTTGAACTCATTTCACAGAGTCGTGCAATTGTTTCAGATGAAATTATGAAAGATATGACAACATACGTATCAAACTGATGAATAAGTCAATGTATTAAAAATAATATCCATATTGCCAAACAATTGATAAATAAATAAATAATTCACATAGTGTGTTTATTACAATCGTGACATAATGATAATAACCCAATGAACGTATCAACTTGACAAAGAGAGTGAAAGTCACAAATAAATGTAAGAATAAACAATATTTAAGTATACTGGACAGAAAAGCTAACCCGCCATTTGGCATTTTGTGTACCTGACATTTTATGTATTTTCTCAAAAAGTTATAAAGCAATTTACTTGAGATTTGGACTTGAATACACAAGAATATTAAGGCTATATAAGATAAAAATTCAACACTGTTGATATTGTATACAAATTGTAATAACACTACTCAATATATCGACAAATAAATTGAAAATTCAAAAGTTGCGGGTTAGCTGTTCCGTTCAGTATATTTCCTACCTAATACATTATCATATATACATAACCAGTATCTTTTATAAAGAAAGAAGCAATTTTCATTGCATTCGATACTTTTATAAACGGCCGATAACGTAAATAACTCGTGGTTTAAATCTTCATTTACTGATAAGTAATTACAATATGCAAATTATGTACATATATAAATTTACGCTCGGCTTCATAAAACACTTAAGTACCGCTAAGTTCATGTATGCAAATATGATAAAAACATGTATTATATTGATTAATTATTCTCCCCAAATTTAAAACATTTTGCAACTGTCTAAATGCGAAGATGACAAAATAAATTACCTGTAGTTGGCAAAGCTGTAGCAATAAAACATTCGCATTACCAAAACACATTGCTTAACTGTTTAGACAGCCCATCAACAGAACATATTAAAATAATATAATAAACAATAAAGCATTTGTCTATGGGATAATCAACGCGACAAAATAAGAAGAAAGACAATCATGCAAATTAACTAAAGTGGGGGCTTAAATGAAAAATCTGAATATATTTAAGTCAATTAAAGCATGATGGATCAAAATAATTATCATTAAGAATAATAACGGTGATTAGAATCAGTATGAACATGTCACAACTAGCAAAAGTAGGAGGACAACTAATTCATGAATGTGTTAGTAATACAAATGATTTAAATAATGCACTTCAACACTCAAGAATTTTATCAGGACTAATATGATCCCGGTCAAATATTAACATAAAAAATATTGAAAATACAAACAAACAAATAATATTAACATTATCGAAATGTGTTATCATTGACAATAACAATAAAACATACTTCAACAAATCTTGGTTTGCCAAAGGGATTATATACATTAGATTGAATAACGTATCTCATGCCTTTCAGCATATGACAACTGACATACATTAAAACAGTACAACCATGTACAGAAGTAGTATAAAACGTTTAATCATTTAGAGAAGAAGTATAAACGGTTGAATCATATACAAAATCACTATTAACAGTAGAATCATACAAAAAAGAAGTTTCAACAGTAGAAAAATACACAATGGCAGTATCAACATTAGAACCATACACAAGAGCTGTATTTAAAGTAGAACCATACACAAGAGAAGTACAAACAGTGCTACCATACACAAAAGAAGTATTAACAGTAGAACCATAAACAAAAGAAGTATTAACAGTAGAACCACACACAGAAGAAGTATTAACAGTAGAACCATACACAAGAGCATTACTAACAGTACTACCATCACAAAAGAAGTATTAACAGTAGAACCATACACAAAAAGAGTATTAACAGTAGAACCATACACAAAAGAAATATTAACAGTAGAACCGTACACAAAAGAAATATTAACAGTAGAACCGTACACAAAAGAAGTATTAACAGTAGAACCGTACACAAAAAAAGTATTAACAGTAGAACCATACACAAAAGAAATATTAACAGTAGAACCGTACACAAAAGAAATATTAACAGTAGAACCGTACGCAAAAGAAGTATTAACAGTAGAACCGTACACAAAAGAAGTATTAACAGTAGAACCGTACACAAAAAAAGTATTAACAGTAGAACCATACACAAAAGAAGTATTAACAGTGGAACCATACACAAAAGAAATATTAACAGTAGAACCATACACAAATGAAGTATTAACAGTAGAACCATACACAAAAGAAATATTAACAGTGCTACCATACACAAAAGAAGTATTAACAATAGAACTATACACAAAAGAAGTATTAACAGTAGAACCATACACAAAGGAAGTATTAACAGTGCTACCATACACAAAAGAAGTATTAGCAATAGAACCATACACAAAATAAGTATTAAAGCAGCACTAACAGTACAACCATACAAAAAGCAGTACTACCAATACAACCATACACAAAGCAGTTCTACCAGTACAACCATACACAAAGTAGTACTACCATTACAACCATACACAAAGCAGTGGTACATGTACAACCATACACAAAAGTAGTTTTAACATTAAACCATACACGATATTTCTTATTCGTGTTTTTTTATGAAATTGAAAATCAGTATCAAACTTTTTGTTACAGCTTGGAGAGATTCCGTTAAGGTCAAAATGTATAATTATATATTAGGACGTCATGTACCTGCTAAACTCGCATTGGCGTGATAAATGTATGTTTATCAGACAGGCGGTTTATCAACAGAAATGAATGCATTGACATGATAAAACTTCATATATATATTCAACTGCAATTCATCAAGCAAACTACTGTGAATGTCTCATATGTCACATTCGGTAGATAAAGATTTTTAATAAATGATCGTCACATGTTGCTACGTGTAATTTTCACAGCAAGCAATCGAATATCTTATTATTTTTTTTCTGTCGCTCTGATCACTTTATATGTATGTTGTAAAAGTAAAAATATCGCAGTTAAAAACGTTCAAATTGTCATATGTTTTTACAAACACGAAGATTGTATATTCTATGGAAAGCCAACGGGGACAATTTTTTTTTTTTAAACGCGTTATGCGTCACAAATGTTCATTTGAATATGTTCAATGTTTATTCATATTCTTAATTCTAAATGATTAGTCCAAAATAAGTAATGCCAAATGCCTGCTTCTTAATGCTCGGTTGTCATTTGTATACTTATGTTGGTGTTTTTTTTTTATTTTTAATTTCTTTTTTTAGTTTTTTTTGATAAATTCTTAATATCAAATTATTAATTTCATATTTCTGTTGATATATTTTAAATAGAAAATGCTTATGTGTTTATTACAGTTGCTTAATTCTTAATGCGTAATGTGCAATTCGTACGCCAAATGCCATTTCTGTCTTGCGAACGAAAATAGAACTCGCAAGAATCTTAGGTAAAGTTAATTGCAATTTCAATATTTCAAATTACATTTTTGATATTTTGATAACAGAGGATCCGGTAAAGCTAAATGTTTTTCCTCAGATGACGTCATTAGCTCCGATTGACGTCAGTGCATAAGCGCAATCTAGTGGTAGCACAATGGGTAAAGTTTCGAACCGAACCGCATTGCATCAAAATACATGAACTACACTGGTCAAAATGTACGATAGCATCGTTTACCAGATTTTTTTTACCCGCAATAATGGAAGCTTCTGAGAAACGCTGCCAATTTGCTTGGTTTGTACATTTATTTGAATCCGTTTCATCATTATTTTCCATCTATAGATTCATTTTATTTTCGTAAGTGATTTGAATACTTTTTAACAATCATGTTACAAATAAAAACTAAATATCAATGGAGTCACGTTTTTGGTACTTTCAAATAGAACATATATAAAAAGTATGACTGAATCAGGAACTCAAACCCAGGACCCTGTACTAATAGTAGAAGAGTGTCCCCCCTCCCCCAGTGCTATCAACATAAATGTCCCCGATCCCCATATCTTTATAAACATAGTATATCCATAGTAACAACTATCACAGCTAGATGATAAAAAATACTAAAATATCGTTCTCGATCTGGTCTACGCGAAGGAATCTTGTATTTGACAAATTGTGAATGTCCTATGACGAACTTCTCACTGGACGGTGCGTGACTCTAGTCGCACTTTCAGTGTCACAAATATGCTTAGTAAATTAAATTGGAGACCCCTTGACCTCTGTCTTATTGGCCAGAGACTGATTATGTTATATAACATATCTCATAACAAAGATGCAACCCCACCTGAAAATGATCTCATCCCAAATAAAAGGTCAAGTCATATTTCCTATCCTATCGCCTACCGTCAAATTCAGACTGGCTCAGATTTTTACAAATACTCCTTCTTCCCACCTACCATTCTACATTGGAATTCTTTTGTGGACAATATGGTGACCCTATGGTTTAACCAAGCAGTTTATCAGGCAGAACATGTGTCTCTCTAGTAAATCTCGTATTTCAAGCTTTTATTCTTTTTATTCTTGTACGTTGATGCGTGTCAAAGTCTAGGTCCCCAACAGGGGTTATCAGGATGATAGATAGATAGATAAACAGTAAAAAAACACAATTTAAGCTCGGCTACTGCTTAAATTGATAAACTAGACTCACCGGCGAAACTACACGTAGATACTACAAGCTGTATTTTTCCGAAAAATAAAATGTTAAAAATGCGTAATAGGTATGTTTTACATAGAAAAAATACACACAAAGCCCCTGAAAATGCACTTTCGGCAAATTACATTTTAAAAGCATGTGGCCGTCTACCACTCTGCACTACATATATATGACAATATTATATATGGATCAGAAGAGATGTACATATCAATGTTATAGAAGAGATATCCATACCAATGTTAAAGAAGAGATATCCATACCAATGTTATGTTATATCAATGTTAAAGAAGATATATCCATATCAATGTTAGAGAAGAGATATCCATACCAATGTTATAGAAAAGATATCTATACCAATGTTATGTTATATCAATGTTATAGAAGAGATATCCATACCAATGTTATATCACGCTGACACGTCTTGATGACGCCTGGTGCAAAACTTGGATTTTTCCTACATGCGATTTACTATTTTCACTTTGTATATGCTTGAATCGCTATATGCAAGTACGTTCATTGCCTTGTTGAATCAAAGGTCACGCAACTGTTGCTTGCAATAGTGTTATGCATCCTTCAATTTGATTGGTTAAAGTAAATCCGGTACATATAGAAACTTTAAATCATTGTTAAATCATGACAACATATCTATCTTTATATTTATCATCACCTGTACCTTTAAACTTTAAGACAAACGTTGGCTAAATTTAGAACACCCACGCATAATCTTATGATTGAAAAAGGTCGTAATATTGGGCTAGATAGAAATTTTAGATTCTGTCATATATGTTCGCAGAGATATATTTTTGTAATTGATTTTTTAAGTTATTTTGATGGGGTTTAATGCAATTTTTAAAACAGCACAAGTTATATGTCGTATTTGACAAATTGAGTTTTATTGGTATAGGAAAACCTCAGAATGAATATGAGTATAACCACTGTCCTTTTGCAAGTAACTGGCAATATTGTTTCACTTTTCAGATTTGGCAAACTGAGGGTCTCGGCCATCCTAGCGATTAGATGTTAGGGGTCATTAGACGACAGCACACCGAACCATTCGACCACGGAGGACACGTCTGTAAGAGAAAAGTTTGTGTGAGTAGAGTGCAGTTGATTTATCTAGTTTCAAACATTTTTATATCAAAATAATACTGGAAAATGTGCTGTACTGTTCTTTTATGTTAATTTTGTTTATAAACCATGTCTTACTGATTAATTGAATGCTTTGCTACAATCAGTAAAAGCATAATATATTTGATGATTGTTATTTTACATTTGTTGTTAAGGGTGTGAAAAACAAACGTATTATTTACATGTATTTTGCTCAAGTTTGATCTAAAACCTGCTGGAGCCTTAACGTCTCAAATCACTATTACATTTTCAATAGGGCTTCATTGTAATATTTATGTCTAAAACATATGTGAAAAAAACAACACAATCTGCATCATCTGTGCTCAAATTGTTTATTGGTTCAAGATCTGCAACTTTAAATAGAAAATGATACCTTTACCAGTTTTTTTTTTAACTCAATGGTATTGTGATACCTATAAATTTCAATAGTAATAATATATCAACTATTCGCCCATGATGTGGTTCGAACTATCCATTCTTAATCTAGACATCTGGCATAAGCATCACATTTTCAGTGATGATCATTGAGAAATGTTAAGATATACCCAGCCTAATAAGGTTTATAGGAATGATTTGTATACCATTCATCAATTTTTGCATTCAAATGATCACGTAAATTATCAAATTTGGGACAACAAAAATGAAATATACTTCATCTTCAACAATATTTAAATTACACTGCTTACATGATATTTGGTCTCTTGGTAAACCAATATACCGACCGAACTCGATTGTAATGAGAAGGGATCCGGAGTTGTGATACACGATCTTAAATTTTTGTTAAGGTTCATTTGAACATAACTCGGGCTGATATTCAAATGTAATATTCTTATATATTATAAGCTTATTTAGAGAATTTATATCATTTGTCAATTTTGTCCTATAATGTTGTAATAGAAGACAGCGCATATAAATGTGGTGTCATGAAAACTTCATTTTGAAATCACCTTTTTTTCTCAATTTCTTTAAAGAAATATTTAACATCATGGTGAGAAAAATAAATAAAAAAGAAAATAAAGGAGAAAAAGAGAATTAAAGTTTTACTTCTACCTCCTTCATCTGTAGGTCCAGAGTATTTAAGGGAGATATAACTGTGTGAATCCTTAACAAATGTACTGTGTTCGACACACTCTGTTACTGATACTCTGTTGTTTACAATACGTGTAAAGAGTGTATACAAAGTGCTTTATACGATATTTTCTCCGTTATCATATTTAACTTGGCAAATTTGCCTAGGATTAGTAGTCGCGTTTCAAAGTTTTGTGTGATTGTTGTTTAGTAACAACTTTCAAAAACCAAAGGACGTCTATAACATTCTACCGCTGAAAAAAATACTCCATTAGTTGAGTTTCGATTACCCTAATTCCGTTTAGAGGTAAATACAGATTATATTTGATAGAGCTGCGAATGGCCAATGTGGCGACCAGAGTTTAAATTACAATATAATTTCCCTGTCTTAGGTTCATTTCACTGGCACTACTATTTATTCTTACAGTACGCCATCAAGAATTGTCTTGAAATATGAAATTGATAAACGCGATTTCCCGAAATATCCATTAATGCAGGTGACTGATTACGAAAGTTGAGGAGAGCAGTATCATATGTTAATAGCCGTGTTGCAAAGAGTGGAGGCGAACATCGAATATCAAGTACACACAATGCATGTTTCGAGTCCAAATCTAATTGCAACTCGAGATTCAGCTTCTGCCATTCAATACACGAAACTATGCTTTTGCGACTCAATTTAAAATGTTTGATCCTCTAAAGAAAACGAATCAGATATACCGATAATAGTGGTTTGGTTAGTAATATAAACTATCTATTGTAATGTGTTTTTAATAGGTAGAACATTTGCTGCAAAAGAAGTGATATCACATGTGCCACTCTGGATACAACTCAGGACGAAATCAGGCGAAGCAATATAATTACTCCGGCGAAGGCCTTGTCTATATCTAAGCGTTCATGACAGAATTGATGATTGACTCGCATTGTTTTGTCAACGCCTTTGACAAACCAGCTACGTACATGGTTGTGTTGAAATTGTTATGCTGAATTAGATTGTTTACAAAGCGTATATTTACAATAATTTCTAAATAAAAGTATTTACAACATAGACAAATCACTCTAGAAGTGTTCATGGGTGGATCCAGTACTAAGCATAGGCAGATAAAGTATCTCGCTTGAGGACACCACACCTAGTCGTGGCTGATCTGGAATGACAAAGTGGGAAGAGTATTAGAATGTGTCACAGTACCTATACTGTTACATGTATATACTATTGTTTATAAATCTTGCCAAGGGTGTGAAACGACAACTGAACTAAGGATGCAATAAATGGGTCTCATAATATTGTATAAACATCGCTTGGTACTGACACTAATTGAATACTAGTTTAATTGCTAGTTTGCTAGTTTAATTGCTAGAATTACTAGTTTAATTCTGAACATAGCTGCGTTTGATTGACAGCCTGTATATGTTCAACTATTATGATGGAACTAAAAACAAATGTACGAAAGATCATGTATTGTTTAATTTTTACTTTCATGGTTTGTGTAAGTGCTTATTTCGTGTTGTCTCTACGGACTTACGCGAAAATACCATCCTGGATAAGTGATGTAATTGGTAATATGACTTATAAAACAACTTTACAAAATGACAGCAGCAGGAAAATATCAGAATTTACATCTCCTTATATATTCACAGATATGCCGGCTAAAAAAGCAGTTGATTTAAATAAATCTGAAGTCGACACATCTTTTAATACGAGTACTCATAAACTTAAAATTTTGTGGTGGAATAAACCTATCTGGATGAACACAACGGATGCTCTGAAAATGTGTATATATAAAAACTGTGAAATTACGTGTGATCCGAAAGAGTTGACACAAAGTAGTGCAGTCATAATATCAATAATTCGACATTTATCGACATACCCAGCGGTAAGTCGGAATGAGAGAAATCAAAATCAACCCTGGATATTTCATACTCATGAATCACCCGTGCATACCTGGGCACTTAAACAAATGACGGAACCCCAATGGCAGAATGTGTTTAACTGGTCTTGGACATATCGCCAGGATTCAGATATTTTTAGTCCTTATGGAAAACTTCGAAGGATGAAAAAGAAAGCTACCATGAAAAATTATACTGAAATATTCCGAAAGAAAAGAAAATTTGCAGCATGGTTGGTAAGTAACTGTAAAACTCACGGAGAGAGAGAGGAATATGTAAGACTACTCAAACGTTACATACAAATAGATATATTTGGTGACTGTGGAAAACCGGCCCCGGAAAATATTCAGGAAATAATAAGTAGTGATTATAAGTTCTATCTTGGTTTCGAGAACTCTTTGTGTCGTGATTATGTCACGGAGAAATACTTTGCGAACTATAATCTCAACGTTATCAACATAGTAAGAGGTGGTTTAGATTATAACGACTTTCTACCAAATCAATCCTTCGTAAACACAGCCGACTTTACATCGGTTAAGGAGTTAGCTGATTTTGTGAAACGCCTAGGTTCCGATGAGAAGGAATACATAGATCGCTTGAAACAGAAGGATTTATATGACGCGATTGATCATCATTCGTTTAAGGTCCCTGACGCAATGTGTACGATCTGTAAACGGCTAAAAAATCTGGACAAATATAGGAAGAGCTACAGTGATGTTTCAAATTGGTATGGGATATGTAACAAAGCAAATGATTTGCACTAGGAATGAGACAACATTATACTATGGTGCTGTTAGATGATGTGAACATTCTACATAATGCTGTGTTGTCATTATTTATTCTAATGTTGAAACCTCCTCCTTTTTAATATAGTGACTGTCTTATGTTGTTGCTTATAGTCATTACCGCGGTGTACATTGTAAGTTGTCATTATGAAAGTGGTTTCTTTTCATACAGAAACGTGTCTGATAGGCTCCGTCGGTTACGCGTCTGACTATCTATCCAGGGGTCGTGAGTTCGAATCACCGCCCGGTAACAGTCTCAGTGATGATTGATAAACGACATTGTGTCTTATTATCATTCATCTCTCACCGCTGATTTAAGTGGGAAAGTTATCAGTTACTTGCGGAGATGGGTGTGCTCGAGTACTGGTTTATCTTTCAGGATCCCAAGAGACAGTAGTTAGGTTAACTTATCGTCTGTTAGTCCTCAATGGCATTAAATGCCGCTAAATATTCAATCATTTAATCATCCCATTAAGATTTATCAACTGTCATTCATTCTAACGTGATCTCCTTTTCATTATGGTATGATAACTTAAAATTATTATTTGTAAAGATTTACTACATGGAGTTGTTGTTGTTTTGTCAAACCGTTAGGTTCTTCAACATACTGCTCAATACCGTTGTTTGACCAGGTGACGGGTTTGACCCGATGCCTCTAATAAAACAACACTCGGTACTGGTTCTACCCAGGAAGCGCACACAAGAGCGTTTCATATAAGATCTGAGCTTTCATTGCTATCGAGCTAAAAGACATTAGTATTAACTAAACACGCCCAATGCATTTCAGATTAATTAAAAGTATCTTTATTGACCAGATAAGCTTTTTCATTAGATTTTTTTCTGTATTGGCTACACAATCCTCTTCATGGTCATGGTTTGAGTTTACTAAATTATTATATTCAGGAAACATTGCCTTGGGCGACCTGTATTTCAAATGTAAGTATGTTCCAAGTGTTGTTTTCCCCGTCTTGTCTATTTCTTTTATTGATTCTGAATAGAACCACCGTCCCGCCTCAAGTAACTTACAAACTTTCTCACATAACGATTTTTGGGAGCGAGTAAGATCCGAACGTATAACCGAAGCGGTGAGAGGTAAGAGATCTTGAGACGGTGCCTTAGACAATTCGGTGACGGAGGATCTCCCGTCTTGTCCAATCATTTATTCTAAAGAATAAATTATTGTTGATCCTAAGCATAAAGATGTGGTTGTAGTCGTCTGTTGATGTTTAATGCTTCTTTGACATCTAACCCAACTGTGTAAGCTTCAGCTTTTTGTTGGACTTGATGTTTACTTGCATGGCGTGTTTGGTACTTGCTATCACCTGGTTTGCGGGTCATCCGTGACAGAGTTGTCTAAGACGTTTATGATTCCATATGAACAAACTAAAGCGCAAGTCGGTTTTCGATTAAGATTTCCTTCACCGGCTCCTTGGTTTGGAGTTAAGTTAATTTGTCAGAGTGAATGTCTATTTTAATGTCCATTAAAATATAGACCGTTACATCTTTTTAACTCTTATGTTACCATGGTTTGATATTGAAAACAAAAAAGATTTACACAATTGCCTTCTGCAAATCTGTTTCCAATGAATTCGAATCTGCTTTCACAGAACTTACAAGAAGTGCATCATTCTAAATAAAATATAGATTATGATTGATAGTGAACTATGGTTGTTCTTTAATATTATCATGTTTTTTTCTACTCTGCTTCAAAACTGTTTTATTTATAATAACGTTTTCCTAATCCTGTTTGATTGACCTTTCCTCGAATAAGTCTCTGAACAGACTGATTAGTTATTTTTGTTTTTATCACTTTTTATAGCCGAGGGTACAACCTTTTTCACTAAAGGTGTGACTACACAGTCTTATCCATTTCTGTAACTGTAGCAAGATTCTGCACTTAAATAAAAGTCCTATGTAATATGGTTTGAAATATTTTCAAAGTGATTCACAAGAAAAACTTGATGCAGAACATCAATTCGCCGCATTTTTTTTAGGATTGAAACTTATGTGATTGTGTGAAGAAATGGAAATAATCCGTTTTCCCAAAGAAGATATTTGAAGATTTTAGTGATGGTGGCCATTTTAAATTGATAAAAAAATCTTGTGTGTAGTCTGGTATACATGAGAAACATCCATGTTTAGTTCGGGTTTAACTTGTCTAATGATTTTAGAGAAAGTGCTGCTAAAGTATAACAAGCGACGGACAATGCGCCATTGCATAAGCCCTTCTGGTCTTTGGCCAGTAAAGCTAAGCATGTATTTAGTGTTGAAAGTAAGAAATATGTCACGAGGTAGAAAAAGTTTTGTACTTTCTGCATTGTGAGACCCATTAACTGGTGCAATCCGCCATTGGACCTCACCTGATATGGACAAGATACAGTACTTTTTGCATTGTTAGATCTATTTACTGGTGCAATCCACCAATGGACCCATCTGATATAGAAATATACAGTACTTTCTGCATTGTGATATTCATTTACTGGTGCAATACGCCATACGACCTCACCTGATATGTTGAAATATACAGTACTTTCTGCATTGTTAGATCAATTTACCTGTGCAATTCGCCATTGAACCTTACCTGATATTGAAATATACAGTATTTTCTGCATTGTAAGATCAATTTACCGGTGCAATTCGCCATTGGACCACACCTGATATAGAAATATACAGTACTTTCTGCAATGTTTGATAAATTTACCGGTGCAATTCGCCATTGGACCTGCCCTGATATAGAAATATACAGTACTTTCTACATTGTTAGATCAATTTACCGGTGAAATTCGCCATTGGATCACATCTGATATAGAAATATACAGTAATTTCTGCATTGTTAGATCAATTTATCGGTGCAATTCGCCATTGGACCACACCTGATATAGAAATATACAGTACTTTCTGCATTGTTAGAACAATTTACCGGTGCAATCCGCCATTGGACCACACCTGATATAGAAATATACAGTACTTTCTTCATTGTTAGAACAATTTACCAGTGCAATCCGCCATTGGACCACACCTGATATAGAAATATACAGTACTTTCTGCAATGTTAGATCCATTTACTGGTGCAATCCGCCATTGGACCTCACCCGATATAGAAATATACAGAACTTTCTGCATTGTATGGAATGGAATCGAATGGAATGGAAGTCTTTACTTAAAAAGGGTAGCTCAATTAGTTTGAAGCTTATCTTCCTTGGGGCCCTCTATTGTGAGATCCATTAACTGGTGCAGTCCGCCATTGGACCTCACCTGATATAGAAACTTTAAGAGTGGTTGGGTTAACTGATCGTCTATAAGCCATCGATTGCATAAAAATGACGCTTAATCATCAATCAATATATTTTAGAAAACTTTGCTTTCCGTCATGTTAGTCCAAGATATATAGAGAAACTATGGTTTCCAACTGGTACCAACGTGGAGGTCTGACTGAACGGCTTTTTACAAGCCATTTTTAAGTAAATATAGGCCCTATATTCACGAGGGGTAGAAATACATAATGAAAACTATGTCCACATATTAAGGAGAATTAACACATTCCCATCAAGTATATATATAGATCTACATTTATATGAATATTATTGTTATACATGCATGGTAAGAAATATTCAATCGCACATGTATAAGAACCATAAAAAAGGGTATCAGTACTCGCAAGCTAGGTCCTACTCACTTTAGGAGAGATATATAGACAGAAAAAATAAATAAATTTCTAGTCACCTTAGAACAGATATATATAACCTGAAAAATTAAACAAATTTCTACCATTTAAACCAAAGTTTTTGTGGCTTTGAACACTGAAAATGTTGTATTTACTTTAAATTCTCCCAGTGCATCGTATGCTTCTTGATCAGTACGGAATTGTAGGAAGGTCATCATGCTACCATGATTAGCGCATTTTGAAGTTATAGATCCCACCGAAATTAAAGTTCCTCCCCACAACTTCCCTCTAACAATAATTTTCGTAAATCAAATGCTTCGAAAATGGGTGCAAGCGTGTGGATGAAACACGGCAAAAATCAATGACGTAGAATGCTCTTTTCGGGTATTGCAGCCTTGGGCCGGATCACGGATTTCCCGTGTATGTCTGCGCATGCCCACACATAATAATCCATGTTAAAGGGAGACTTCGTTAATAAACGATTCATTAAACTAATTTTAAAAACGTATTCATACATTTTTGCTCACAAAAAACTCAGATTATTCAAGAAATCGTTAAACATTTTTTATCTTATTCAGCTGCATTTTTAAATGTGTTTAAATGTTATTCAAACATTCAAAGTTACACAAACAACACATACTCAACTATCGGTCCTTTACATTCCATCATGGGCAAAAGGTCACTCAACTAACAAAATTATATTCGCCGCCGAATAATAAGGGTTGTGATTTCTTGCTGCAGAGGAGTAAAGCAATAGCTGGTAAAGGAATTACTGCTATTGTTATAAGACATCACTAGAGTTAAAAAGTGACTTGTAAAGGATTCTAACATATGCATATACTATGAACAACTGGGAAATTCTTTTTTAAAAAATAATAAGGGAGTCACTGCACTGTCTTTAAAAACACAAGCTGGTCAAAACTTACACGCTATTGTGCATTTTTATGCGCGGATGAAATCTTGCTATGAAAGGTACCTCATAAAAAATTCTATGTGGATTGTTTTTACCGTGGAAATCCTCAAAAGAATAAAGGAGAACTGAAGTTCAACCGATTTCAAAATTGGAACTTCGAGCTTCGTTTATAAAGCTTTTCATACTATATTTTAATATTTCTTAAGCGTCGGCTCCTACATTTTCTTAACCACGTTTAGATTGAGTCAAGTTTGAAACGACATAAACACAAAACCAACTCAGATGTTGATATTTTTGTATAACATTTATTAGACTATATTTTCTACATCTGTCTAGTTCCCTAACTAAACTAATACAACAAATGGTATAATTTTGCATTGTGGTGACTATCTGGATATTATTTGGTGCAAAAAAACCGTTGTGTACTCGCTTTTATCGCTGATATTTGAAATAAACCTGGTACCCGCGTCAAAGCGTTATCCGTAAACGTTCGGAAATATCCGGGCATCATCAACTAAAAATACTCGACACCCAGAATGCACATAATGTTGTATTTAAATCACGTTCTCAAAGATATTGATGTTTCAAATGAATTAATTGCATTTCAATAAATGGAGTATTTTGTTATCAGCTATATCGGTTAGAATAATTGATTAAATCCTTCGTTTGAATGATGATTATATTGGGACATGTTTTATAAATAATTTCATTTAAGTCGTCGAGGTGTATCGCAAGTTTGTAGCCAAACTTATAATGAATGTTATACCTGTTTTTTTCTTCTTTTGAAGCAGTCACCGCCAGTACGTGTCGTTATGCTAATTCAGAAAACACCATTAATATATTGAAGCTTTTGTTGAATTCGGTTGACATTTTCATTGCACATGCCTGTAAACAGCAAAGTGAGACCCAATGGGATTATTCGTATTCATCTGCGACGTTTTTATTTTCTACAACGCATATGTCATGACACTTTGCGCAGAAAAAAAGGAATCAGGAAGTAAATTCTGACGAACTAAGACTCTCTTCCATAATGGTTGATTTCTAAATAAAATGAAATAGGTTTTCTTGTCAATACTTTTGTAACATAGAACAAATATGATTAATTGGCACTTAAAGAGAGTATGGACATACAAGCTAGAAATGTCTTTAAATATATTATAATTATTAAAGTGCACAAAAAAAACATCTAATTACCATTAATAAAAAAAATTAAATAGTTTGAAATGTCAAATCCACCAACACGTGATAATATCGATATTTGAAGTGGAATGGTAAATTTTTAATGGAATCCCAATTCTTAAACTAGACAGCACTTAACTACAAATTGACGACTTTCGCGTCGTTATTCAAGCTCTTTCTAAGATGAAACAAGTTTTCCTACATGTTAAGCTGTATAACTGATAAAATTGATATCAAAATGAAATCACGGCGACTGTCTCCCTGATGGAAAGATTAAAAACACGAGACATATAGAAGTGAAAACGAAAACGAACAGATGAAACTAATAATGTTAACCAGGAGCCGTTGACCAGTGAGGTGTATACTCGGTTTGGTCAATGGAAGAACAGTGGTTATCATGAAGGTTTCACTTAAGAATTACCTCCCCTACATGACGGTAGCAAGATTATTACGCCCGAGAAATTAGAGCTGTGTAGTTTGGTTCGGCATTATTTTTTGAAAATGCTTTAAATACTCATGTTTGTTTTCTACAGATGAGAAGAATGGAACATTTTCATGAGTTGTGCCAAGTTTGGCTGACACTGGTTGCTGTTTGATGAAGATATAACAGTTTGAAGATGCGTAGTGATACACTGCAAGAATTGGAACAGAATTGTCAAAAATGAAGGAGTGTCCTCAAACCACGGATATTGTGAAAAAGAAACCTGGTCAACACCATGTTTTTTTCTGGAGCAACATATGGCAATCTATGGAAACAAGGTGTTTTCAGTTATGTGTTCAGTGTTCCCGTAGTGCATGTCTCTATATGCAGAACAGTGCAAAATTAATTGTTGTGTGATAATTATGCATGCATGACTATTGTGAAACTGTCATAAAGTACAGACATAATTAAATATCATGATAGCGTATGTAAATTTGCTGTAAATTAAATTTCATATAAAGAGCATTTATATGTTTTAATGTCTTAATTTTAATTTTAGCACAGATATTACATATTCAAATGAGGTAGCTAATAATATGTGGGATATTTAAAAGCAAAGAGGTTGAATATATTGGAGAATTTCTACATCGAGCATAAATACTTGTGTGTATTCTACCATAACATAATCGCTTATGGTGTTAAACAATTGCTATTTCTGATTTTTCAGGAAACGAAATGACAACAGTTCGCACAGCTTGCTATTGATTACCTCCATCACGGCTATGTGTGGTGTCCTTGAGCAAGACACTTTTCCGCATATACTTAGTACTGGTTCTAACCAGGAATACTTCGAGCGTGATTTATCTAAGTTGTAAAAACTTGTTTCGCAATCGAAGTAAAATTAATAAGTTTAAACTAAACAGCGTGATCATCTATGACGTAACAAAATATTTCTGTTTCTTATTATAAAACAATAAGTACACGTGGCCACTATCAACCAATAAAAACTGGCGCCAATAAGAACACATGGCCGCCATCAACTAATGAAAACTGGTGCTTATAAGAATACGTGCCCGCTATCAACCAATGAAAACTCAAACAAAGTCGAAGAGTGATAAAGTACGTGCATAAATAAGTAAGAAGTTGTTTTAACTGAGAGGAAAAGACAGAAACGTCTGTCTACAAGAACGCGTAAATAATTTCATATAAATACTAGTGTCCTAAAATGGCTTTTTATCATGTCAATGCTTTAATTTCTGTTGATAAACATAGGTAGGTTTATCACGTCATTGCAATTTTATCAGGCATTTGACGTCATTATGTATACTTCATGACGTCATTATTATGTATAATTATACATTTTAATCGGAACGGAACTACTTTAAACACTAATCAAAATGAATAAAAAACAAACTAGGAATATTGACATGATAAATAAGATACCATGTAAGTGTCTAATAGTATCAACTGTGTTTATCTCATATATTAAATAGTAATATCCACAGACTCTAACATTTGAAGACGGATAATATATATTATAATCGAAAGATATATTTCATCGGAATACATCTCACGAAATACAACTTACAGTCAAATTATCTGGTCTCGGAACTACTGAAGCCCAAATCACGTCACATGTTGTTAATTTCATCAACAAAAAATATCCTTATTGGAGATAATCCCATCTCCGTCGACGATGTTGAACGCTGCCATCCCGCTGGCAAAGCCAAAAACAGACTTTCATCAAATTCACCAGATACCGCGTGAAAACACTTGTGTTTATGTCGAGAAAAAAACACTTAAAAAACACTCCCAACAGAGTGTTCATCCATCACAGATGATCTCACGCCCTCTAACCATGAAATAGTCAGACAGTTACTCACTGCCAGGACCAACAATGAAATAAATGCTTGCTGAACACGAGATGGTAAATTATTTGCAAAGGAACTAGAAACTGACCAACCAGTGCGTCTTCGTACCAAGGATCAAGTGAGTAATTGCATTAACGCGTAGTAAACAGCCTTTGTGCTATGTGATGCTTTGCAACAGACATAATGTGTCATCGGCTAGCATTGGTTAACACTAAAAACATGACTGATACCCGCCTGATACCAGCTGTCTTTTCTACACAGATATGTTCCGGACAAACCAAGCCGTCTAGTTATAAAGTTGTTTGTTTACTGTTTCTGCACGTGACATTCTTGATCTCTTGCGAGCGAACCCTGAAGACTGGTGAAATTTCAAATCAATCTAATTGTAATTTTTATTTTCGACATGCATTTCTGCCATTTAACGGGAAGCGTTTCCAATAATAATCAATAAATGAGCATCTACAGGTGATTTTTTATTTACCTAAGAACCGTTGTAAACATTAACAGGTATCTTATTATTGATTTGAAGGATTTACTTTATTACTAATATATATGTAATCACGTGTTTGCCAGGCACGATTTACCTACTTTACCTATATCAAAATGCAGTGACCGTATCTCATTTGCATAAATTCATCAAGCTACGCCACTGTTTCCTACTACTTGTACTTATATAACTAATAAAAAGATCTTTGAATATGCAGTGTTGCACACGGACTGGAATTCATGTCCCGAATATATCCCGTTTTGACCAGTTTATATGGCAATAACTTGTTGAACATAATATTCTTGTTAATACTTTTATTATTGCTGAGTGTGCTCAATGGAGTAAAAATAAAGCCATCGTCATTATCACAATCAGATATGATTATGATGATCATCAATCTTTAATATATCGTGATCATATGACATGTCATAACACTATCGCATTATAATTTTACATTACTATTATCCTTTCAATATCATCATTATACTATATCACTATCCTAATGATAACTTCCTAACAGCTACAAAAACTCTCCTAATTTACAATGCTGACACGGGAGTATTGCACATCCGACTCCGAACTAAAAACGTACACTGTTACATGCAATAGATATGCAAAAATAACAATTTCGTATCTTTATCACTTACATCTTATTTTAAGTCTTAGAGACTGTATAATACGTATGTATTATTGCTATAACGTACCATGTTTCTATAATTAAACACTAGCCTTACTTAAGTTTTGTGTAACTTAAGCTCTGTGATAATAAAATAGTATACTTATCTTAGAAAGTATCTGACTGTATCAGTTGTATCATACTCAACCTTAGCGCTGGGGCTCTCGTCGTAACATATCACCGCTCGTCCAAGCAATGGTGGTTTAGGTGCAGCTCCGGACAGTTGACAGTCGGCTCAGGCCTATTTTCCTACCGGCATTAGTGTCCGTCTCCTGAATGGTGTGTTTGTCAAGCTTTCCTATCTATTGATCAAGGCGAGGAACTTGTGGCAATTTAAGTTTATAACTTCATGAGTCTTTTTTTCTAATAACATGAATAAATTACAACAGTTTTGTTGTTCTTCGCAGCTAGAAGAAGATTTTTTTACACAGTTCATATATCTAATTCCTGTAAGCACTACATTCAAAAGTTTAAACCATAGTTCCGACGTATAATAAAAACGTCGCCGTCTCATAGCCAATCTTATGAAAATATGTGTAAACAACGTAACAATTCGGCAAACGCAATGACCTCGAATGGAGAAGGCATACATTTGTATCACTTGTATACCGACTGTATCGCACGAGTTCATTCGTGCTTGTACGTTACACGTATTCATTTTCTTTAAGCCAATAATAAAAACATGGAACAGCATAGCTTATATATTTCTGTATAATCATTATGTATTTGTACATTTCCAAATTGATTCATTTTCAAATATCAGTAGTGATAAGAAGATATCATCATTAATGATATTATAATGTTGTTGTTGATGATGATAATAATGATGATAATGATTATGATGATGACGATGGTGATATCATCTTGATGATGACGATGATGATGATGTTGATGACGAGCTTGGTTTTGTAGACAACAATTATGATATATTATTATTGTTAATATTATTGTGTTGATTGTGATGACGATAATGATGATGGTTATGATACTATTATTGTTGGAACGGTGACAATAACCAAAGCTGAAGAAGAAGACCTCGAAAGAAACCAAAATGGAAGCAGCCAGAATCATTACAGGAGCAACAAATCTGGTATATTTTAATAACTTGTACAAGGAATCCGGTCTTGAACCATTGAAGTCGCGCAGACGTAAACATAAAACAGTCCCTCTACCCCTTCCTACTTATTAAATTATGATTCCCAAGACAGTAGTTAATATTGCAACCTATGGCCTACGAAATTCCTACCACATTAGGAACGTTTCTTTCAATACCTAACACTACTTTGCATCTTTCAACTATATCAGAATGGAACAAATTACCTCCTGCAACCCGGTCTGCTATTTCCGTTTTGTCTTTCAAGCACGCCATGAATTCTAATAAGAAGACTGTTCCAAAAGTTTACTATGATGGTAGAAGGATTCGATAATTCAGCATGCGCGGTTACGGATGCTCTGCAGTTCCCTTAAAGAGTATATGTTTTCCAAAAACATTGTATAAAGCCCGACCTGTGTCTGTGGTGAAACTGAGGATACTTATCACTATCTTTTCGCATGCCCTTTATATTACCGTCAACGAACTCTACTCCATGAAGTCCTTCGTCCTATAACTCGTTTGGACCTTAATACACTGCTGTTCGGCAATGAAACTCTCTCTGATGATGGCATCCTGTGATCACAACTCTCTTTTCCTTATTCTATCTATCTACTTTACCTATCACGTTCCATTTTGTTCTCTTCACATTAATTAATGTGTTTTCATTGCATTTGTAACACCATTGTATAGTCCTTGCAAGATATTCAGAAGAGAGACTTTGTATAAACTAGCAATAGCTTTCTTCGCAATTCTGTTCTTTTATATCGCAGTATATTGAATATATGTATATGTTATATGCTGATAACAAGTAATAATGTTTAAACTAAAGTATCGAAAGAAGAAAATACGCTCTACAAATTGGAAACAAATTTGAAGTTATTGCTATAAACAACAGTTACGAACGGCTTAGCGCAGGTGACGATAACGTATTTACAATTTATAATTTAATTTACGTATTTATTTAAGTTTCAAATAAAAAGAACTAACCAAAGCATATATTATAATAGTGTAAATACTACAGTTAGTGTTCATGACGAAAATCTGTCATTAAAAGAATTCTTGATGACCCCATTTTTCACTATTGGAAATTGACCCGGGCCACATTTTAACATTAAATTTTGATCAAAACATCGTTGAAAACTGATCAGTGTTAAGTTTTGATCAGGCATGGGGTCCTTTTTTAACGGTTTGTTAAATATTAGCAAAACATCACATGACTGCTGTCGCATGTTGCAACAATTAAACATAAACCCTGGTAAGCTTTGTCAAGATCAATTGCTATGATTACAAATGGTTGCTATAGCAGTTAATGATAATAACAAAAAAATAACAATTCCTTTTCAAATTGACATTGACAAAATTCATGCAATCCATTTGATATAATCATATCAGTATAATGCAAGGCAACTCCCTTTAATAGTAATATGCAATCTGCATTCTCGTTTATGTTTACGCTGTTAAAATATATTATCATATTACAAAAAAGATTGCATCGAAAATAGGAAGGTATCGGTAGAAAAACAAGACCGTAAAACAGCGCGCCGGACTGATTCGCACTGCTTTGTCAATACATACTTAAGACCTGACTAAGTTATTTTTTTTGTTACGCTCATGCACTTTTCACACACAAGTGATTGTTATTAAGTCTTGGGCTCTATATCTGTTTCTGAGTTATCAAAAATTTTAATATAGGAAAAAAGTTTAACCAAGATGTTTGTTTGTGGTTTGTGGTTGACACTGCAACTCTTTATGTAACAAAAATATTGTGTTACGCTAAGGGGCGATATGAGAGAAATTTTGCATAATACAACATATAAGGTTCTATTTGATAAATATCAAAGGTAAACGGTTCATTTTTCCCCTTATTTTTCTTATTGTAAGTTAAATGAGTCTTTAAATTGTAAAATGGATACAGTTGTGCCTTGCCTCCAAGTTCATAGGCCTAAGTTGCGGCCATAGAACATAATCCGCTTCTGTTATTCATACCACTTAGTGCTTGTTCTACCCAGGAAGCAGACTTCTGAAAACTGATTTCACATCCAGAATGTAATGAAATAACTATTTTTAAATTGATGGTATATATTTATTTTCAGTAAAAACATTAAATTACAACTGTAAACATTATAGCCATAAAAGAAAATATGTTTAGTCTGTTATTCTTCTCTACCCGTTTCACCAGCAATTTTGTTCAACTATTACCCTTTTTACATTTCCATCTTGTTATCCGTACATTGATTAGAGAATTGGTCCAATTCGTGAACATTTGAACAATTAATATCAAAATTATCCTTTTAACATTTCCATATGGTTATTCGAACATTATTCGGTGTGGAGCTGGTCTTGTACGTGAACATTAGATTTGTAATATTCATATCTAAATACCCTTTGAACATTTCCATATAGTTATCCGTGCATTGATGTAGAAATGTTATATTATACTTGAACATTTGTACAATTATATCAACATTACCCTTTCAACATTTCCATATGGTTATCTGTGCATTGGTAGGAATATTTGATATTATACGTGAACATTTGTACAATTAATATCTAAATTCCCCTTAAAACATTTCCATATAGTTATCCATGCATTGGTGTAGAAATTTGATATTATACGTAAACATTTGCACACTTGATATCAATATTACTCTTTTAATATTTTTATATAGGTATCCGTGTATTGTTGTAGACAACTGGTTTTAAACATGAATGTGGGTTCAATTAATATCGAAATAACCATGTGTCCCTTTAAGCGATAAAATAACCAGACTGCAGATTATCGCAAAAAAATACACGTTTACAAAACCATTATCCTATTTATTACGAATATAACCAGAATAAATTGCGCAATACCTGGGTAGTCCCCTTTAAAACATGTTTTGATTGGTCGCACAAACCGCATCACGGTTCATGATTTAACACTAATGTGAAATTGAATGGATATTCACTTGATCAATTTCTGAGGAAAGTGTTGATTTAGTTATTAGATTTCTTATCAGGATCACACGGTTCGTATTATTTATATATTATGCATTTATTTCAAATAGAAATAAATAGACAATTTCGGTACTGATATAATTTGTAACGGACAGCTATAACTATGATTCAATATATTTTTGCGTCATTTTGCTCTGATCATCACTTTGTTTACTCTCCCAAGTCAGCGGACGATTTCCTCTTCGTTTAAATCACCGAGTAATATACGAACGATGCAAAGGAGAGTACACTTTGTTATAATCATTGATTTAATATGTAACCACAGCGAGAGGTCCAGTGTCACGTATAAATCATCGGCGTTTATATACATATAGATTATATATAATTTGGCTGTTTAACTGTTTTGATACTTGATCATTCTTAGCATTCGTGTAGACTATTAAACAAGATGGTCGTGTGCTTCAAACAGACATGCACAATATGCATAATTGTTATCAGCAGGTTTTATGATATATTTTTTCCTTTCACGATTTAACAAAAGTTGTATTCACACACTTTTAGTCCTAGAGCCATGTAGCATAATCGACGTTTATCGTTCTTTGTATAATAAGTAATTTTTATTCACATAATTATAAAGTTAGCATACGTTCAAAGCCACATCGCTATCGCTGGTTTAAACTAACCCTAGTCTAACTAACATGTTACCCTGTCCGTGTCTACATTCTGACTAAAGGACTTATCTCTGCTAAAACCTGTCCCTGAATGAATAAACAACTATTCTATCATTGGCCAATTCATTTCTACTTTTCTATTTTTTATCAGTATTCTAATTACGGACTTTAAAATCCCGCCAATAAATCAACTGTCAACTATACATCAAGATAAACCTAGGCTATTATTTATCTCCAGTTATCAGTCATCCTATCGTATTAAACTGTCATATGTAGTATCTACAATTCTAACCTACCATAATGTAACAGCCAAGATTAGCGCCGGTGTCTCAATTCTTACAGTGTATAATGCTATATACTATTTTTCTTTTTCTAATATAATGCAAGTATAATCTGTGATAGATGTATATATGTTGTGTCAATTAATATTATAGCGATAGTCTCTTGTAATTCTCATTTTGAATGGCTATATACGTTGTATTCGTTATTGTATGTTTTATTTATATGTTTGTACATAGATGAGACTTTAATAAAGATATGAAATGATATATTAAGAGATTTTAAACGTTATTTATCAGTATGCTTTTTAACCGGGCAGTATGCCAAATGCACATCCCTGCTTATGTAGTCGTGCGTGATCAGGCTTTGCAATGTTAATCACGACAGGAACTAGTTTTAATTCTTTGTTTTCATGTTTTCATTTTTTTTAGTATAATCAAGCAGAAACAAATCAAACAATAAAATACAAAATAACACTAATATCGACGTCACAAACATTCAGTTTACGTCATTCATTAAAACAACAACTGTAAACACAGTTAGATCTTGCAACATAACCATTGTACCGACGCCACAAATATTCAGAATACGTCATTCATTAAAGCTACAATTCTATACACAGTCAGATCCTGCAACATAACCATAGTACAGACGTCACAAATATTCAAAATACGTCATTCATTAAAGCTACAATTCTATACACAGTCAGATTCTGCAATAAAACCATAGTACCGACGTCATAAACATTCAGAATACGTCATTCATTAAAGCTAAATCTGTATGCAGAGTCTGCTTTCATGTTGGTCAAATTGCGTCGCCGAAGGATTTAATTTAAAACACTGTTTTGTTTAAAATTGTTGATTGGTTTACTGTTTTTTTGTGATAGCGATGATGGGCATTAGAAAAAGTGTATTTCGATAATATCCATGTCATTATCGTTATTTAATCAAATCCGTGCATGATACAACTTATGGTACCGTAATGTAAATAACAGCAATGGTATATATAACTTCGATGGCTCGAACCCGACGGGACTGGCCAAAATAGTTCGAGCTAAGGGTTGTTCGAGACAAGTATTGTTCAACATCATACCAAACATGTACATACATATACATCGAAATAGGATTTCGGCCAGGACTAGATAAGTGGTTCGAGCTATATGGTGTTCTAGTCATCCGTGGTCAAGCCAACGAAGTTCTACTGTATATTTATTTTGGATGATTACACACGCATGGTAAAACAATACGTATAATTGCTTAAAACACATAAATAAAAGGGGGTCCTTTGTGGGCGATTGGTCTAAGGCGCCGTTTTAAAAGCAGTTACCTCTCACAGCTAAGGTCGACGGTAGGTTTGAGTCCCGCTCGCTCTAAAAATCTTTATGAGAAATATTTGTCATTTACTTGCGGAAGAACTGTGGCTCTACTCAGATTCATTCCGAGATCTAGACTTTCCTCCGCCAGTAAAACTTGGACATGCCACATATAACCTGAAATATGTTGAAAATGGCATTGAACTGCATTAAAAAAAACACACATTAAGAAAAAAAATGCAGTTATCATTTCATTCATGGCATGGGTATCAATCACCAGTAGTTGCACACACAATAGCGAAACCAAGTTCCTTTTTATTCCATTGTGGTCCATGAAGTAAACTGATGATCTTACATGAGTGCTCATCTAGTATTGAATTTATTAAACTTAGAAATATTCTATGGAAGCCTCGGCCGACGATCAACTTGTTTTTGTTTTTTTTTTGCCAGAGAGTTTGATAAATTTAATAGTAAATGCGCATGAATGTTAAATTATCTTTATCACATGGAAATGAAACATTACATACATATATCACTCAAGTCATCATTTCATCATTAGCAAATCGACTTATTTATATATTCGGGCATGTCTGAAAGTAATTCGGCATTTTACGTACGAGAGCCCTGTTATACCGAAAAAAGGGAGCGATTAATCGGAAATGTACGCCGTGTGTTTATAACACTCCTTCACCGTAATGAAAAGTAACTGATAAACTTATATAAAGTCAAGTTTAAGTTTGTATTTACCCTCGCCCGTTCAACTAGTCATTTTGACGACCAACACATATATAAAATACTGCATGGACGTTTTTATAATGAACTACCAGCATCATATTATCAAATTTGATTACGGAAGTGAGACAGTAAATTTGTGTTGAATGTTGACTTGTGATAATTTTGTAGATGTTATCAGTACTTTATTTAAACGCTATATGCACTTACCTTTACGCTGAGTGCATTTCTTATTTTTGAAGGTTTGCGCAGTAGTATGACAAGTCACCTTACCTTTACAAAATCAAATTAAACACGCGGTTTAATGATAAAAATAAAAGTACTCATAGTACCGAAATCAGCTCAGTAATAACGTGTGTTTTATTACTGCTGTTTTATTGCTTTACGCCAAACTGTTAAGTTGTAATATAAGTTGTAATACTTAAAAATTAATTCAAAGTATATAACAATATGTTAAGAAAGTGTGTAATGTATGAAAGCCGTAACTGCCATATAAAAGCTGCAAGATGACGCTGGGGCAGGTTTTATATAATTCAGTACATGAATCAAATCAGAGAACCCTTTTTCAAAAATTCACAGTCAGCAATGCATTGTTTTTGTTATACTGTTGCATACGACTAGATTATTGTAATACATTTAATTGGCAAAAAAGTAGTTTCCAAAAAGTGTTTGTTATATGCAGTTTGAACAATAAGTTAAACTCCAACTGGCAAAAAATGAGACTGGAGGGAGATGCAGTCTTTACACATGGATCTGTGTTCATTCACCATCAGCAGATAGTCTAGTGTAGCGTTGTTAATTGATAGTCTCCTCTTTTAAATATGTATTGGCAGTAAATGTTGGGTCTTTAAAGCGCATGTACCAAATAGTACACTATATCCATGTTGCCATGTATATAGTATGCCGGTGTTCATTGTATTTCTAGTGAAGTATATTGTCCATCTGAACAAATATAGAACTAAGAGGCATAATAAAAGTAATATATTTCAGTAATATAATTGTAATTAATACTTATAAAACATTGCGTAAAAACCAAAATATTTATACAATTAAATTTATCTTCCGATTCAAAACTTGAAAATATTATATGTTCAAGTTACAAAGACTTGCTATAAAGGTCCTATTATGAAGTTGTCATTTAGTTTAGTTTAAAAATGTTTTATTTCAGCATGAAAACGGATTTGGCAACAATATCGTTCCGATTTATTGTTTTGACAGTTACTTGGTTACAATATTACACGGACGAATGAATTACGTCATGTTACTCGTATATGTACAAAGGTTGCTCTATCTAAACACTTTAGCCACATGAAGTGCATGCACACGATACCCGGGGCATTTATTAAGCCACACATTTTATTTTTAAACTAAAGAAAAATAATACATAAGTGATTTCTTTTTTTAGTTGTCTTTTATATCATCTAATTTATGCCATTCATAATTTATAATTTATGCAATTTTAACATTATATAACAATGCGTTCTTTGTTGTTTTGTTTATTAACCTATCGGTTGATTAAACAAAACAATAAAGAACTCATTGTTATATAATGTAAGAATTAGTTCTAAAACTTATTTAGATTACAGCACTACATGATAATTCGTTATGGTCGTTGTGTGAATATATTGTATCAAAGAGAATCACATATTTTACCTAAAAAACGAGGAAACTTTGTTTTTGACATGTTTTATGAATTTCCAATGAAATTTTCTGATGTCTGTTAACAGTTTCTTTAAACAACATATCCTCTGACACAATTTACAACCATATTAAAGCAATGACACTGATATCATTTTTGACCCGCCCTATGGACGTGTCTGTTTTGTGTAGCTTACATGGTATCAAAACTCTTGCCCATCATTCTGTCGGTCGTCACGCGTCTTTCTTTGTAGTCATTGTAGTCAGACACTCTACTGTCTGCGTCAAATTACTCAAGCTGCCTTTTATCTATTTTGATAAATAAAAATAATAATTTCCAAAGATAAAACACTATGATTAGGTCATGGTGACGATAAATAAAGATAAAACATCGGGAAAAGGCTTGTCATGTGCAAACAAAGATGACATTTAAATTTTCAGTTAGGTACAGATAAATATCTGTGTTAGTAGATATACAGAAATGCATGCCCTTCAATAGGCTTCATGTACGAGGTTGTGATGACATTTTTATTTTGTAAATTGTTCCATGTGAACATGCAGGTTTGTAAATTGTAAGGTAAACTAAATCAAGGTCAAAGTTACCTAAATTGGAAATATTGTTTTCAAACCTCACGTTTAGTTAAGTTTTATATTAGATTTCTAATGTTATTTGGATTCGAAAGTTAAAGCAATGCAGGGTACGTAGGCTCAATTATAGGGTCAAGATCACAGTTGCTAACAATAAAACGTAAGTGTTCATTAAAATTATTATTTTCGTTAAGATAAATGAGTATTTACTTATATAACATTAAATGTCTTTGAATTTAAGTTTAATATGGTTTATATTCTTGAAGTGTAAATAAAGTTACTGATGTTTTGTTATAAGATATGAAAATGGGAACACATATTGACTGAGATTATTATCATGTCACACGCCACATTTGTCACACTTTTGGGATGGCAACCAGCCATAAGTGGATATCGGAAGAACTCCAGCATTGGTCCTATGGTCTTTTGGGCAAGCCCCAGCCAAATAAACACTGGGATAAGCATGTCTACTCTCATAATCTCTTTCTATCGAAAACGTGTAACGAAAATATTCAGATTAAACTAAAGCAAACAATTTGATGTATTTTATATATCTCTGTCGGTATTACGTGGGATTGATAATTTTGTTCTTGTATTTTTTTTGTGATGCGGTTTAAAACCATTTTCAATCAATCATGATATACCTCGGCGATGAGAGGTAAGTCGTCATTGGATAACTGCGCCTTTGATACATTGATCATTAAAGAGTCATTAAACAACTTTACTTTGACAGATACGTGCACACAAAGCACGTAAATTGATTCGTACTGATATAAATGAAAACGTGCGTTTAACATGCTCGTTTATATAAAGCTACGTGCGCAAGGACTTGCATAGTGGTGTAGTTAAATATGATCACCTGCTATTATTCGAGGACATGAATCACCTAGGCCGAGGTCACTAAGTCCACGGAAACAAACTGTTTGTTTCAATGAATGAATACGTTTGATGTTTAACATTCATGAAACATTTCGAGATCAATTGTTTGTATGCAATGCTTCTTACGGGTCAATTTAATGTAACAAAAAAGATGTAATGTTTTAAAATAATATTTTACAAATAAAACAGGAAACCTTGTTCTTTATAATGAACAGTGTCGAGCTGTTGGCAGCGGCAGTGATCAGTGCGGCGTTTCTGAATGTATTAATTTAGCTGCACTCTGAAGTGTGGACACAGATATTATGTAAACGAACCGCAAACTTGAGAACAAGTTTGTGACACTTGAACGATTTATGGTCTATAATATTCTTTAATTGTTGCCGTTGATAGGTTCAGTTTAGCCGAAGTTTGCAGTAGATGACATCATATAAGGTGTACATGTTTAATGAACTTCACCTGTTGCAATATTCCCCATGTGTATAATCTCTTTTTATTGACGATTGATGAAACATCTCGATGCATTTTGTCTCACATGACTACCTCACTCACCGCTTTCTCGCTGTCAAGAGGAAAAAAAGAATATAATTCATATAACTAATTTTTTTGTTAAGTTTTAAAGTAATCTTTTTAATGTTGCTTTAATGAAAGACTCATCTTTTCCGTGGTATTGATCAGTTAGTACATATTACTCGTGAAGGCCAGTTCAAAAATAAATTATTTTGATAATATAAGTGAAGGAAAGCGGCTCGATATGTTTCTAAATAATCAATAAACGTTATGTAAATAAGCTAAAATATTCATATATACTCTAACTTTAATATATAAAAGGTCACCCCGTGGACGAGTGGTCTAAGGCGCCGTCTTAAGTTCACTCACCTCTCATCGCTAAGGTCCTAGGTTCGAGTCCTGCTCAATCCAGAATCTTTATTTGAGAAAGTTTGCCAGTTATTTGCGTAAGCACGATGGTCCTACTCCGATTCATTCTGATAATACTGGATATGCAATTTATAACCTAAAATGTGTTGAAAATGATGTGAAATCCCATTATAAACACAAAAACTAATATGTATATAATATTATACATGTCGTATGCTAGTGTTGTTCAAGATCACGACGGTCCTAGTAACATATTAACATTTCCATGTAGTTTATTTCAAGAGATCAATGCTATCTATGTACAATTACAATAATATTTGAGCAAAGATGACAAATATGACTAACACATGACGTAATCCGTGACAATATAAAGATTAATGTGGGGTGAGTGGGTGTCTTACTTGATTGACGACGTCCTGTTTTTATAGTAAACACACAAAACGCTCATGAATTTTGCATGCGCTTACACAAGTGTATACATGTAAATTAAAGTTTGTAAAAGATATCAGTTTAAACATTTAACCTGCACTACACTGGTATTTGCGCAAAACAATACATGGTACTTCGGTGAGATTAATCTCTTATCTCCATATTTTGTCAGGGTAAGCATTATAATGCGGTGCATCGTACATATAGAAAAACTAATTAAGCTTTATTTGAATATAATAAAATCACACTTTTGTTCTTTACATAGTGTAAATTAAATATTTATCTAAAGGGAGTGTATTGGCATTTAACTCTCAATGTGATATCATAAGTCAACATTACAAATACAAAGAAATACATAAAACTCACATATTTATATATGCAATGTTTATACTACACCCCGGCGTGGTCTAGTGGTAGAGCGTCCGCCTCGCATGCGGAAGGTCGTGGGTTCAATCCCAGGCCGGGTCATACCAAATACTTTAAAAATGTTACTAGAAGTTTCCTCGCTTGACGTTCAGCATTTAGAGGAGAGTTCTAGGTCTGGTCGGCCCGGTGTCAGTATAATGTGACTGGATGGGGTATCATACCATGTGTCTGCGGCATGATACTCCAGTGTGACAGCGCTCAGAACACTGTCTCAAGTAATCACCGTCGCGATATGACTGAAAATTGTTAAAAGCGACGCTAAACACCATACAACAACAACAACAACAACAACAACAACAACAACAACAGCGACGCATATACTTATATATTGCAGCTTTGTTATAAGCGTCGGTTTACAGAAGATTAATTATAAAGTTGATAGGTTCACTTTTCCATTTTGACCTACATCCGTCGGTATTCCGGTCAACCATCGTAAACCACGACGAAGTAAACACTTGTGTACAAATGCATCATTTTACGACTGATGTAAACACTTGTGAACAAATGCATCGTGTTTTACGACTGATGTTAACACTTGTGTACAAATGCATCATTTTACGACTGATGTAAACACTTGTGAACAAATGCATCGTGTTTTACGACTGATGTTAACACTTGTGTACAAATGCATCGTTTTACGACTGATGTAAACACTTGTGAACAAATGCATCGTGTTTTACGACTGATGTTAACACTTGTGTACAACTGCATCGTCTTACGACTGATGTAACACACGCTCATAGTCTAACTGTTTTAAAGAATGTATTTGCTAGTATATTAGTGTTGTATATTGGTAAGGTAAGCAATGAATCACGGAGAAATTGTCAACAACTGAACAGAACACGGTCAGATCACTGAAATAACGGTTCAAAAATGTTCGATTATGTGCACAACTTACAAAATGACATTAACGTTTTTCAAAGAATGCGATAAAAATATTTTAAAATATCAAATATATAGTATTCCTCATATAGGGTCAATGGACGATATTGAACTTTATAATGAATAACTTGATAGCTTGAATATAGTTTAAGTATATTACTGAAAACTATTTATTTCTGCATGCAATCAAACCTGGCTCAATCAGTCAGGTAATGGAAGAACCAAATGTGGCCTTTTAAAACAGGTTGTTAATTAATGCAGATTAGTTTACTCTGAAAGTATATAAACGGAAAATAACATATTAAATGGCTGCTTAATATAGGTGACAGCTTATATAGGTTTTATTATGATCTATATAAATGAGTAATTTAATATGCTTTATTGCATTTTTAGCTTCTTTATATTTTGATCGGTAGTGCGTCTGACAACTAATCCAGAAGTCGTGTGTTCGAATTCCCCTCCCGGTGACAGTCTCCGTGATGATATGTATACGACACTGCGTCTCATTGTCATTCGTTGCTCACCCCTGCTTAAAGTGGAAAAGTTATCAGTTACTTGCGGAGATGAGTGTTCTCGAGTACTGGTTAACTGCCCATGGCCATATGAAAGAGTGGTTAGGTTAAGTGATTGCCTGTAAGCCTTCGATGACATAACACTGGCGCTAAACAATCAAACAAACAATTTAAACATAAGAATCGTTGATATGATACTTGAATACTAGTTCACAGTATCCGACTATATGAAGCAAATTGGTGTCGGTATACTATATTTATTTCATTGATTGTTTTTGTGAGTGCAAAATAAACACCAGCCCAATGCTGACAGCGGTGTACCAGCAGCTACAGTGACTGTAATTAGAACCTATCATTACAACCACGGTGTGATTTATAGCCAGTAGTGGTTGTTAATGCCTTTATAATGATATAGCCGGGAATTAGAGCCGTTTTATCGTCGGTGTATTTATAACACTCGACTACTCTCTCAAATATGAATGAATTGTGTTTTAAATCTAAATTTAATAATACGAACAGCAAATTAGTCGCTTTGCTGACGGAAATGATTGTATCTTTCCCCCGATTCAGTTATATATACTCGGCTAATTCCGTCAGAATTCCGTTTTTTAACGGTCGATAGATATATGCGAAGATATATATATATATACATGCATATACGGACAAAAATCATTTTGCTTGAACCTGTTTTTTTTTATTTTGATATTAAAAGCCGTTTATGGAACACTATGGGAAAAAACAGCTTAAAAAAAGAAACAAGAAAAATCACGAATGCAATCCGCTGATATAACCACTATGCTACGAAGATATATTTCACGATCTTCGGTATTAACTGAAGATTAAACTTAACTGCCTTACCTGGAATTAATCGATGATACCCGGACAATGCCGGCTGTACGTTTGCACATATAACTACTAAATTATTTACGTTATTTCACGGGTTATGTCTAATTCAAACATCAGCGATAATAGCGAGTTTAGATACATCTTTCAAATATCTTATACAGATAAACATTTCGAAAACAAAAAAAACTTCATTATAAGTATGATTAACCTTTTTTTGCTGCAGTTGAACGCCATTTTAAACACATGCTACATTATATAAGTTTTTGACCGACCTATGTTCGAACCAGAAACCTCAGTGGTGAGAGGTAACCACCAGATACATTTAAAGACTTAAAAACTTAAATTTAAGACAAAACAGGCGCATGATCATGACTTTAGATTGGTTCCAGTAAAACTGCATATTGTTTCATAGATACTAATTATAGAATAGAAAAATAAATAAAATTTTGTTGAAACAGCCAGTTCACAGATGCCATGTCTGCATGAATACTTAGCTATGTTAATTTCATATTTGCATCATGTATAAATAGTATTAAACGAAGACCATCATACACGGCATGTGCTCCTTCAAATAACGTTAACACGATATGACGTCGACGATTTCAAGGTATCGTTAGTAGGAGCATGACATATTCAGGACAACCGATTAAAATTAAATTTGATATGTCGCATATTTTTTTTTTTTTATTTATTTATTGGGCTTTTGTCCATCACGCTTGACCGCTCTATTGCATATTTTAGAACAGACTGTCAAACATATGTCGGATTTGATGATATATACCAATGTGAATATCCGGTTTCTATCAGGACAGTTTCCGTTCTATTTATTTAATATGATGCTTCTAAATTACATTAGACCCGACCAGTATTGTGGCAAAATGTATAGGTAGTGAACCATTCTAGGTAAGAGTACTGTTTGGTATACCAGTCTGTTTCTAAGCATTTCAATTAACATTTAGCTTTATCAGTCGGCATTCGTTTCAGACTTTTTTTCAAGAGTTTAGATTTAGCATATATGTTATATTTTTTATATATATATATGTGTGTGTTTTTTAATAGTAAATGTTATACATTGGTCCAGACTATCCGCAATGAGATACTGTGATATATGACTGAATAACTGTAAGTCAGGTTAACTATATTCACAGATAACACAGTAATTGAGTGTGCATGAAAAACAGTAATTTATCCTGAAATATATATCTCTTATAATTTTAGGATTTATTTTAAAGAATTTGTTAATATCTCATTGATACATGTAACAAAAGTTAAAATAATGAAAATCACTACAACTGACACAACAAAACTAACAAAACACTACAACACAACAATTATAATTTATGCACAGTTAATAAAGACAGTAGACAATGCTAATTGTTTATTCAAGTAATTTAGGCCACCGGCCAATAATACAAATACACACAAACATTATAATAATACAATAATGTGCCAAAAGGATAAAGACAATATCAGAAATAAATAAAAAAAATAGAAAAAAAAACGCATATGAATTATCAAACATACAGTGTGTAAACTGTTATATCAGTTTTTACAAGTGTTAATTGAATGTTATAACGGTGTAGCATAATCATATTTTAGTTTGGGTCAGTTTGGACTTGAATCATAAAGTATTTCCGTTTATAAAACATTTCAAGTAATTTTGAAGAGTGTTGTCAACAAAGTATCGTTTTGTGTACTCAATAATTTATAGAATAAATTTAATCAATTATGGTTACCAAGGAATTAGAAAGATAAAAGGAAAGGCAACTGATTGAGATTGTGTGAACGCTCGCGTATTCACGCAAAATCTCGCAATATCTCGTTTTTAATTATCTTAACTTCCATTCATCTCAGGAACACAAATCAAATTCTTACATAGCAGAATGAAATTGTCATCAAAACAATATGATTCCCAGAGAAGTGTGTTTAAATTTGTTGAAGTAATTGAGATTACACAATTTGTATACTGCACCTTAAATAACGACAAATTACAATAATTTTTCCTTTAAACCTCAATATTTATAATTCAAGAGCATTTTGCGTGATCGAAACATGTTTAAACGTGTAAGATTATATACAACTGACAGTTTATCAACATTTTTTCAGGAGATGCAAGTTTCCTATCCTTCTATACAAGTCATTATGATTACTATTAAAAAATTATGATAGATACTGATTTTAATACATTTAATATACAGTTTGGATACGGTGGTATATGAGATGATAATTGTTTAAAATGTTGTAACTAATAATATCAGGTTAATGAAGTAGTTTATTCTGTGTGTAGACTTTTATCACAATTTGTTGTAAACACAATGTATGCAGTACAGTTTCTGATATATTAGCGTATAGTATTCATGACTAAACATCTCACACCACTATTACATTTCCCATAGGGCTCCATTGTAACATTTATGTCCAAAACACAGAAAAAAAAAAAAATCTGCAGCATGTGTCTGGGCTCAAATTCTTTACTGGTTCAAGATATGCAATTATAAAGGGGTTAAAAGAGCATACCTTGACCATTTTTTTTTTTAAATTCAATGATTTTGTGAGACCTATCAATTTCCAGAGTAATAATATGTCAACTATTCGCCTACGATGCGGTTCGAACCAACAATTGTGAAATGACACAGAATTGTCCAAAAAGCTGATATCAGCATCAAATTTCTAAAATACTGACAATTTAACTTATGCTAGGATAAAATAAATCACTGCAGAACAAATCCCTGAAAAAAACAGAAGAAAAAGATAACTAAAGCTTTATTTCTACCTTCTGCATCTGTAGGTCCGGAGTACCCAAGGGATATAATAGTGTTGTGAGTCCTAAAGTTACAGAGCAGGACAAACTACCTTTAAATATTCCTTTGTTGGATGGTTTTGGAGCGGCAGAATCTAATTGACTTGTTGAATGTACATTTTTACGAATGTTACCATGGGTGTATCTGTTATATAAGATGGTGCAGTGTTGCTTTGTTTTAAATGGGAAGCTTTATAGAAAACAATTGAGTCTTTTCAAAATTGTTCGGGTACGTGTTGGTTTTGATCACAATATCTTAATAATTCTGCCCTAAATTCCTAACAAAATGTCCAAAAATATGTGTCAAAATTGCACTATTTTGCGTCTTTATTTTAAAACGTTTTCGGGGAAAGATTAACAACTCCATCACGACCCCATCCCAACCCCCTCTTCCCGATCTGCGTCAAATTCCTGAGTCTGCCATTGTATTCACAAATAAGTTTATGTTGTTTTTTTCTTGTATAAGGCTATGATTTGTTTTTATGACAAGAATCACCTTGTTCAAGTTCTAACGCAATAGCATTATGTGTTAACAAGATAGTGTTACCGATAAACCTTGCACGCCGTTTGTGGTGTAGTAAAAAAACTAAAACTTTATTAATATATGTATACAAAATATTTATAGAGTTATACGTTCAAATATATATTTTTTATTCGTTATATTTTAGCACTGAAAAATGGTAAAAAATAGATCAAGCATTCGCTTAATAGTATAATAAATAAACCTTCTTTTTATTCATATTATATTATTATCATTTAAATTATTGATGTACGCGTGCAGTACATTTAATCAACAATATATGTTTTAGATCAACATTGTGTTATATCAATGCAAGAGTTAACATAATGAAGTTACAAAATGGAAGGACCTTACAAGATTGGTGCGACTTAGTTTTTTTTTAAAATGTTTTTGCTAATTTCCTGATGAAGGCGTAAGCCAAAATTTTGAAAAAAAGGTTTATAAATAGACATTGATAGAATAGAAAATATTAATAGCTATGAGAGGGAAAACATATTATCGAACTCACGACCCCTGGATTATATTACAATTAAACTAGAAGTAAAAGCATGAGCAATACACATAAAACAAATACAATAGTAAAATATAAGGTTTCAGAATTGTACAGGAAGGGAACAATGGCTAATACAGTGATGATTGTTGTATCAGTTATAATAATATAATTGTCAAATAACTGACACGTTCGTTTTACAGTTTAACGATCTTTAATAATATAATTTCGAAATGCACACATACAGATGGATTGTTTATTGTTAAATGGTTTGTTTATGAAACCACAACAAATAAAGAGAGGTAAAGATGCGTAGTAATAATAAAAGTAATTTATGGATTAAAAAATGTGTTTCCGTTAAAACCAAGACAAAACAAGAACAAAATAATGCAATCAAGTCTCTCGTCTCTCATTCGGAATTGCACGTGCACTGTTTTTCAGTAACTAAAAACAACCTGTTTAATTGAGATGAACAAACATTATAACTATTATACAATTATACATTTAAATTGTATAACAGTTGATTAATATATTATTTTTATTTGTACTTTTTTTTGTTCAACCAGACTCGCAAAGCATGACGGAAACAGACAAAAGAAGCAACTGCTATAAATTCTGCAGAAAGATACAAGCCAGGAGTATCGAAGAAGATGAACTTGGAAAAGCCAAATCATTCCGAATTTGCAGTATTGTGAGACCACACATGCGCGGTTTTCACACGTCATGGTTCTGTTTCTTTGTTGCGTTTACAGCATGGTTCGGCATCCAACCGCTGATACCAACAATAAGAAAGGAGCTAAGTCTCTCAAAAACAGAAATTGCACAATCCGGTATTGCGAGCATCTCAGCAACAATTCTTGTTCGTATCGTTGTTGGTCCATTGTGTGACAAATACGGTCCAAGACGAGTGATGTCTGTATTGCTGATCATTGGTGCTACCCCACTTGCTTTTTCTGGTCTGATAAAGAATGGGACAAGTTTGATTATAGTTCGCCTTTGTATTGGCATACTTGGCGGCGCGTTTATACCCTGTCAATTCTGGACATCTGCCATGTTTAATGTAAAGATTGTTGGTACTGCCAATGCCTTAGTTGGAGGCTGGGGTAACCTCGGAGGAGGATTCACATTTCTCCTCATGCCTGCGTTGTTTGAATTGATCAAGATATGTGGTGCGGACGAATTCCTTGCTTGGAAAATTGCTCTTATTATCCCAGCTGTTATCGTTATTGGATTCGGTGAGTATGGGACTCTTTCTAATAATTTCTCCGATTTGTAAGTAGCTTAATATTTGTAAAAGCATAGGCCATACTTGTAAACCATTATTAAGACTAAGGCTGTCGCCCAAGACGGTACTTGCTATCTTTTACGTGTGAATTGTAAAACATGTTTTTTACTTTTTTTATTGATTGTATTTTTAAAGTATATTTAACAAATTACATGCATTTGTTTATAATATGCAATTTGTTTTATTATTCACAAACAGGGGGATTTATGTTAGAAATAAATAATTTAATTGAGAGATATATTTTCTGGCATATACAGTTTTATTAGATACGGTTTTCTGACAAACATTAAAGTATTTTAGTCTATTTGTTGTTTTTATATTGCATCTCTAACAATAGAAAAATTAAATACTTTTGTTATGATCATATTATAATAAGATATATTTAATAACGTTTAGATAAATTATAGGGTATACCCAATTAAAGTGAATACTGCCGGGGTATATATCTGTTCACTGCACCTGTACATGTGAAACATATAATGCTATATTGATATATGCCTGCCGACAGCATTCTTGAAAAGACCGTTCTTATTTGTGTCATCATCTATAATGTCTAAAATGTTCCAAATGTGACTTATAAGTATATCCGGGGAATGTGGTGTGCGGTATACACCGTATCGACAAAGTCCATCACATGACTACTGGTGGGTAAACTTATTACTTTGAAACCAGCTGTTTTACATTGCAGGATGTTCAGTTTAATGTCAATTGATATTCTGGTAAACTAATGGAAGTAAACGATATATTTATTTTATTAATTATTGTATCATACTGCAGGTAATAAAGAATGTGTTTATTTTGTAAAAAATAATTCAGATATCAGAAAACCTAACATAAAACAATTGATAAATTAAGTTAAATCTTTTATAGATAGATCCAAGCAACAGTATATGACCCAATGTAATATAAATGAACCATTAATTACAAATGAACAATATGTCACACATAAAGGGTGGGCATAATTATGTGAAAAGTGTAGATTTCGGATACGTCCGAGATAATTTAAGACATTGTATAGAGAGACAGAAAGAGTTGAGAACCACTCTTTGTGTTATTTCATTTCCACATAGGTATACATGTGTTCCTGTATTTATAAGGTTATTTTGTTCAAAGCAGTCCTTCGTGTCCATATTTATTCGTCATTCAACATTTATTCTGTTATGCCGAGAACATCATGAAGACTTAAACAATTATATGAATAATAGTTCGAAAATTGTTTTCTGAAAACGATAACTTAAATTGAAATGTTTACTGAAGTTCATGATCAGGAAAACAATTATTTTACTACAAAATCTGTAAAACTATGATAATCCTGCGGTTAATGAACGTATTATGTATTATTAAATATTATGTTCATATAAAATATATGATTAATATCTAATAACATGTTCCTTAGGAAACGCAAAACGTCTGTCTTATCTTCATAAATATATACAACAGGTCTTATTTTAGTTAAGGCCATAATAAATTAATTTCTAGATTATCATCCCCGCCCGACCCTAAGTTTCATGCCACCCGACACTTTTTATTTTCATATTTAAGAAACATAAAAAAAATTAAAAAAAAAAAAAAAATAATAAAACAATCCCACCTCCCCGTATTTTAGAAAAAAATTGGATGTAGCAATTAGCCTAGCATTTAATTTATAATGGCCTAACAGACAGAAGCTTGTTAAGATGGTGTATACATTTCATTTTAGGCCGAGCATTGTAAAGCTAACGAGAAACACTGATTGTCGTATTCTGTATTGTCTGTCTGTTGCTGCATTAGTAAAGGTCAGATTCATTACATTACATGCTCGGTTAATATTTACACTGACACAAGTTATGCCTGAAACTATGTCTGAATCTTTGGCTGATTGGTGTAGATGAACGATGTGTTACCAAGTAATGGAATTACATGTTCAGTTAAGATTTACACTGACACAAGTTATGCCTGAAACTATGCCTGAATCTTTTGCTGATTGGTGTAGATGAACGATGGTGTTACCAAGTAATGGAATTACATGCTCGGTTAATATTTACACTGACACAAGTTATGCCTGAAACTATGTCTGAATCTTTGGCTGATTGTAGTAGATGAACGATGGTGTTACCAAGTAATGGAATTACATGTTCGGTTAAGATTTACACTGACACAATTTATGCCTGAAACTATGTCTGAATCTTTGGCTGATTGGTGTAGATGAACGATGGTGTTACCAAGTAATGGAATTACATGCTCGGTTCATATTTACACTGACACAAGTTATGCCTGAAACTATGTCTGAATCTTTGGCTGATTGTAGTAGATGAACAATGGTGTTACCAAGTAATGGAATTACATGCTCGGTTAAGATTTACACTGACAAAAGTTATGCCTGAAACTATGTCTGAATCTTTGGCTGATTAATCTAGAGGCACGATGGTGTTACCAAGTAATGGAATTACATGCTCGGTTAATATTTACACTGACACAAGTTATGCCTGAAACTATGTCTGAATCTTTGGCTGATTGTAGTAGATGAACGATGGTGTTACCAAGTAATGGAATTACATGCTCGGTTAATATTTACACTGACACAAGTTATGCCTGAAACTATGTCTGAATCTTTGGCTGATTGGTGTAGATGAACAATGGTGTTACCAAGTAATGGAATTACATGTCTGTTAAGATTTACACTGACACAAGTTATGCCTGAAACTATGTCTGAATCTTTGGCTGATTGGTGTAGATGAACGATGGTGTTACCAAGTAATGGGATTACATGACCAAACCGTATGCTGCGTTATGTAGGTGTTAAGGCATAGTACCACCATTGCAAAAAAGGAAGTGCTTCCGCATAATGGCGGTTATAAATAATCCTCGTTTCTTTTTCTTTAAAAATGATGCTTTGAAATTGAGGTATGAATACATGATTTCGGAAGTCTACTTCACTTTGTCACCAGTGTACACACTGAGCAGAAAAAAAATCTCTTATATGACACATGACCCCTACTTTTCTCATCATATTTTGATAGTTGACAAACAGTAAAATGTAAGTTTCACTTCTTTAATTTGGTACTCTCTATGAATGACCATCCTTCAAACTTTTCTTATTTACTATAGAATAATGAACAAACATCAATGGTGGGTTTACACCTTAAAATGTTGTTTTATTGACAATACTTTTATTATACATACTTCAATCCGTAAATTAATATAGTCTGGTGTGCGGTTGGCATTTTTGAATTTTTGCTAAAGTAGTAATTGTTAATACATCTAGGGAAATAGGTGTTTTTTTATTTACCAATAATATATACTCGAACAACAGTAGGTTATTGTGACCTATATCTTGACGTCTGGTTTACATGCCAGAAAACTCTTATCCGGAACATATTTTCTTTACTATAGGTCTAACTGACATCATAGATCGGGAAGTGTAGTTAGGAATCATTTCTAATAAGAATGGGTAAGGAGTGTTGATTGCATGGCTAGAACAGTTACTAGGCACTTTTGAAATGTAGTACAGTGTATTTGATTACAAATCATATATGGTTCAATGTAAACAGCACAACAGTATTTTGGGGAGCATATTTGACAAACAAAATTCAATCAACAATATAGAGTACATGTACGATGTTTGAATATTAGGAAACGGGTAAAATGTCAACACAATAAACATGTTTCGGTAATTGAACTTTAGTTTTGAAGAAAATTAATTACGCGATCTCATTAAACAGCGGCCATGTGGACTCGAGAGAGGGTCATTAACACTTTGAGTTTGCTTCGCAATCTGATAAAATTGATTAGTATAGACTAAATATAAAAATCTCTATGGATGTGCAATACTGTATCAATCCGTGCAGACAATCGAATGTATTAAATATATATTGCATTGCCATACTGTATCAATCTGTGCAGACAATCGAATGTATTAAATATATATTGCATTGCCATACTTCATCTCCACAAATAACAATTGATCAATATCTAACATATAATGCGAGTCTTTTTTCGCTGAAAGAATCGTCACTTTACAGAAACGGGAAGGTATTGTCTCTCGCACCGGCGTCGGTGTTTGTTTTATGGTTGTTTTGTGTGTTTTTTGTTTTTGTTACAGTGTTTTAGTCTGCCACTACCCATACACCAATATACATAGTGTTGTTCATTACCACACAGGGAACTCAGTGGGTCAAGTGGAAACAAAAAATGTTTTAGTTTTAGGCAGAATTAGGACCCTTTTAATACTAAGACAATTTTGTTAAAAACGTTTCAGCATGCTTCTATCTCGGCAACTGCTAGATATGCCATTACTTAAACGTCGCATATGCTATCATTACCATTAAATGTACACGTTAGGACAGGCGGGATAACTTTGTTTGCTTTTAGACATATGCATGGGCACTTTTATACATGATAGTAAATTTGTTTAATGTTTCATGCAAGATCATATCTCAACAGTCACTAGCTAACTAATATCTCAGTTACTAGTCATACATTTAGTGAACTTCAGATACGTCATCACTGTCATTAAGAGGACACAATCGGACACGTGTGGTATTATAGCCCAACTGATACTTAGAAATGCTGGCTAAAGTATTTTATAAACATGTATGTATGTATTGGTATCTTTGGGAATACGTTGGTCTTATCAATACCGTTTCGATAATAAAATTCGTATTGACGTCTTTTTGAACAACCGCATATTACGGTGTAATGTTATTTTAGGTATACTTATTCTATGGACCTCTGATGACTGTCCCCAAGGTAACTGGGCGCTGAGAAAGCTTCCAAAGAAGAACGCGTATTTTGCGAAGAAGACCAAGTATGAAGTGAGCTCGCGTGCAGATGAGGAAAACATTAAATCCGCAGTCGACACCAAGAGCCAGGGTCATGAAAACATAGCATTTGAAATGACAGAAAAGGGTTTGTTCTTATCTATTCAAGCATAGCCGTTGATGTTTCCTACATGTCACTCTTACAGATCAGAGCGTTCGTGTCGTTTTCTACTATGTCGCTTTTTCTTACCAAAAAGTTCATGTCGTTTTTTATCATGTCGTTCTCGCATATCAGAGCGTTTATTTCGTTTTTTACCATGTCGTTCTTACATATCAGAGAGTTCATGTCATTTTTTACCAAGTCGTTCTTACATATCAGAGCGTCCGTTTTATTTTTTACCATGTCGTTCTTACATATCAGAGCATTCGTTAAATTTTTTACCATGTTGTTCTGACATATCAGAGCGTTCATGTAGCTATGCACCATGTCGTTCTTACATATCAGAGCGTTTATGTAGTTATTTACCATGTCGTTCTAATATATCAGAGCGTTCGTGTAGTTATTTACCATGTCGTTCTTACATATCAGAGTGTTCGTCTAGTTATTTACCATGTCGTTCTTAAATATCAGAGCGTTCATGTAGTTAATTACCATGTCGTTCTTACATATCAGAGCGTTCGTATAATTTTTTGCCATGTTGTTCTTACATATCAGAGGGTTCATGTAGTTATTTACCATGTCGTTCTTATATATCAGAGCGTTCGTGTAGTTATGCACCATGTCGTTCTTACATATCAGAGTGTTTGTGTAGTTATTTACCATGTCATTCTTATATATCAGAGCGTTCATGTCGTTATTTACCATGTCGTTCTTATATATCAGAGCGTTCATGTAGTTATTTACCATGTCGTTCTTACATATCAGAGCGTTCAGGTAGTTATTTACCATGTCGTTCTTACATATCAGAGCGTTCATGTAGTTATTTACCATGTCGTTCTTATATATCAGAGCGTTCGTGTAGTTATTTACCATATCGTTCTTACATATTAGAGTGTTCGTGTAGTTATTTACCATGTCGTTGTTATATATCAGAGCGTTCGTGTAGTTATTTACCATGTCGTTGTTACATATCAGAGTGTTCGTGTAGTTATTTACCATGTCGTTGTTACATATCAGAGTGTTCGTGTAGTTATTTACCATGTCATTCTTATATATTAGAGCGTTCATGTCGTTATTTACCATGTCGTTATTATATATCAGAGCGTTTGTGTAGTTATTTACCATGTCGTTCTTACATATCAGAGTGTTTGTGTAGTTATTTACCATGTCATTCTTATATATCAGAGCGTTCATGTCGTTATTTACCATGTCGTTCTTACATATCAGAGCGTTCATGTAGTTATTTACTATGTCGTTCTAATATATCAAAGCGTTCGTGTAGTTATTTACCATGTCGTTCTTACATATCAGAGCGTTCGTGTAGTTATTTACCATGTCGTTCTTACATATCAGAGCGTTCATGTAATCAATTACCATGTCGTTCTTACATATCAGAGCGTTCGTATAATTTTTGCCATGTCGTTCTTACATATCAGAGCGTTCATGTAGTTATTTACCATGTCGTTCTTATATATCAGAGCGTTCGTGTAGTTATGCACCATGTCGTTCTTACATATCAGAGCGTTCATGTAGTTATTTACCATGTCGTTCTTACATATCAGAGCGTTCAGGTAGTTATTTACCATGTCGTTCTCACATATCAGAGCGTTCAGGTAGTTATTTACCATGTCATTCTTACATATCAGAGGGTTCATGTAGTTATTTACCATGTCGCTCTTATATATCAGAGCGTTCGTGTAGTTATTTACCATGTCGTTCTTACACATTAGAGAGTTTGTGTAGTTATTTACCATGTCGTTGTTATATATCAGAGCGTTCGTGTAGTTATTTACCATATCGTTCTTACATATCGGAGTGTTCATGTAGTTATTTACAATGTCGTTCTTACATATCAGAGTGTTCGTGTAGTTATTTACCATGTCGTTGTTATATATCAGAGCGTTCGTGTAGTTATTTACCATGTCGTTCTTACATATCGGAGTGTTCATGTAGTTATTTACAATGTCGTTCTTACATATCAGAGCATTCGTGTAGTTATTTACCATGTCGTTCTTATGTATCAGAGCGTTCGTGTAGTTATTTACCATGTCGTTATTACATATCGGAGTGTTCGTATAGTTATTTACAATGTCGTTCTTACATATCAGAGCATTCGTGTAGTTATTAACCATGTCGTTCTTATATATCAGAGCGTTCGTGTAGTTATTTACCATGTCGTTATTACATATCAGAGTGTTCGTGTAGTCATTTACCATGTCGTTCTTACATATCAGAGTGTTCGTGTAGTTATTTATCATGTCATTCTTACATATCAGAGCGTCCGTTTTATTTTTTACCATGTCGTTCTTACATATCAGAGCGTTCGTATAATTTTTTACCATGTTGTTCTGACATATCAGAGCGTTCATGTAGCTATGCACCATGTCGTTCTTACATATCAGAGCGTTTATGTAGTTATTTACCATGTCGTTCTAATATATCAGAGCGTTCGTGTAGTTATTTACCATGTCGTTCTTACATATCAGAGTGTTCGTGTAGTTATTTACCATGTCGTTCTTAAATATCAGAGCGTTCATGTAGTTAATTACCATGTCGTTCTTACATATAACAGCGTTTGTATAATTTTTTGCCATGTCGTTCTTACATATCAGAGCTTTCATGTAGTTATTTACCATGTCGTTCTTATATATCAGAGCGTTCGTGTAGTTATGCACCATGTCGTTCTTACATATCTTAGTGTTCATGTAGTTATTTATCATGTCGTTTTTATATATCAGAGCGTTCATGAAGTTATTTAGCATGTCGTTCTGATATATCAGAGCGTTCGTGTAGTTATTTACCATGTCGTTCTTATATATATCAGAGCGTTCGTGTAGTTATTTACCATGTCATTCTTATATATCAGAGCGTTCGTGTAGTTATTTACCATGTCGTTCTTATATATCAGAGCGTTCGTGTAGTTATTTACCATGTCGTTCTTATATATCAGAGCGTTTGTGTAGTTATTTACCATGTCGTTCTTACATATCAGAGTGTTTGTGTAGTTATTTACCATGTCATTCTTATATATCAGAGCGTTCATGTCGTTATTTACCATGTCGTTCTTACATATCAGAGCGTTCATGTAGTTATTTACCATGTCGTTCTTATATATCAGAGCGTTCGTGTAGTTATTTACCATGTCGTTCTAATATATCAGAGCGTTCGTGTAGTTATTTACCATGTCGTTCTTACATATCAGAGTGTTCGTGTAGTTATTTACCATGTCGTTCTTACATATCAGAGCGTTCATGTAATCAATTACCATGTCGTTCTTACATATCAGAGCGTTCATATAATTTTTTGCCATGTCGTTCTTACATATCAGAGCGTTCATGTAGTTATTTACCATGTCGTTCTTATATATCAGAGTGTTCGTGTAGTTATGCACCATGTCGTTCTTACATATCAGAGCGTTCGTGTAGTTATTTACCATGTCGTTCTTACACATTAGAGAGTTTGTGTAGTTATTTACCATGTCGTTGTTATATATCAGAGCGTTCGTGTAGTTATTTACCATGTCGTTATTAAATATCGGAGTGTTCGTGTAGTTATTTACAATGTCGTTCTTACATATCAGAGCATTCGTGTAGTTATTTACCATGTCGTTCTTATATATCAGAGCGTTCGTGTAGTTATTTACCATGTCGTTATTACATATCAGAGTGTTCGTGTAGTCATTTACCATGTCGTTCTTACATATCAGAGTGTTCGTGTAGTTATTTATCATGTCATTCTTACATATCAGAGAGTTCGTGTCATTTTTACCATGTCGTTCTTACATATCAGAGCGTCTGTTTTATTATTTACCATGTCGTTCTTACATATCAGAGCGTTCGTTTAATTTTTTACCATGTCGTTCTTACATATCAGAGCGTTCATGTAGTTATTTACCATGTCGTTCTTACATATCATAGCGTTCGTGTCGTATTTTATCATGTCGCTCTTACATATCAAAACGTTTATGTCGTTTTTTATTATGCCGTTCTTACCTAGCAGAGCGTTTATATTGTTTTTTGCCATGTTGTCCTTACATGTAAGAGTGTTCGTGTCAATGTTTACCTTGTCTTCTTAGATATCAGAGCGTTCGTTTTTTTACCATGTCGTTTTAACATATCAGAGCGTTCATATCGTTATTAACCATGTCGCTCTTACATAACAGAGCGTTCGAGTCGTTTTCTACCATTTCGTTCTTACATAACAGAACGTTCATGTTGTTATTTACCATGTCCCTTTACATATCAGAGCGTTTATTTCGTTTTTTACCATGTCGTTCTTAAATATCAGAGCGTTCATGTCGTTTTCTACCATGTCGTTTTTACATATCAGAGCGTTCATGTTGTTTTTTACCATGCCGTGTCGTTCTTACATATCAAATCGTTTATGTCATTTGTTACCATGTCGCTCTTACAAATCAGGGCGTTAATGTCGTTATTTACCACGCCATGTCAGTCTAACATATCAAAGCGTTCTTACTTATCAGAGCGTTCATGTCGTTTTTACCATGTCACTCTTACATATCAGAGCATTCATATCGTTATTTTCCATGCCATGTCACTCTAATATTTCAAAGCGTGCATTTCGTTTTCTACCATGTCGTTCTAACATATGAGAGTGTTTACCATGTCATTCTTATATATCAGAGCGTTCATGTCGTTTTTTTACCATGTCACTCTTACATATCAGAGGGTTCATGTCGTTTTTAACATACCACTCTTATATATCAGGGTGTTCATGTTGTTTTTAACATGTCGTTCGTACATATCAGGGCGTTCATGTCGTTATTTATCATGTCACTCTTACATATGAGAGCGTTCATGTCGTTATTTCATGCAATGTCACTCTTACATATCAGGGCGTTCATGTCGTTTTTACTATGACGCTTTTATATATCATGGCGTTCATGTCGTTTTTTAACGATGACACTGTTACATTTTAGTGCGTTCATGACGTTATTTATCTTGTCACTCTTACATATCAGGGAGTTCATGTCGTTATTTAATACCATGTCGCTCTTACATATCAGGGCGTTCATATCGTTATTTAATGCTATTTCGCTCTTACATATCAGGGCGTTTTCGTCATAGTGATATGTCACTCTTACATATCAGGGTGTTCATGTCGTTTTTAACATGTCGTTCTTACATATCAGGGCGTTTATGTCGTTATTTATCATGTCACTCTTACATATCAGGGAGTTCATGTAGTTTTTTAACGTGTCACTCGTATATATCAGGGCGTTCATGTCTTTTTTTCATGCCATGTCACTCTTACATATCAGGGCGTTCATGTCGTTTTTACCATGTCGTTTTTATATAGCATGGCGTTCATGTTGTTTTTTACCATGTCGCTCTGGTATATCAGTGAGTTAATGTCGTTATTTATCATGTCACCCTTACATATCAGGGCGTTCGTGACGTTTTAACCATGTCACTCTTACATATCAGGGCATTAATGCCGTCTTTAACATGTCACTCTTACATATCAGGGCGTTCATGTCTTTTTTTATCATGTCACTCTTACATATCGGGGAGTTCATGTCGTTTTAACCATGTCACTCTTACATATCAGAGCGTTCATGTCGTTATTAACATGTCGTTCTTACATAGCAGGGCGTTCATGTAGTTATTTTATGCCATGTCACTTTTACATATCAGGGCGTTCATGTCGGTTTTTACATGTCACTCTCTCTTACATAACAGGGCGTTATGTCGTTTTTAACATGTCATTCTTACATATCAGAGCGTACATGTCATTTTTACCATGTCACTCTTACATATCAGGGCGTTTATGTTGTTTTAACATGTCACTCTTACATATCAGGGCGTTCATGTCGTTTATACCATGTCACTCTTACATATCAGAGCGTTCATATCATTATTTGCTTTATCACTCTTACATATCAGACAGTTCATATCATTATTTATCATGTCGTTCTAACATATCAGAGCGTTCGTGTCATTTTTAACCATGTCGTTATTACATATTAGAGCGTTCGTGTCGTTTTAACCATATCGCTCTTACATGTCTTTTTTTACAATGTCGCTCTTACATATCAGAGTGTTCATGACATCATTTACCATGTCGCTCTTACATATCAGAGCGCTCATATCATTATTTTCCATGTAGTTCTTACATATCAGAGCGTTCATGTCTTTTTTAACCATGTCATTCTTACATATTAGAGCGTTCGTGTCAATTTTTACCATGTCGTTCTTATATATTAGAGCGTTCATATCATTATTGACCATGTCGTTCTTACATATCAGAGCGTTCGTGTCGTTTTTTACTATGTCGTTTTTACATATTAGAGCGTTCGTGTCAATTTTTACCATGTCGTTCTTATATATTAGAGCGTTCATGTCGTTTCTATCATGTCGCTCTTACATATCAGAGCGTTCATATCATTATTTACCATGTTTTTCTTACATATCAGTGAGTTCATATCATGTTTTACCTTGTCGTTCTTACATATCAGAGCGTTCGTGTCATCTTTTACCATGTCGTTCTTACATATCAGAGCGTTCATGTCATTTTTTACCTTGTCGTTCTTACATATCAGAGCGTTCGTGTCATTTTTTACCAAGTCGTTCTTACATATCAGAGCGTTCGTATCATATTTTACCATGTCGTTCTTACATATCAGAGCGTTCGTGTCATCTTTTACCATGTCGTTCTTACATATCAGAGCGTTCGTGTCATTTTTTACCATGTCGTTCTTACATATCAGAGCGTTCGTGTCATTTTTTACCATGTCGTTCTTACATATCAGAGCGTTCGTGTCATTTTTTACCATGTCGTTCTTACATATCAGAGCGTTCGTGTCATTTTTTACCAAGTCGTTCTCACATATCAGAGCGTTCGTGTCATTTTTTAACCAAGTCGTTCTTATATATTAGAGCGTTCATGTCGTTTTTATTATGTCGTTCTTACATATCAGAGCGTTCATGTTGATATTTTCCATGTCACTCTTACAAATCAGAGCGTTCATGTTGTTTTTTTACCATGTCGTTCTAACATATCAGTGAGTTCATATCATGTTTTACCTTGTCGTTCTTACATATCAGTGAGTTCATATCATGTTTTACCTTGTCGTTCTTACATATCAGTGAGTTCATATCATGTTTTACCTTGTCGTTCTTACATATCAGTGAGTTCATATCATATTTTACCGTGTCGTTCTTACATATCAGAGCGTTCGTGTCATCTTTTACCATGTCGTTCTTACATATCAGAGCGTTCGTGTCATTTTTTACCAAGTCGTTCTTACATATCTGAGCGTTCGTGTCATTTTTTACCAAGTCGTTCTTACATATCAGAGCGTTCGTGTCATTTTTTACCAAGTCGTTCTTACATATCAGAGCGTTCGTGTCATTTTTTAATCAAGTCGTTCTAATATATAAGAGCGTTCATGTCGTTTTTATTATGTCGTTCTTACATATCAGAGCGTTCATGTTGATATTTTCCATGTCACTCTTACAAATCAGAGCGTTCATGTCGTTTTTTTACCATGTCGTTCTAACATACATGTATCAGGCCGTTCCTGTCGTTTTTCATCATGTCACTCTTACATATCAGAGCGTTCATGTCGTTATTTATCATGTCACTCTTGCATGTCAGAGCGTTCATGTCGTCATTTAACATGTCGCTCTTGCATATAAGAGCGCTCGTGTCGTTTTATACCATGTCACTCTATCATATCAGAGCGTTCATGTCGTTATTTACCATTTCACTCTTACATATCAGAGCGTTCATGTTGTTTTTTATCATATCGTTCTTACATACCTGATTGTGCATGTCGTTTAAAAAAACAATATACAGACCAGAATAAAAATGCACTAATAATCAAAATTAATTTTGTATTATCCATTAATTCTGCATATCTGTTGATCTTAATACGGGACGATACAGTTGAACATGTTTACTGAAACTATTGTAAGTTAAAATTGCCATATGTCAATCTGCTTTTTGTTTTGTTTTTTAGAGAAAAACTCAATTTCTACAATAGACGTAAACTATCAGAACGGTTCAAACGCGCAAACCTGTTCAAAAGAAAGTAAGTCAGTATACACTGTTTACAATATTATAATTGGCACTGAATATATTTGATAACAGATTATATGTTCTGATATGCAACCATTAATTTATCCAATTACAAAGTATATTTGATATTGATAATGACGCGGGTTTCTGAAATTTCTACCGTCGTTTCAAGGCTGGCATAATCATACAAAACAATTGATTGATTGATTGAATATTTAGCGTCATGTTTATGCCATCAAGGGCTTACAGACGATCAGTTAACCTAACAACTGTTTGCTGGGATCCTGCAAGGTTATCCAGTTCTCCAGCACACACCATCTCCGCAAGTAACTGATAACTTCCCCACTTGATTTAGCGGTGAGAGGCGAATGATAACGAGACGCAATGCCGTATATCGACCATCACGGAGATTGTGGTCGGGCGGGGATTCGAACTCACAACCCCTGGATTGATAGTTAGACGCGCTAACGACAGAGTTAATGGGCCATATAAAACAAATGTAGCACCATTTCATTTTACCCGAAAAGGAAATCTCTTAAAAACCATTGCTCGTATGTTTGGCATAACTCCCAAATGACCCGTGTTTAAAATGTACATAGTAAATTTAGTAAACCATATTAATAAGAAAAAAATAACTTATCCAAATGTGTTGAACTATTGAATAGTATTATTTGTAAACTATCAATGTACATTTTTGAAGTAAACAAAAAAGAGAAATGAATCATTTTATTCCGCTTGATAAATTTTCCTCTACATTATACACACATATATATATATATATATATATATATATATATATATATATATATAGATAATTATTTGTGAACAACCAGAAATAAATGTACAGACCAGACTACGGTGAGCGCGCCTAGCTACAATATAAACCAAAGACTATGGTATTACATGCAACACATCTGGACTGGATGGACAATGTACATCTATGAACTGATAGCTTCATACGAGTGGGATCCAAGTAAATGTTCAACCCGTTGGATCATGAATATATATATATATATATATATATATTTGTATATATGGAGATAACTATTTGTGAATAACCAAAACATAAATGAACAGACCAGACTACGGCGAGTGCGTCTAGCTACAATGCAAACCATAGATACAATATCAAGGCATCTGCCATATATATATATATATGTGTGTGTGTGTATATATACTCCTGCAGATCTGCACAGTAGTGAAACCGTTTGAGTGTATTTATATTTACATTTTTTGTTGGACAATACTAACCTTTACTCAATATGTAACTATAGGTGGAATTTCTTAAACATATCTTTTACCCCAATATTTATAACTGTATTGCTGTAAAACAATACATTCTGGTATTTATATATATATATACACACACAATATACATTGTTTATAATGTAAAGTTATACCAAGTACTTAAATGCAAGGAAAATTAAAAAACCAAAAATAATCAGCTTTTACGACAATTAGTACAGTAGAAGATACTAATATACATGTATCGCATCTTTCATTTTAAAATTAATACGTTGTTGTTGTTTTTGTGTTGTAAACTTTAATGCACTGCTTTTTTTATTGACAGAAACAGAATTAGACGGTGAAGATGAAAGACCGTTGTTGAAGCACATCTGGTTGTTTGTGACAGTCACCGTTCTGATAATCCAATACGGCCTCTGCTTCGGGATTGAAATCTCCGTTAACACTGTCATGAACCTGTACTTCCTGTACAAGTTTAAGAAGGATGGCTGTGTAGAAGATGTACCAGACCCAATGCAGACCAATGCCACAACAGTCATGACAATGAGCACGACAATTGCACCATCAGATGACCCGAATAAATGCAGTATCCTTTCACAAAACACAGCAAGTCTTATTGCCTCTCTCTTCGGTCTAATGAACCTGTTTGCAAGAGCTCTTGGGGGAATATGTTCTGATGTGTTGAGAAAATACCTCCGCCTTCCAGGCCGTCTTTTGGCGCACATGATATGTATGGCCGGAGAAGGAATTCTACTCATGTTGTTTAGTCGAATGGAGACAATACCTACCGCAATCATTGCTATGGTTGCTTTCAGCTTGTTTGTGCAGATGTCGGAAGGTACCACGTTCGCCATAGTTCCTTACGTTCATCCACGACGGGTTGGTTTTATCGCAGGATTCATAGGTGCTGGAGGGAACGCAGGTGCGATGATCTGGAACACGCTTTGGTTAGAGATGGTTGAGAACGATCCTAGCCACTGGTTTCTTATTTTGGGAATATGTGTTCTGTGTGGAAGCGTACTGACATTGTTTATACCAGTGCAGAGGAAGCGAATCTGGAATATCTTTGTTAGATAGATCATCTTTATCTAATATCTACATATAATGTATCAATCACATATATAGTTGCTTGTCTCTCTCGTAGGCTTCCAACCGTTCTCTCACTTGGGGCCCGACTAACTCAGTCGGTTGCGCGTCTGACTATCAATCCAGAGGTCGTGAGTTCGAATCCCCGCCCGGCAACAGTATCCGTGGTGATTGTTAAACGGCATTGTATCTCATTATCATTTGTCTCTCATCGCTGATTCAAGTGGGAATGTTATCATTTACTTGCAGAGATGGGATGTGCTTGAGTACTGCTGAACCTTTCAGGATCCCAACAAACAGCGGTTAGGTTAACTGATCATCTGTTAGCCCTCGATGGCATAAAAAATGACTGTAAATATCCAATCGATCAATCAGTCTTAGCTATGTTGTCTTTGCGATATCTTATTTCGTATCTTAAAATTACTTTTATAGAGGCGTTGGTTTATAAGTATTGTAGAAAAGCTTTCACCATATTACGGAGTTTAATCTTAACAAAATGATTATTGGATATTCTGAATAAGTGCTGATGGAATTCATTTTTGGCTTCACTTGTTTCTGGTTATATTGGCATAATTAGGAACAAGGTGCTTTGTAGATCAAATAAAATATTTTGCGATTTAATTATTTTATTTTATACTTTAACACTTTCAAGCGGGGCTGTAGTGTAATGGATTCAATGTTGGCCGCTCACGCCAGAGGTTGCGTGTCAGTCAATCCTCAGCTCGACCCGATGCCGCTCATAAAACACCTCAGTACTTGTTCTACCAAGGAAGCAGTCTTGAGAGTGGTTCACATAAGCTCTGAGCTTTCATCACAATCAAGCTAAAATATATTAGTATAAAAATGTAAAATATAAGAGCAATCATACATATTTCAGCTCGTACAAAGGGTCTTTAAGTTAAATGGACTATTTTAATGTATCATGATATAATATAAGTGAAAGACAAGCACATGACAACCTAATAAACACACCGTTTTGATGAGATTAATTTTTCATGAAGATACTGCGACAGAAAACCTGCAGATACTTAAAACAGTTCATACTTAAAAAAAGTATTCAGGCAGAAACAAAACCTTACTAAGCATGCGTTTGTAAATAATATAAGATAAGTTCATATGACCCAGAAAGCTTCAGATTTAACTTTTCATTTGCATAATATACTCAGCTTAATTGCTCAGCTTAACTGCATTAAACAGTTTTCAAATAAAGATTAACGGAATATCAGGGTATTAACATCAGATATTATATTTCTTCACTCTTCATGCATAACTGTGTTTGCCAGTATAAACATTAGGTACTTGACTATTACACCAGACTTAGTCGTGCTGGGTGGCGGTCGTAAATAGTCGCCACGTACTTGGTTCCAGTCTCCTGGCACTATACTAGTATGTACATTTGTAATTGACTATTGCACCAGTTTTAGTCGTGTTGAGTCGCGGTCGTAAATAGTCGTCACGTACTTGGTCCCAGTTTTTTTTCCTTTTTTTAGTTTAACGTTTTTTTATTTTTGACATCATCAATTTACATTTTCAAAGCATTTTCATATCACCAATAATGCGTCTATGTAATATAAGAAACAGTTTAATATAGAAACAGAAAGGGAAAAAGGACAGAGGGAGAGAGAAAAACCTTGTTAAATGAAATAAATATTCATCAAGTTGCAATGCTCCCCGTTTTTCTTCATGTTGTCTTATCTAAATTTTATCTTTAGAAAATATTATTATTATTTCTATATTTTCGACATGTTGTTTATATTTTATGACATATGTGTGGTCCTGACACGATGTAGCTCATCCAGTTTTATTCTAAAATATATACATTTATATACAGGTGTGTGCATATATGTGTATGAAAGTGTATTACTGTCATAAACTTAATCGATTGATTTAGGAAGACAGATTCACAAAAGCTATATGCTTTCAAATGTTTCTCTTCCAAATATTGTTAAATGCATAACTACGGCTTTAATAATATTGATGCATGGTGTGTAGCATATCGCATGTCTATCAATGCAGCGAAGTAATGTATATTTCTTCCAAAAGCTAAATTAGACGCATATGTAATGATTCTCATCTAATTCATTACAAATATGAAATACCACTGTATAAACGAGGAGAATCATCGGACCCGACTAATTACAGGGGAATAACATTAATATAATAAGCTGCTTTGCAAAGCTTTTAACCGTTATATTAAATGAGCGTTTAAAAAAATGGTCTTTACAAAAAGACATTCTAACGGATCCTCAATTTGGTTTTAAACCTTTTTTTACCGTGGATGCAATACGCATGTTGAACTCACTTATTGAACAACATAAATGTAATAAAAAGAAAGTGTACTGTTGCTTCGTGGTTTATTTAAACGCATACAAATTATGATTTACTAAATCGTAATTGCTTGTGGTTTAAATTGATCAAATCAGGTATTGACCGTAAACTATACGCACTAATTCGCTCTATGTATAACGAGGTCAAATTGTGCGTAAAACACCCGAACAGAGGAGTGTTATATTGGATAATTGTAAGGGGAGATCACTTCTCCGATTTTATTTTCTCTTTTTCTGAATGATAATGAAATGCATCTCCAATAGAATATTAATGTTGGTATTTCTGTTGAACAGTTATAAATCTTTCTGTTGTTATTTGCGTTATTATGTCGGAGACAAGAGAAGGACTCTAGGAATCTTTAAATAATTTATATTCCTATTGTAAAAAATTGAACTTAACGTTTAATGTAAATAAAACAAAAATAGTAGTGTTCCGTAAAGGTGGGATATTAAGTGCTGATGATAAATGGTTATATGATGGAAAAGAGATAGAAGTTGTTAGTACTTTTAACTATTTTGGAATAGTTATGTCAAGTGGGTGGTCTACTGTTCATGCAACAAAACCACTTTCGGGTAATAAGAACTTAGAGCTATGAGTTTGCTTTTTAATATAACAAAACATATGAAAGTTCCATACCATATAATGTTTAATTGATTTGATGCATATGTTTTATCAGTTTTAAATTATAGTTGTGAAGTATGGGGTTTTGCAAAGGCAGACAACATTGAACGTGTTCATAGAAAGTTTTGCAAATGGGTTCTTAATGTAAAATTGTATACCAATTCCTTATACCTGTATTCCGAGTTAGGTCGATATCCACTATATATAGGAAAATATCTGAGAATTGTTAAATACTTTATTAAATTACATGTGATTAACCAAGATAATTGTCTACGGTCAATAATACATAGTCAAAGAAAAGTAATTGACGAAACTCGCAATTCTCAAAATTGGGCTTTTATAGTCCGATCGATTTTACATAACGAAGGATATGCAGACGTTTGGATGTTTCAAGAATCGGTAAATTTACCATTACTACGGCTACGCTTAGAGATATATACATTGCAGATTGGCGGAAATGTACGATCACTTGTACATCTTTATATATATACATACATTTTAAAACAGATTGAACCTTCTTCTTATATAAGTTTAGAAAATGAAGAAATACTACAGCTAAAAAACGGTTATCACCACATAATCTAGCGATAGAAACAGGATGACATAAAAAAAAGCAAAAGACCAAAGAAAATGTTTAAGTTGTGACTTAAATGACATTGAAAATGAATACCATTTCATATTTATTTGCCCATTTTATAATGATCTGAGAAAATTATATATACCTAAATAGTATTCAACAACCCCAAGCATGTTTAAATTTATTAACCTCCTTAATATTGACAAAAAATCAATTTTTAACAAACTTGCAACTTATTGTACGTATTAAGGGTTTCAAACTCAGGGATACTCGTTTAAAAGATTGATGTAGAATACATTGTATTGATATTTAAATTTGTATTGAGTTTATGCTTAATATAATTATTTTATGATTGTTTCTAAATACCAAGATAACACTGTCACAAAAATATTAACTTAATGAAACGATATTCAAATACTACATTATTCCAACGTATGTATTAGTTTTGCATATATGTATGACGATGAGCTGTAATGCTTAAGTTTAATAAAATATATGTTCTGTTTTGTTCATGAAAAACAACTTGGAATTATGATTGATAATTCGCTGTCGTGGCATACCCAAGTCGGCAATGTTATAAAGAAATGTGATTTAGTACTCTATCTTCTATCTCGCATTAAAGTATTTATTTTCATACCAATGCATAGGTTGATTTTAATGCTTACATTTCACCCCATTTAGATAAATATTGCGTTATTTGGTGAAATCGTAAATTGTTAGCTTTCAAAAGAGAACTGCAAATTAAGTTTAAATGGATGAAGCTTAAATTTCAAAATGTTGTACTCATGTATAAATCATTTAATGACCAGTCTCGGGCATATATCAAATTTTTATTTACTTCAACAGCTAATGTACATACACGTGACATGGTTACGGTCATCCTCTTATCTACGGCTGTATGCTCTTAAACCAAATTCTGAAATGTTTCGATATTCGTTTGCTTATTCAGACTCTTGTTTGTGGAATTCTGTTAAAAAAAATATATATTATATTAATCAGTTCAAAGCTTTATACTTACAATGGAGTTGATGGAGTAAACTTTTTTAGTAACTCTAATAAATCAGGGTAGCTCTCATTTAAATTGATATTCATCCACACACATATATGTGATTAGAATTTTTTTTTTATGAATTAGAAATATTTTTTGAGTTGTATATTTTTTCTTATAATTATTTTTTGAATGGCATATGTTATTTTTTATATATGTATTATGTTTTATATTGTTCTACATATGAATAGACATGAATAAATATATAAACCATATATGTTCCTGTTATTTATTCTTGTGTTAATATGCTTAATTGATGTTGTTCTTTATAAATATGTTGAAGACCTCATGGAAGATTGAATTTATTAAAATGAGTTCTCTAGTTAATTAAAGTATTTTCTATCAATTTTTTTCTCTTCTGAATCCCTTTCAAAAGTGGATATGCATGTGTCAATAAATATTTCTTAATGTAATTGTATATAATTGTATTTGTAAATGAAATATATTTAAAACTTAACTAAAGAAAAATATTTATTTTTTTTGAAAATTAGAAAGGCGGACATAATAGTCGCTCCTTAAAAAAAATTCATTGAAGTCGTCGTTTTATCCACAAAGCGGCAGAATCGGTTGAGTTTTACTTATCACTGCTTCTGTAAACGATAATGTGGATATAAAAACCGGAGGCGGTAGTCTAATGGATAGTGTCGCCCACGCCAGATGTACCAGGAAGTGGACTCGAGAGCGGTTCATATAAGCCGAGCTTTCATCGCAATCGAGCTAAAATAAAATAGTATAAAAAATATATACGCCACCCAAACATACATGGAAGATTGTCTTTTATTCACTATATTATACTATAAAATATACTATGTGGTCTGCTACCACACTTGCGTTTTCCATAAACTTACATTATAACATTTTCACTATTTCCATCATGGGCGGATCGAATAGTCCTATATCATATTAAAGTACTATCACAGATTCAAATGTAAATGTCCAACAAAATGGGATAAAAATTGTCACGTTATACCACGTTTGTTCCCTAAAGTTACCCCCACTTTCACCATGAATTAGAGTTCGCCAATTTTATTATAAAATATTCCATACAGTGTCAAGGGAATATATCAGGATTTTTCAAAAAATTAAAATTGGTTTTAAATATATTTTTTCCCAATATATCATGCCTATATATACTCACTGACCCCATATTGCCAAAGGATATATATTTAAACATGCCAAAATAATTATACTGAAAGCGAATTTCCTAACATTGGCTATGCGCCTATGTAACACTAAAATTGATTTCTCGCTTGCTTAAAATTACAACATTATCTATAACGTATTAAATTGGTCACGTGATTTCATATCAATTTCAATTTGATCCGTTATACACGCTTACGCGTAATAAAATTATTTCATCTGAGAAAGAGTCCGAATGGCGATTCGTAGATCATTTAGCAATATTTAAGTGCTGTCTAGTTCTGTAATTGGAATTTCGTTTCAAGTTTATCATTCATATTTAAATATCAATAATTTTGTCAAGTTTTGGTGGATTTGACATACCAAACCATTCGGATTTTGTACATTAATGATAATACGATACATTTATCCATTTTAATAACCATTATATTTGCTAAGACATTTATAGCGTTTTTGTCCTGATATACCACCTTTAATAAAATGATAATAATAGTCAGTTAAAGAAACGTTAATACATTTTAATTGACACAAATACAATAAACTTATATTTTAATGTGATCATTTGCCAGTTTGACATTTTCATTTAGCCAGAAGTAAACTTATTATCAATATATATCATATATAATAATAAATACTTTTTTTCAGCCAATCAGAGAGCTCAGCTCAATAAAGGTAGCTGACCATATATATATATAAGAAACGTAAACTTTTAACCAGTATCTTAATCAACTCTACAAGCGACTGCCGAGATGAAAGGACGTATGGAAACTTCACTCCGGCCTTCCAAGTGGGCCAACAAGCTATAAAAGCATTAAAGTGTTTATTGCGTACATGTTTGCAATTGAGTGTATTGGTTTACAATGTCGGATGTCTTTGCTTTAATGATTGGGTGGAGATATCTATTTTAAACTATCACTGGTTGTATGCTTTTATTGTGGTGTTAGAAAGGGTCGTTTTGATACTCAACAAGAATTAGCATGCCTCTACAGTACTTCTTATCAGCAAAATCAACTTATCTTTATTTTACCATCCTACCAGTCAACACGACAACAACTAGATACGACGTAATCAGCTTATCTTTATTTCACCATCCTACAAGACAACACGACAACAACTAGATACGACATAATCAACATATCTTCATTTCACCATCCTACAAGACAACACAACAACTAGATACGACAAAATCAACTTGTCTTCATTTCACCATCCCACAAGACAACACGACAACATCTAGATACGACATAATCAACTTGTCTTCATTTCACCATCCTACAAGACAACACGACAACAACTAGATACGACATAATCAACTTATCTTCATTTCACCATCTTACAAGACAACATGACAACAACTAGATACGACATAATCAATTTATCTTCATTTCACCATCCTACAAGACAACACGACAACTAGATACGACGTAATCAGCTTATCTTCATTTCACCATACCACAAGACAATGCGACAACTAGATACGACATAATCAACTTGTCTTCATTTCACCATCCTACAAGACAACACGACAACAACTAGATACGACATAATCAACTTATCTTCATTTCACCATTCCACAAGACAACAAGACAACAACTACATACGACATAATCAACTGATCTTCATTTCACCATCCTACAAGACAACATGACAACAACTAGATACGACATAATCAACTTATCTTCATTTCACCATCCCACAAAACAACAAGACAACAACTAGATACGACATAATCAACTTATCTTCATTTCACCATCCTACAAGACAACACGACAACAGCTAGATACCACATAATCAACTTGTCTTCATTTCACCATCCCAATAGACAACACGACAACAACTAGATACGACATAATCAACTTGTCTTCATTTCACCATCCTATAAGACAACAACACAACAACTAGATACGACATAATCAACTGATCTTCATTTCACCATCCTACAAGACAACATGACAACAACTAGATACGACATAATCAACTTATCTTCATTTGACCATCCCACAAAACAACAAGACAACAACTAAATACGACATAATCAACTTATCTTCATTTCACCAACCCTACAAGACAACACGACAACTAGATATGACATAATCAACTTATCTTCATTTCACCATCCTACAAGACAACAAAACAAAAATTAGATACGACATAATCAACTTATCTTCATTTCACCATCCTACAAGACAACACGACAACAACTAGATACGACCTAATCAACTTAACTTCATTTCACCATCCCACAAGACAACAAAACAACAACTAGATACGACATAATCAATTTTCTACAAGAACAAACTCAACCGACATAGAAAATAATTGTCTTATCCTTCCAGTGGTGCAGCACCGGGAGGAGTAGCGACACTGCTGATGCTGTCCACTAGCTACCTAACCGGCTTATCCTGCACGCCAAAATTACTAATATAAAAGCTCGAGGGTAAAGCAAAACTCCTACATACAACCATTAGCTAAGTCGGATAAGAACAAGATTACTAGTCTTGAGGTTGCGGGTTTGATTGACGTGGCTGGCCAATTTTTAAAAAGATTAACAGTTGTTCGGATGGGACTTTAAGCCGAGGGACCGTGTGGCGCTACTACACACCGAGCACGGTAAATAAACAGAAGAGATATACGATTGGAACGCACTGCAGGGAAGCAAATAATGAAATGTCTTCAGGCCGAAATATGCCATATTTATGCAATTTAAATATTGATTTTGTCATATTTAAGTGGATAACTATTAGGATTTTATTTGTTAATGACAATGAGATGCTTTTTATTAATCTTAATAATTATTTTCTTCAGAGGACATTTATAGCTTTTATCCTGATAAACTCCCTTTAAAAACAAACTTTTATTGTCAGCAATAAACTTCATAAACGCCCCTTTTCTTAATCGTCTACGGTGCCAGCCTGCTTTAGAACCAATACTTGTGTTTGGATTGCAGCCGACTGACACGGGAACCCTCTGACACACAATCTGCGGTAGGAAGTGTTTATTATACTGGTGTTTATCGCAAACATGGATATATGTATTGTATAAATGCCAATAATGAAAACAAGTAAATATGACGTTTTGTGTGAAAAAGAACTTACTTCACTATCGTATAATTCTAAAAGAGTATTGAAACAGTGTGTATTTCACATTATTTGACAACCTTCCAGACTTTGGGTGAACTTCAGTTTTATATGTGGTGTTAGGTTAACTGTCTCGTATGTTTTTTTCATCGACTTATTTATCGTTGTTCTTTATTTGGTGTATGTATTTTTCTTAAACGACTTTCGGGTATTACTGCGGCTTTTGTTTTTTCGGCTCGTATGCCTGTTATCGACTTTTATGTCTCCATTTCTTTCATCACGTGATATGACAATGAATTGGTTTTTCAGCAGTAATGTTGTTGTCGTCCGCTCTTGACCTTGTGGTGTGTGAGTACTGTCACATACACCCTATGGTTTTTGGGTACTTTCACGTCCACCTTGTGGTGTGTGGGTACTGACAAATCCACCTTGTGGTGTGTGGTTACTGTCACATCCACCCTATGTTGTTTGGGTACTGTCACGTCCACCTTGTGGTGTGTGGGTACTGACACATCAACCTTGTGGTGTTTGGGTACTGTCACATCCACCTTGTGATGAGTCTACCGAAACCTTGAGGTTTATTCTCCGGTGATTGACGGACACCTTGGTACTTGATATTTGATCGCCACCCTATAAGGTATAATCCGGTGGTACTTGTACCACCACCGTGCAGTATGGTTTTAGTGTTTTTTTTACAAATACCATGAAGTGTGTTTCCTAATGTTTTACCATTTCCCAATGGTTTGATAATTTGGTGTTTTATCACCACCTTCTGACATGTTTAATTGACGTGCTATCTGCATTTGTATTGATGTTTTGAGTGTTGTATTATCAACTTGGGGTATATATTCCTTTGTTTTATAATGTATTTTATTCATTGCCATACACTGTTTGTTAAACATGTATTGGCATAACATATTCATTTCTGTCAGTTATATAAGCGAATGTCTGTGCCTGTCAGTCATATGTGCGGTTTTCTGTGCGTGTTAGGTATATGTGCGGTTTTCTGTGCGTGTCAGTAATATGTGCGGTTTTCTGTGCGTGTCAGTAATATGTGCGGTTTTCTGTGCGTGTCAGGTATATACGCGGTTTTCTGTGCGTGTCAGTAATATGTGCGGTTTTCTGTGCCTGTCAGGTATATGTGCAGTTGTCTGTGCCTTTCAGTGATATGTGGGTTTTCTGTACCTGTCAGTTATATGTTAAAATAGCTCTGTCTGTCAGATATATGTGAATGTGAACCAATACTCGACTGCTCGGAGCCGAGCCCGATAAGCTCAGTCGGTTACGTGTCTGACTATCAATCCAGGGGTCGTGAGTTCGAATCCCCGCCCGGCAACGGTCTCCGTGATGATTGATATACGACATTTGTCTCATTATCATTCGTCTCTCACCGCTGATTCAAGTGGAAAAGTTAACAGTTACTTGCGGAGATGTGGTGTGCTCGAGTACTTGTTAAATCCAGGAAACAGTGGTTAGGTTAACTGATCGTCTGTTAGCCCTCGATGGCATAAAAATGACGCTAAATAATCAATCAATCAATCAATCAATCATCTGCTCGGTCTGCTGAAGAATTATGTCAAGAGGGGCCAGTGTGCATGACCTCACAAGCTTTTCAAGTTTGCGGCAGGTTTTTAAAACTCTCAAATTCTGGATAAAACAAAAACAATTAAACGTAAATATCTTCAATGGAACAGATCATAGCAAACAATTCATATATGTACATAATATTAATCTATATAGTTTTTGAAAATTAGTATATTTGATGTTCATTTGTCTAATACTGTTGATCACTGCTCTTGTGTAATTTTGTTGTTGATGAACTCTGGGAAGATTGGACCTACTGACCTTTTATTCGTAAAATAAAGTTATTATTATCATTATAATCATTTTCATTATTATTATTATTATTATTTTCATTATTATATTTATTATAATTATTATTATTATTATTATTGTTTAATTATTATTATAATTATTATTTTTATTATTATTATCATTATCATTAGTATTAACTTTATTATTATTATTATTATTATTATTTTGGAAAACAGTGTTTGCTAATTGATTGTTTAATAATAAGCTTGTTGTGTGACTGTGGGCTAAAACCCCAACTCTGTTTTGTATCATGTACTGAATTATATCTGAAAGGTTGAGAATATTTAATATTTTAATTAATCTTTGTTTTAATCTCCATATCTAAATATATTTTTAGAGATAAAAACAGAACGATGAAGGTCAGCTGGATATGAGTTGCTTTGTGTATACTAATGGTGACCTCCCTACTTCCGGTTCCGGTCCACGGGGGTCATGGATGTACCATGAACTCAGTAGGGAGATGTAGAAATGCGCTCTTCAAAAAAAGAGTAATTTGCAAGACAACGCAAACAAATAAAGTGGGAAAATGTCGAATTGTTGCCGGACAATGCAGGTACTATTTTAAATACGAGTCCGTCAACTTTAATCAAAATTTTAGAATAATCTGTTTTATACATCGATTGTGAAACATTTTTTTATAAAAAAAATAGACAACTCATGTTCGATGGCTGCCTGGATAATTATAGTACTTAAGCCAATAGTAAGCATATCCGTAAAACATATCAAATGGCCCAAGTCATAGATTGAACACACCACCAGATGTTTATGCTCTGAACTTGGACCACACATTCCACATCGAAACATGTTTAGTTCACTTCATTACCACTACAGCTTGGTAAATGTTTCGAGACTTCTTTTAGTTATCCATGTTCGTTTTGCATGTTAGTTCAGAAGTTTAGAATACTAATTAGTTAAGAAGAAAGAGTTGTTAATAGTAACGCATGCACATTTACATTAGTAATTATAATTATTATAAAAAATAAAATTTTGATTCTGCTTTTGGTCAAACGATGCTTTTTTCACAAAAAAAGAGAGTAAACTTTAACCTGTTGAGACACGTGAAAATGTTGGACTTTAATTTTGTTTATACATCAAATCCATTTTTACATAGATACCATAAAAAGATAAAGTTACCCCATGAAAATTCATATTTTTGATTATTAACATATTGAACATATGAGGCCAAAATAAGTTAATTGCTAGATTATCATCCCCGCCCGCCCCGTAATTTTCATGCCGCCTAGACCCTTTTTATTTTCATATTTAAAAAAAAATGTTTTTATTATTTTTCATATATTTGTTTTTATTAAAAAAAACATTAAACATTTTAAAAATAAAAATTAAAAATAAAAAATAAAAATAAAATCCTTCCGCTCTCCCCGTTTTAAGTAAAAACTGGATGATAATCTAGCAATCCATTTATAATGGCCTAAAAGAAGCGGCGACTCGCTAATTTTGAGAAGGAATATGGAGTACAAATTCTTTATAAAATACCAAATTGATACATCCCTGAAAATGTTCAATCATATACGTAACAAAACTGACAATTATTGAATAATCATTATTCGTCACTGCCATTTATGAATATGCAAAATGTATTTAAAGCTTCTTAAACTACTTCTTGTCAATCCCTCAATCGATCGACTGATTGATTGATTGATTGATTGATTGATTGGTTGACTATTTAGCGGTTTTAACTCCATTATTGACTATTAGACAATTTGCTAATCTGACCACACTTTCCTGGGGTTTTGGAAGGTGAACCAGTACTCGAGCACCCCCCTACCCCATCTCCGCAAGTAACTGATAACTTAATTCCTCAAATGTGTTTTCTATTTTTTGCAGGTGTCAGTCTAAAAGTTGGATAAAGTTTTACCGCTAAGAAGAATGTTTGTAAACCACCTGTTACCCATGCATACAATCATCGTGGACATCAAATGGGATAATAAGTAAATAAAGTAATGAATACACGATTCAATATCAAATTGTCAAATAACTATGGTATGCGTATGTCATTCTTACATCAACTCAAGTCCCTGCGACAAAATGTGTTGTGTCGTATTGTATTTTTCTGTGTATAATGTTGAATGGCACATTGTTTTGTAAGTGTAGACTCACACAGTCTGTCTAGCCCTCTGTCGTTAAAGAAATAAAAGTTTTCAAGTATCCATATTTAAGTACAGTGCTTATAATCATCTTGAACCCACTACAATGATTAAATGCAACATACAAACAATAGTCATCATACTTATGTTATCATGGCATATATAACCAGAAACATGGCTATAAAATAGCATCCGATAAAAGGAACACTTTGAATCACAGATTGCACCTGAAAGATGAAAAGAACAAATTTTTAGTTTTAGTGAGTAAAAAAACATACACATCCCCTCCCATCACCTGGCACAGATTAAAGTGGAATTTCATTCTCGAGTAAAACTGAAATGTTTTTCATGTTTTCAAGAAATCAGAAAAATTTAACAACATCTTATCCGTTTACGGGGCGACATACACGTAATACGACAATTTACAGTCGCTACTCCGCACGTAATGCGACATTTTATGGTTGCTACACTGCACGTAATAAGACATTTAACGGCCTCTATAACAACAAGTCGCTACGCATCCCGTAAAATGACACTTTATGGCCGCTACACCGAACATAATACGACATTTTATGGCCTCGACACCGCACATAATACGACCTTTTATGGCCGCTACACCGCACATAATATGACATTTTATGGCCGCTACACTGCACATAATACGATATTTAATAACTGCTAAACATCACATAATACGACATTTAACGGTCACTTCACCGCACATAATACGACATTTAATGGCTGCTACATCACACATAGTACGACAATTAATGGCCTCTATAACAACAAATTATACAACATTTTACGGTCGCTATGCAGCCCGTAATACGACATTAATGGCCGTATCACGCACATAATACGACATTTAATGGCCGCTACACCGCACATAATACGACATTTAATGGCCGCTACACCGCACATTATACGACATTCAAATGCCGCTACACTGCACTTAATACGACTTTTAATGGCCGCTTCACCGCAGGTAAAACGACATTTAATGGCCGCTTCACCGCACATAATACGACATTTAATGACCGCTACACCGTACATAATACGACATTTTATGGCCGATACACCGCACATAATACGACATTTAATGGCCGCTATACCTCAGGTAATACGACATTTAATGGCCGCTACACCGCAAATAACACAACATTTAATGGCTGCTTCACCGCACATAATACGACATTTAATGACCGCTACAACGGGAATAATACGACATTTAATGACCGCTACACCACGCATAATATGATATTGAATGTCTGCTACACCACACATAATACGACATTTATTGGCCGCTTCACCGCACCTAATACGACATTTTATGACCGCTTTATCGCACGTTATACAATTTCCGACAGCTAAACAACACATAATACGATATTTCATGGCCGCTTCACCGCACTTAATACGACATTTAATGGCCGATACACCGCATATAATACGACATTTAATGGCAGCTACAAAGCAGGTAATACGACATTTAATGGCCGCTCCACTGCACGTAATACGACATTTAATGGCCGCTGCACCGCTACACCGGAAATAATACGACATTTAATGGCCGCTTCACCGCACGTTATACGGCATTTAATGGCCGCTTCACCGCAGACAATACAACATTTAATGGCCGCTTCACCGCTGGTAATACGACATTTAATGGCAGCTACACCGCACAAAGTACGACATTTTATGGCCGCTACACCGCATATAATATGACATTTAATGGCCGCTACACTGCACATAAAACGACATTAAATGACCGATACACCGTATATAATACGACAATTAATGACCTCTACAACGCACATAATGCATTATTTAATGGCTGCTAAACCGCACGTAATACGACATTTTATGATCACTTAACCGCACGTTATACAATTCACGGTCGCTACACAACATATAATACGACATTTTATGGCAGTTACACTGCACATAAAACAACATTTTACGGCCGTTACACCTCACATTATACGACATTTTATTGCCGTAACATTGCACATAATACAACTTTTAATGGCCTATTCACCGCACGTAATATGACATTTAATGGCCGCTTCACCGCACATAATACGACATTTTATGACTGCTACACCGCACATTATAGGACATTTAATGGCCGCTTCAGCGCACGTAAAACAACATTTAATGGCCGCTACACCACACTTAAAACGACATTTAATGGTCGCTTCACCGATTAATTGCACGTTATCCATTTTACGGATGCTACACAACACATAATACGACATTTTATGACCGTTACACCGCACATAATACGACATTTTACGGCTGCTACACAATACATAATACGACATTTTATGGCCGTTACACAGCACATAATACGACATTTAATGGCTGCTTCACCGCACATAATGCGACATTTTATGACCGATTCACAACACATAATACGACATTTTACGGTCGTTACACCGCACATAATACAACATTTTACGGCCGCTACACAACACATAATACGACATTTAAGGCCGCTACACCGTACATAATACGACATTTAATGGCTGCTTCACCGCACGTAATACGACATTTTACGACCTCTTCATCGTACGTAATACATTTTACGGACGCTACACATCACATAATACGACATTTTATGGCCGTTACACCGCACATAATACGACATTTTACGGCTGCTACACAATACATAATACGACATTTTATGGCCGTAACACAGCACATAATGCCTCATTTTACAGCTGTTACCACGCACGTAATACGATATTTAATGGCCGCTTCATCGCACATTATACATTTAATGGCCGCTTCACCGCACATAATACGACATTTTATGGCCGCTTCACCGCACATAATACGACATTTAATGGCCGCTACACCGCATATTATACATTTAATGGCCGCTTCACCGCACATAATACGACATTTAATGGCCACTACACCGCACATTATACATTTAATGGCCGCTACACCGCAGACAATACAACATTTAATGGCCGCTTCACCGCACGTAATACGACATTTAATGGCCGTTACACCGCACATTATACATTTAATGGCCGCTACACCGTACATAATACGACATTTAATGGCCACTTGACTGCACATTATACGACATTTAATGGCTGCTTCACCGCACGTTATACGACGTTTAATGGCTGCTTCATCGCACGTAATTCATTTTACGGACGCTACACAACACATATTACGACATTTTATGGCCGTTTCACCGCACATATTGCGACATTTTATGGCCGCTACACAACGTATAATACAACATTTTATGGCCCTTACACCGTACATAATACGACATATTACGGCCGCTACACAACACATAATACGACATTTTACGGCCGCTACACAACACATAATACGACATTTTATGTCTGTTACACCGCACGTAATACGACATTTTACGCCCGTTACACAGCACATAAAACGACTTATTACGGCCGTAAAACAGCACATAAAACACGTAATGCGTTTTTTTCATGGCCGCTACAGCGCATGTATCACGACATTTTATGGCCGCTACAGAGCACGTAACACGACATTTTATGGCCATTTCACTGCACGTAATACGTCATTTTACGATATCTTCATCGCACGTAATACGTCATTTTACGACATTTACATCGGCATTTTATGGCCACTACGTCACACGTAATACATTTATGGTCACTACACCGCACTTAATACGACATTTTACGACAGTAAATTTTACAAAACGTAAAACGACTTTTTACGGCCGCTATTTAACACGTAATACGACATTTTATGGTCGCAACACAGCACGTTATACGACATTTCATGGCTGCTTCACCGCTGCACCGTTCCCTATAGATACAGTGAGACAGGCAAATACCTCCGTAGAATACAGGGTATGATTAAGGTGTTATTGTAACGATGTTGGTTCAGAAACAGAGATATTTTTTTATAACATATAACAGTGTTACCATATTACATATAATAGTATTACCATATAACATATAACAGTCTTACCATATAACATATAATAGTTTACCATATTACATATAACAGTCTTACCATATTACATATATCAGTCTTACCATATAACATATAATAGTCTTACCATATAACATATATCAGTCTTACCATATAACATATAACAGTTTTACCATATTACATATAATAGCCTTACCATATAACATATAACAGTGTTACCATATTACATATAATAGCCTTACCATATTACATATAACAGTTTTACCATATAACATATAATAGTCTTACCATATAACACATGATAGTCTTACCATATTACATATAACAGTATTACCATATAACATATAATAGTCTTACCATACTACATATAACAGTCTTATCATATTACATATAACCATTTTATCATATAACATATAATAGTCTTACTATATTACATATAACAGTCTTACCATATAACTTATAAAAGTCTTACCACATAACATATAACTTCCCTACCATAAAAATATAATAGTCATAGTCTTACCATATAGAACATAACAGTCTTACCATATAACATATAACATCCCTACCATATAACTGTCTTACTTTATACCATTTAATAGTCATACTATATAACAGAATGACAAGTTCTCACAATATTTGACAACATTGCGCTTAACCCAATGATAAACTAATTAAACTTTGAACAATCCTGTTCTGGTATATAACTAGCATAACTTTTGAGACAAATCCCCCCATCTGGCCTGGCTGAACTTTATCCGTATTCAAAATGTGTGTGGATAATAATTGCAACCACATAATAGCCCCGGAATGCCTTATAAACAGTAATTATATTTAACCAAATTATTGTTCCTGGCATTAAACAAAAGTTATTTGCAATTATTGGAATATTCGTTCGTGTCAATTAACATAGTTGGCAATAATTTTCAGAAATTAATTAGAAAATCAACCTACTGGCACACAACTCGTGCATACTTAAGTATTTAAGAGACCACACAAATATAGCTTTTGTCTGATTATGGCTAATGTCTCACCCACTATTACATTTCCCATAGCTTCCAGCGCAACGCTAATATACAAATTGTCTGCAAAATATCAAAATCTACAGTAACTGTTTGTGTTTAGGCTAAAATTCCTCACTGGTTTAAAGTCTGCAATAACGAACAGAAAAAGCTAACATTGACCATTTCTTTATTTTTTTTTTAAAGATTCCCGGGTTCTGTTGTACCTATCAATCGAGACTCGGCATCTAATACCATCATCATTAACCTCAACAACACCATCATCATCATCATCAATTAAGTTTCAGTTGTCACTTTCTAAAGTATTAGTTGTTTCCCATAAGAGCTATTAGTAAGAAATAGATTTTCGGACTCAGCATACATTTCACCTCTAGAAACAAGCATTTATAAATAAAAATAAGGTCAAAGCATTCAACAAAATGAGCATATTTGCAGACAAAGTGTCATTTTTTTCATATTTTGGCAGTCATTTTGTCCCTTATTTAAACATTGTTTTACTTGAATCAATCATATTTTATTCTTTTTTATCCTAAAGCATGTCATACAACTTAAAACAACACAATAAATCTAAATTTCTACTCTTTGCAGTGTTTTCTATCAGTTTATATATTATAACATGAATTTCAATATATGGTGGTCATTTTAGCAGCCATCTTGGATTTGTAACCAAATGCCCCAACAGCGATAAGTAAAAAATGGATTTTCGGATTCAGCGTAAAATTTACCTCTAGAAACAAATCTCAAACAATTTGGACATAAAAAGTAAATACCCCCACCCCACTATTTTTCTCGATCCTCTAAGACATGCTATGTTAAATATATGCTAAACGTACTAATTTTCTAGGTTACGCTATAAAAAATCTAACATTCGTGCTCATGTATCATTTAATTTTTTGTTTATTAAAGTCGTTAGCCAAGAAGGCAGAGCCTCGCATATTAATATATTTTGCCAACACGTTTAATAAATTCAATAATAAATGAACTAAACATACTATTTATCTATGTTATGTGATTAAAAAATGTTACATCCGTGCTGATTTATCATTTAATTCATTACACTTGTTGCCAAAAATTATAAAACACTCGGCACAGCCTTGCACAATATATTTTTGCCAACACTTTTAATAAATTCAATTATAAATGAGCATCATATAAGATCCTCTAGTGACCCAACGTCAGCAGAACCCAACTGAAGTATGGTCACCAGTCAAGTTCTCATAATGAAATGAAAAAGCAAGAAAATATCAGTTTTATTCTGAGGTAACACAAGTTTTCATAATGCTTTGAAATTCACAATACCTCCCTAAGCAACTTTATCAACGCCCCTTTAATATTTCATTTGCCTGTCATTACACTTCGGCATCACAGCTCGTTCTTCAGTCAACGGATACAGAACGAACCGTGAGACATTCAGGTAATATATTTTTTATTACATAAAACTGTATTAATCTGCTTGGATTAAGATTGATAAATTGATTGATTGATTGAATATTTAGCGTCATGTTTATGCCATTGAGAGCTAATAGACGATCAGTTAACCTAACCACTGTTTCCTGGGATTAACCAGTACTCGAGCACATCCCGTCTCTGCAAGTAACCGATAACTTTCCCACTTGAATCAGTGGTGAGAAACGATATCAGTCATCACGGAGGCTGTTGCCGGGCGGGGGATTCGAACTCACGACCCCTGGATTGATAGTCAGACGCGTAACCGACTGAGCTAATCGGGCCCGGCGCTTGGATTAAAATTTAAATCATGGTTCGTTTTGATTTTTAGTAGAGCTGTGGATTTCACAGTTTTCGACTTTTACTGAGACTTTGGGTCTATTTAAGTACTGGTAAAGACTATAAAGTGTTCAGACATTAACTTTAGTTTTTACTTCTGTTGACTATAATGTCGGCATTGCATATTCTCGATATATCAAAATACATATACCGACTTGATCAGTACAGATAGGCAAAACGTACAAGCTGATCCTTACAAATATCTCAGCATAAAGCGGAAATGTTTATGCACATATATGAAACTACAAATACATGTATAAGGTAACATTTCATATCCATTTTCTGAGGACTGTTTCACATATGATACATAGTAATATACACTTTCATGAAAGTTGAACATGTGCCGTATACTTTAAAGTCATATATTTATAACATGCCTATTCAGAATATTCATATTTCAATATAAAGTTTGTTCGAAAATAGTTGGAAAGATAACTTTGCCACATTCAAATTGGATTTAATGGTAATGGGTAAAATTTTCTTCAATTAAGAAAGTAAAATAGCTAAAGAAAATCTTTAGATTTGTGGTGTTTTCATCATTCTTTGTTTTAAAGTAACATATTAATGCCTTTTATACATCAGTATCAACAACAACATCAGCATCATCATCAACAACAACAACATCAGCATCAACAACAACAGTAACAGAACGATGAGGATCAGCCTGTTATGTGTGGCTTTGTGTATGCTGATGGTGACTTCCCTAGTTCCTGTTCCGGTCCTCGGGGGTTATGGGTGTGCAATTAACTCACAAGGGAGATGTAAAAATGCGCGCTTCCGAAACATCACAATTTGCAGGACAAGACAAACAAATAAGAAAGGAAGATGTAAACTCGTCTCCGGGCATTGCAGGTACAGGTTTAGTCTTATATTATCAATATGAGATGATCGATTACTATTGATTCAAATTTATTAATTCAACCTGGAGTTGGAAAACAAATTCTATTAACTTAGACACATTTCTTTCGATACAGTAATGAGATTCAATTTAATTAAAAAACTAACGACTCCTTGAATATGACTTTGATTCCCTGCTACCGATTCCATACATGTTAAAGACATTGCGATTTGTGCTGGGTTCATGTTCGAGTGTTAAATGTTGTTTTTTATTTACGCATATTTGTATATATAACACAAGTACAGTTTGCACATGCGTACTATTAAAACAAAATATTAAAAAAAACATTTCTACTTTAGTAATAACTGAAAACGTTTAGGATATCACTTCAGGAATGAGAAAGAACACTTCATACCTGTAAATAGTTCAAACAGTTATGTTTTATGACTGACAACCATAAACAAACACACACAAACTTCTAACCTATACATAGTTCAAACTGTTGTTTTATGACTGATAACCATAAACAAACACACACAAACTTCTAACTTATACATAGTTCAAACAGTTATGTTTTATGACTGACAACCATAAATAAACACTATATGTAACCTATACATAGTTCAATCAGTTATGTTTTGTGACTGACAACCATAAACAAACACACACAAACTTCTCACTTATACATAGTTCAAACAGTTATGTTTTATGACTGACAACCATAAACAAACACACACAAACTTCTACATGTAACTTATACATAGCTCAAACAGATATGGTTTATGACTGACAATCATAAACAAACTCACACAAACTTCTAACTTATACATAGTTCAAACAGTTATGTTTTATGACTGACAACCATAAACAAACACTGTATGTAACCTATACATAGTTCAAACAGTTAGGTTTTATGACTGACAACTATAAACAAACACTCTATGTAACCTATACATAGTTCAAACAGTTATGTTTTATGACTGACAACCATACATGCACACATACACACATAATCCTGACTGACTTCCGTACTTACTAACCCTGTAACGCTCATGTACTCTCTCAGTCACTCACACACAGACACCGGATTTGTGTTTATGTTGTTAGGAATCATTTTGTATCAAATACATTATATAGTTAATGTTTCATCCACTCTTTTTGACCTTTAAAACATGAGGTGACATTTATAGTGTACCATTAGTAAATGTGTAATAACTAACTATCAAAGAGATGCGGTGTCTAAACTGGTGTTACATTATCTATGTGGGTGTATCGATACATAATTTCTATAATATTGCTAAACTATGTTATTCTTGTATGATGTGACATGCTTTGGAAATGTATTTTGGGTACATATCACTTCTATAGTAATGTTGAGTTGGATTCAGAGCATGGCACTAACTGTTTTTAGCCAGTTAATCACTAACTGACGTTAGTGTAACTATTTGGATAAGTTACTTGTGCAAGCAATTTATGTTACCATAATGAGTGAGATGTCGACAGCATATGTTCCTGATGACGACATTATGACATAATGATATGGCATAAACTATGCAACCATACATTTCATATTCAACAGCCTAAACCTCAATATTTTTATACTTCTTAATCGCATCGCGTACCTTAATTACTTAACTTGGATGTGCAACATTCATAAAATTTAATTCTGTGAAACATTTTCTTGAATAACAATAATACTTGTATCATGATTGTATGTGTTTTCTTATTTTCTGCAGGTGTGGCAGTGGTAGTTGGATGAAGACAGGATAGTTTCACCAAGGAAAAAATGGTTTACTGAAAGCTTTTATTAGATTTTTTATTTAGACTATTAAATCATTAGAAAAAAACACCTCGGCAGTGTAGAGACATTGAGTAATGCTATCATTATTTCCATAAATAAGGTGATCACAACATGACAACATACACTGTATATATTAATGCGACAAAGGAGTCTTAATGACGAGAACATTAAATTAACATGTGTACAATTAAACATTAAAATCATTGTTTGAATTATAATAATAATATTCACCTGAACGAAATTGACCTGACTCGAGCTGTGAATCAAACAGGACGGCAATCCAATCAGCGATTAATTTTGATTGCTACGCCGCTATTTGCCTTAGCCAAGGTTACGAAATTGAATTAAATATTATATTGTATTTACTTAGCCAAACAATGCCACGTGACAAGTTGGCAGTGCGATAGTCGTTCTGACGTCAGATCAATTATGGCTTATCAGAGATAATCACGTGACAATTATTCACGGGCGATAGGCAAGTCACATTTTAATATGCTGAATTGTATGTGCATTTACTGTGTTTATTTCAATAAAAATACACACCCACGAAGAAAAAAATGTCTTAAATTATTATTGAGAACGTCAGGATTATGTATATTTGTTTTTTGTTTGTTTTTTGTTTGTTTGTTTTTAAGGGGTGGGGGGGGGGTGAGTTCGCGCCTTTTTCACCAATATAACATTTATATGATTGCTGTCAACGTCACTTATCATTGTCTCTGGGGTAAATCCGCTAAAAGGTGAACCAGTTCTAGATACACCTAACATCTGCATGTCACTGACTACTTCCCCACATATTCAGACGTGGGTATCTCCATAGCCGTAGCACAAATGTCATGGTCAATCATCGCAGGGACTTTGGCTGAGAGGGGATTCGAACTAAAGTTCATTTCATGTTGAAGCCAAATAGCTTATAATTCACATATAAGTGTGTATAATAGTGTCTTTCTGGGTTTTAAAGGGAGACGCGATAATTTTGACAAATATTCCATCAATACTATTTAAAAAAGTAATTTATCTAATCGACACAAAGTACTCTGGAATTAAAACACACCAGTATGTGTGTACATGCATAACATTAACGTTGTTTGTATTTTGAAGATAGAACTATTGCAAACATAATGGTTAGTTTAAACTGATTTATTTTACTTTGATGTGAAATTATTGCAACTTTTACAAATCACACTGGAAGTATTTCTGGGTAAAGCAGCAGAAAATGCGTTTTTTTTTTTACTTTTCATTTTTTAATATTAATAAACATAAATAGCACCCGTGTACCCAAATATGTGTAGATTTCCTTACACAGTGCCCGACATAATTCTTCATTGTTAATACGTTAAAAACAATGTCATTTGCTGGTTAATTGTTTTCATGATACTCTGACATTCTCTCAAAAGCAATGGACGTCTTTAACTCAATGACCATAGCGTTGAAGGTGATAAAACGTCAGTAAAGACAATATTACCTAGAATGGTTCTTGACGATTTATAAGCAGGTGAAATGTTTGCTTAAAGCTTTTATTTAAAGCGGTATTTTGAAGGGTCACTGCTTCTTTGTATAAAAATAACAAATAATGTTAAAGACGATATTTTGCCAAAACCAGACCAGACATGACCACACCACTAGACCTGACTAGATCAAACTAGAAAAGACAAAACTAGACCAAACCAGACCTGACCAGATCAGACTAGAAAAGACCAGACCAGACCAAATCAAACCAGACCAGCCGACCTGATCAGATCAGACTACAAAAAAAACAGACCAGACCAAACCAGACCAGACAAGACCACCAGACCTGACCAGATCAGACCAGAAAAGACCAGGCCAGAAAAGAACAGGCAAGACTAGACCAGACCAGACCAGACCTGACTAAATCAAACTAGATAAGACCAGACTAAACCAGAACAGACCAGCAGACCTGACCGATCAGACTAGAACAGGCCAGGCTAGGCCAAACCGGACCTGACCAGACCAGACCAGAAAAGGACAGGCCAGGTTAGGCCAAACCAGACCCGATCAGTAAGGGAAGAACAGAACAGAACAGAACAGAAAGTAACATTTATTGAGGAAAACACAGATAACAGAATACACATATTGCAGATAAACAGTTAATAAGAATGAGAAGGGCGTAAACAATGACGCCATTTTGACTATTTGACTAAATTTCAAGATATACAAACCGATGTATAAACAAAATGTAACACATGTATTAAGTGTATTTGTACACTAGCTTTAATAAAATCGTGCTGTACCTCAGATGGGACAACAGTACCATGGCTAATCAACTTGTTTGCGTTTTTTGCTTAATATCGTATTTACTTACTCACTCTCTCACTCATTCAACAACTCACTCACCACCTCAGTACTCACTTACTTATTGATTTGTGTATTACCGTTTTCAGTGGTATAATATTCCCATATTTACATATAGTTCACACTCATTTAGAATATACTAACATACGAGTAATACGTTATATAATTATACCGTCATTATCTGAGTAACATTATAGCAAACGGTCGAGCAGTGCTATATTGAGATCGTTAATATTCCTTCCTTCTTCGCGCGCGTACGTACTCTAAAACGCATGCCCACGTCCACAAAGACACACACGCACGCACGCACGCACACACAACATAAACCACTTTCTCGCGCTCTTGCTTTCCCCTCTCACGCCGCCTCTGTCCTTTTGTTTGCAGTTTTATCATATGAGAAAAAGTATTTGCTTTTATCCAGGACGAACACTCAGTAGATTTGAATATAATGTGCACGTGTGTCCGACCAATATGCTTATAGTCTGGTGGCATTTTCATATATCAATGCACGAGGTACAGCATGTTCATGGACGGCAACAGGGTAAAATAGATTACCACTCTAACTTTTATTAGAAATATTCGGTTGCCAAAAAACATTTGATATATAAGGTCAAGCATTTTTTAACTGGACGAGATGATACTTAAAACATTCATATTTAATATACATTTTAATTGTTTTGAACATCACTATTGGATTATTTTAAATTAATATCCAATAACATGCCTATAAAAATAGCATGTATTATTCATTGTGATTATTAAGTGAAATGTCAACAACTGAAATATTGAAGAATTTGCTCAAAATACGACACAATATTAAATTGTTTTGGCCTTGTACAAGACGACTCATAAGGGTTTTGTGTAACATGTCTCATGTCATAATTCATACTTAAGCACACCATTTTCTGTTGTTATGATACAAACATCAGGTATACATCTAGCTTGACGGACCTAGAGACCATAGGTCACCATATAGTATCACGCCGAAAATGTTAAGCTTGAGCTGATATATGTATATATATATAATAACAGTACTCGTAAAATAACGATACTCTAAAATAACAATACTCGTATAATAACAATATTTATATCGGTTATATATTTTACCAATATAAATGAATAATATTAGACATATCTTTAAATGTGCTTAAAATTATATGTATCATTTATTAAAGAGATCGGGTCCAAGATCAACTAGTAAGATATTGAGGAGGGAATTTTTTTATATCATTATTTAGCTTTATAATAGGATATCATGACACCACTCACAATAGTTCATATACATATACCATTTACATACAGTATTGTCGAATATTTCAACTGACACCAGTTGTAAGTGTGTGTCTTATAACGGGATGCATATTCAAATTCAACATGTACGTACACATCTGAACGTAGTCCATGGTAAGAACGCCCAGCAAATAAAAATCATTTCTCTTGGGGCTTTTTTTTTTACGAAAGTGCACATCGATATTGTTATTGTTGATATTCATCCATCAGGCCAGTCTTACCATATAACATATAACAGTACAATATAACATAAAATATATAAAAGTCTTACCATATCAAAATATACCAGTCTTACAATAAAAAAATATAACAGTCTTACCTTATAACATATATCACACTAAACATATAACATTATTTTTGAAATACCATATAACAGTCTTACCAAATAACATATAACCAAAGGACAATATAACATAAAGCAGTCTTACCATATAATATACAACAGGCTTGCCATATAACGCGTAATAGTCTTGACTTATAACATATAACAATCTTACCATATAACAGTTTTTATCATTTAACAAACAATATGTTTACCAAGTAACATATAACAGTCTTACAATATAACATTTAACAGTCTTACCATATGATATATTACAGTCCTACCATATGATATATAACAGTTTTATCATTCAAAATAGAAGTCTTACCATACAACATATAAAAGTCTTACCATATGATATATAACAGTTTTATCATTTAAAATATAACAGTCTTACCATATAACAGCTTTAACATATAACAGTCTTACCATATGATATATAACAGTTTTACAATATGATATATAACAGTTTAACCATATGCTATATAACAGTTTTATCATTTAAGATATAACAGTATTACCATATAACAGTCCTACAAAATAACATATAACAGTTTTACCATATAACATATAACAGTCTTACCATATGATATATTACAGTCTTACCATATGATATATTACAGTCTTACCATATGATATATAACAGTTTAATCATTTAAGATATAACAGTCTTACAATATAACAGCTTTAACATATCAAAGACTTTTCATTGAATATGGTTATATGGAAGTCGGAATCAACTCTTTATACTGATTGATTAAGTGTCGTTATTATGATGCTTTGTTAGTTTTCACAATATATGACTACCATATTAACTATGCGTTACGAAATCCAATACTAGTATACAGGAATTTGAAGATATCGCTTAATCCAATGTAAACTAAGCAAACTTTGAACAATCCTGTCCTGGTATATAACTTTTGAAACTAATCCCACCATCTGGTCTGGCTGAACTTTATCTGTATTTAAAATGTGCGTCGATAATAAGTTTAAACTATATGACAGATCCCGGAATGCGTTATTAATAATAGTTAATTCATACATTATTATTATTCCTGCCATAAATAAAAGTTATTTGCAATTATTGGTTTATGCTTTCATGTCAATTAATGTAGTTGGCAATAATTTTCAGAAATTAATTAGAAAATCAACTTACTGACACTCAACTCGTGCATACTTACGGGCGTAAGAGACCACAAAAATGTAGCTTTAGTCTGATGATGGTTAATGACTCAACAACTATTACATTTCCCATAGCTTCCAGTGCAACGCTAATATACAAAATGTCTGTAGAACATCAAAATCTACAGCTTGTGTTTTGGCTCAAATTCTTCACTGGGTCAAGGTCTGCAATGACAAACAGAAAAAGCTAACATGACCATGTTCTATATTTTTTAAAATTGCTTGGTTCTGTTGTACCTTTAGTTAAAATCAATAGGAAGATCAAGATAGGCTGACAATCTGACCAGAATATTAATCTTAGTCGAGACAGAGTTGGCTCGACATCTAATGCCATCATCATAATCATCAAAAACACAATTACCACCATCACCACCATCATCATCATCATCATCATCATCATCATCATCACCATCATCATCATCATCACCATTTAAGGTTCAGTTGTCTCTTTCTAAATTACCGGTTGTTTCCCATACGAATAATATTTAATAAATACCTAAAAGAAACAAATCCTGCAAATAAAATTAAAATCTATATTTCTAGCTCTACATCCGTCATCTGTATACCCGGGGCATTCAAGGATGATACTAGCGAAGTCAGTCCTTAACGTCTCGCACCACTATTACATTCCACATATAGTTCCGCTAGCATGTCAATGTTATCTAAAGCATATTCATGGAATTGAATTATTTATTGGGCATAGATCTGTAATTATAAAAAGCATACATTGACTAAGTTGTATTTTTGGTTCATGTTTTTTGTGATACCTACCAATTTGCAGAGTAACACTATATAAACAGTCTGAAGTCTGCGTTGGGACATAGGTGTCTAAAAAATCTCATATCAGATTGTCATTGGGCACATTTTAAAAAACTCAACACATGGATACATTGACCAAGTTCTATAACATTGCTGTCATCAAGTTTCGGACGTCATCCCATTATTTCTAAAAATGTTTCTAATCCAAAACAACAACTACGAGTAGCTTATATCTAATATAAAACAATATAATTTTCTTTATTGTTAATATAGATATTAAAAAAAATATCAATTTTAAAGGACTGGCATATTTTATGAAAATTAACGACAATTATCATCTTAAATCAGGATCTTTACTCAAATACATCGAAGTGTCAACATATTTGTCTTAATAAAAGAACAGTAATTATATTTCTGGCTTGTACATAAAAACCTCGTCATAATATATTTACAACACAAAATGACTACCTTTTTATTAATGTATCTGTCTAATCAAATGTGTAATGAACTTAAACCGTTTTACAGAATTTCGGTGCTTTTTATTATCCTTTTACTACTGAATATGTTTTATGAATTATTAAAACATCCGATGCATATTTTATATGAGCCTATGCCGTACCACTTAAAACGTAAATCTGTCTCTAGAAAAGTTAAAGTATTCAACACAATATGTTTTTATATTTCCATAGTGTAATATCACTACCGATTCATCGTTCGGTCTTTTCCGTATGAATCGGTTCTCGTATGTTAACACCTTGACTACGTTCCGACTTCCCCAAATATATCAATGACGTCAATATGTCGTGGTAAAATGGTGTTATTTTGAGCCGTTACGTCATACGACGAATGACGGAAACAAATATCCCGGACTTTTTCTCGTTTCTTAAAGAATGCTATGTTAGATATATGCTAAACGTTGTCTGTGTTATGTGATAAAAAATCTAACATTCGTGCTCATTTATCATTTAATGTATTAATTTATTAAACGCGTTAGCCAAACAGGCAGAGTCTCGCATTTTGTCAACACGTTTAATAATAAATGAGCACTCATATATGATCCTCTATTGACCCAACGTGAGCAGAACCCAATAGAAATATGGTCACCAGACTAGTTCTCAGAATGAAATAGAAAAGCAAGAGAATATTATTGTTTTATATTCGCGATTGTATTCTGAAGTAACACACGTTTCCATAATGCTTAAAAACACAAAATACTTCCTTAAACAAATTTTATTAACATCCCTTTAGTATTTCGTCTGCGCGTCAATATGCCTCGGCACCAATACACATTCTTGGATAACAGTCAACGGATATAGAAGTAGCGCAGAGACATTCAGGTTATATATTTTTTTCTTACACAAAACTGAATAATTATGCATGGTTTAAACTTAAATGATTTTCGTTTAATGTTTAATTAAGTTTTTGATTGAACCTTTTCGATATTTTCTGAAACTTTGGGTCCATTGAGGTACTAGTAAAGATCATAAAGTGTACAGACATTTAATTTAGTTAATCAAATAATGGTTAAGCATATTAAGCAATTTAGAACAAATAGGATAAGTAACCTTCACTGGAAACGGCCATCAGAGCAGCACAAAAATAATCATTCAACATACAAGAGATTAATAACACAAATAAGAAAAAGTACATACATGTGGAAGAAGTAACACCATGGGTCGCCGCAAAAACGTTTGATAAGTATGTTTGTATATAATGGCATTGTGTACTGAAAACTGTCACTTTAGGTCAAAATAGTTTATTATTAAACTATCGTCATCTGTATATATATTTGATTACATGAAACAATTTTGTTGTGACAAATACTCCTCTGAAAAGTTACATTTAAACCTGTTTCACTGTTTAATTAAATACGTGTTTTGTTGTTTAATTACATACGTGATTTAGTGTTAAATGATTTGTTAGCTACCTAATAGCGTAACAATGAAACTAAAAATTAAAACAAAGTGTTTACTAATATTAAAACTTACCAACAATCAGAAACAGTCATCGTTTAATTATCATAAAGTAGGTTTTGACCATCCCCAAACACTCTGTTTATCTTCATCTGATAAAACATATCGATGGCTTGACGCAAGACCGTTCCAACTCACTATTTTTTACAAAATCACTTTTGTTTACATATTTGAATAAAGCACATAGAAATACACATCTTGTAAAAACAATTGACTTTTATTCTAACTTGTTTTAATATTGTTGCTTAGAAACAAAAAGTTCTATCTAATAAAAGAAGTTTTCATAGACGCAAAACAGGTCCAAGTAGAGTTGGTCTTGTCTTGCGTTTAAAATATATTACTTAAAACAGATCCAAGTAAAGTTGGTCTTGTCTTGCAGTGAAATATTTTACTATACCAATATTTTAAGCATCAGATAGACTTGTATTGTTTTGAAAAGAGTTTATAATTGCAGTGGTTTAATATTTTTTAATTATAATGATAATTTAAAAATGGGGCACAAGTTATTCCAACATTTGATTTAGCCCTCCCCTTACAACAAAGAACATATTGAGTGTCGTAGTTGTCAACAAATAAATTCGAAAGAGAAAGCATATGGCAAAGTAAGAATAAGAGCTGAAAGAAAAGATAAAAACAAACTTATAATAATACTGAAATTGTTTGTTTATCAAAGATTTTCATTTTCAAGTATTAGACTGTGTGACTATATTAATAAACATAATATAAGTCTTGATTGATAGATTACGAAAGTACAATTTTATATAATAACATTGTAACAGTATCAATTAAATTTTAAGCAACAGTTATTGCAAACATGTTTACAGAAGATAGTGGTGGGGATAACTGTCTTATATCCCCCTCCAATAATATGGTTTAGTAGTTGCATTATATATGTTGAGTGTTGTACATATTTGAATATGGCAAACTTTTTAGTTTCTTTAATATAAAGTTACACCCTTCCCCCTAAATATACTAGATCCCTCCCAGATATTGTGTATTAACATAGTATTGACAACTATATGTAATATATTTTAGGCATACATAAAAAACCTGGCTTTGGATACCATGTGTTTGAATCTTTATGCGAATTTACTATTGGAAATGAATTTATAGGTTCAATTACATAAACTTGAAGACTCCTTGTCTGTTAATTGTTTGACATTGAGCCTCTACTGTTTTACCAAACCATGAAACATTTGTATTTGAAGTCACACACATTACACTTTTGAAAAATGCTATAAACAATGATGAGTTTATAGCGACTTTGAATATTTCTCTGAAATACTCGATGGCAAGTATTCATGTTGTTTACAACAACTTTAATGGAAATTTGGCATCTTAATTGACACAAATTTATGAACCAGGTTTATCAGATTATGATAGTTCAATAATTACTTGTAAGAAACTTCTGACAAAGATGATTATTCATCTCAACAAATTAGTGTCTATACCTGAAGTAAAGTGCCATACAATTGAATCAGAACCAGAATTAAATGGTTCTGGCATTGAAAGAGTAATAATGGGGAGTTTAATAAATAAACCAAATATATCTGCTGACACATTGACATAATCTGAACTGATGATGATGTTCCATTATGCCTCATGAAATACATGCTATAGTCTAAATCTATTCCAGAAACTTACATTGATTATACTTCTAAGCAAATGATTTTACCATGGAAAGTTTAAGCCACAAAACTGAGTAGGGGTAGTCAAACAATAAATTTTGATATTGAAGTGTTGATAAATGAAGAAATGGATCTAAGTAAAGATGATCTGGAAATAGTGTCATTATGTCATCCACAATGAAGAAGACAAAATTAATAGAAAATTTTGTGAATGAAAAAAGAACTCGAGAAGGATATATAGCAGTTTAGCAGATAACACAACCCGATCAGTCAAAATGTCACCAAATCATTTCAGATGGGAAAAAAAGTAAAAACATTTTCATCAATTCCAGAAAATGGCATTTCAAAGTTGAAGGTCAATCTGTTCCTGTAATGCAAAACATATCTATTGCATTTAACAGGTATAGATCAAGCAATGGTAGACATCGCTTTAAAAAAGTGTGGATTTACTTGAAACAAACTATCTGGTATAGACTCACCTGACTAAAGCAGTAAAGTACACTAATAGGCTTAATAGTATTCCTCAAGATCAGGTAGCTTAAATTAAGGAACATAGTTTTATAAATTAATTTCTAATAGAATTCACAATACTGGCAATATTTAAGTTTCAAACAAATGGTATCGAGAGCCAGGTTCAAGTGTGTCAATATCTTCGGCCACCAATTTAACATTGCCTTTCACAAGCCTTAAAAGGACAGGTGTGATTTATGCTCCTGCTTTAGCTTCTAAAAAGTTCTGATGCAAATGGACTGTGGAAAATACATTAAAAGCAAAAACTTCACATCAAAACAAAGAATTTGATAAAGGGCGGGAAATTTAAGACAATGAGCCTGTTTAGACCTTCAACAGATTCTTCCATGGCGTGAAGGCATATCATGTCAAGGAGCAAATGAAATTGCCTTTTACATTTATTAAGTCCATGACTTACAGTTAAGAAAAGACAAAAAAGAAATGATTTTGTGTTGTGATAATTTTGACATAAACCTGTTGAAGTGTTGCATAATGATCAAAGGCCTCCAAAGCTGTCGGTCTCTGAAAATAATTCACTAGTCAAAATGAATGAATAAATATGGTTTTACGGTGTACCAACATATTGCAAGTTATTCGATGCCAATAGGAAAGAAGATTCCAGGTTTACTCTACATGTACAAAAACAACAAATTAACACATAGATGAAAAATGTCACATCAACAAACGAATATGCAGAATGAACTTAGAACCTTCATACCTGCAGAATTGTAGAGTTTCAGCAAATTCTGTTGTATTACTCAAGTTGTCGCTTCTTACGACATGCACAAGCCATAGTGACCCTTTCCTTGTCATCACTCATATGGCTCTCAAGAACCACACAGGGGCTGGTAATTTAACCACAATTATGAACATTACAACAATGATAAAATGAACATGACACCAACTCAGAGGATCCCTACTCATCTGCAGAAATTGACAGTGAGTTTATTCTTACCCGGGACCACAGGGGTTATCAGTAGTAGTCAAATATTTCAGTCTACCATCAATTTTACCTCATCCAGAGCCACAAGTCTGAGTTGGGGATGGGTAGAGTTATATCAATAGGCTTATTATACCCAGTGTGATGATAATAAATAAAATAGGTGTAGTTTAAAGGTATAGCTAGTACTTTATTGCTAGATAAATGGATATAGCCTGGGTGATTTTAAGCTGTACTGGGTAAAGTTATAAACATAACAGTGTTAAAGAAAAAGATTAAAAGCAGGCGATTTATCTTAAAAATATTATTTCAGTCGAAAAAATAATTAATGTATATTAAAGTATAAATATGCTTTGTTATATCCTTCTCATCCAAATATTAAAGAATATAATCATTTTTTTTGCTTCTCCTGAACAATTTTCAAAAAGTGATTTGGTCCAGTCCTGCGCCAAGCCATCGATATTATCTACTATATACTATGTTTAACAAATGATGCCAGGTCCGATTTATCAATCATAACATACAGTTCAATATAGACTTGGTTTTGTTATATTTATATTTTATTGAAAATTTTACAAGATCAAAACAGCAATGTGTAGCTTTAATTATATATAAAATGCAAAATGGACTTGCTAGATCAATTAATTATTTTTTTTTTTTTTTGTAATTTCATTATACGATACATTTTAAGTTAACTTTGCTTCGTGTAATAGGTATGTATGTTGTAATTCGTATATTTATTTCCAAAGAGGAGGATATAACGATTCATCCATTCATTCAAGTTTTAACAACATAAGCTAAAGCCTTTCTCGATAATTCAAACTACATATACGGACGGACTAGGTAAACCATGCAAGCCGATCCTAACAGATATCCCGGCACATAGCGAACATGTTTATGCACATATATATATAAATACGAATATAAAGTAATATTTCATAACCATTTTCTGATGCTTGATTAGCTTATTGTACATATTATATAGCACTTTATGAAAGTTGAACATGTCCTATATATTTTAAAGTCATATATTTTTAACATGCCTTTTCATTATTCAGTATAAACACTGGGATGAAGATAGCTGGAAATGTAACGTTGACGCCTTAAAATTTGGTTTATTGGTAATGGTTTAACTTTAACAGAATCAAGAGGGAAAAATAGGGAAATAGGAAACTTTCTAATCTGTGACGTTGTGAAAATTCTCATCATTCCTTGTTTTAAAATACTACATTAATGCATTTTAGACATCAGACTCAACAACAACAACAACAACAACAACAACAACAACAACAACAACAACAACAACAACAACAACAACAACAGAACGATGAGGATCAGCTTGTTATGTGTGGCTTTGTGTATATTGATGGTGACATCCCTACTTCCGGTTCCGGTACACGGGGGCTTTGGGTGTGCCATTACCCCAAGCGGGAGATGTAGAAATTCACGCTTCCCACAATACACGAAGTGCAAGACAAGACAAACAGATAAGAGAGGATACTGTCGAATGGTCTCCGGGCATTGCAGGTACTGGTTTAGTCTAATATAATCAATAATGAGTTGATCGAATACTTTTGGTTCAAATGTGTTTATTTTACATGGATTTGGAAACAAATTCCAAAATTAAACACAATTCTCTCGATAACGTCATGAGATTTAATTAAAAAAAAAACGACTCCTTAAACATGAGTGTGAATCCCTGCCACTGAACCCACAAACTTCAGTGATATTACAATTAGTGCTTGGTTCATGTTCGAGTGCTAATTGTTTTTTTTTTATTTATACATATTCAGTTATATTCATTTTATATTACGTATGTAAAGTTTGTACATGTGTAGTATAAAACAAAAGATTAATAAAACATGTCTACTTTAGTAAGAAATGAAACGAGAAAGTAGACCAACTAACCTATACAAAGTTAAAAAAAGTTATGTTTTATCACACACACACACACACACACACACACACACACACACACACACACACACACACACACTTAATCATACACTGACTTCCTTACTTACTAACCCTATCACGGTCATGTACTCGCACAGTCACTCACGCACAGACGCCGATTTATTTTCATTTTATTAGGAATCCTTTTGTTTCATATACATTATATAGTTAATGTTTCCTTCACTATATTTGACCTCTCCGGGTCGTGGCATTGGTAGTGAACCATTAGTAAATGAGTAATTACTAAATATCAAAGAGACCATCGTCGGATACCCACAGGTAATAATTCCGATTCTCTCCATCCATCACCAGTGGGAAATTACGCTTGCTCTGCGTCGTTAAATTTAAACAGAACAGTACAAAATACAGCTAACGTTAACAACGTCTTATGAAAACGGCGTTTGTATGGAACTAGCGTTGCGATTGGATAACGTCCCTTTCATGAAATCGTGAAGAAGCCAATCATATGTTTGCATCGCGGCTTTGTAGAAACTACGCAAAGTTAGTGAAATGTCCCACGGGAGATGAATGAACAGTATCGGAATGAGTTACACGTGGGTATCCGACAATGCAAAGAAGCACATTGACATATAAACTTATTATAAAGAAATTTTGATAAAACTATTGTTCGATACATCATTTTTATAATGTTTTTATATTATGCAGATCTAGTATAGTTATATGTATGATATGGTCCATTTCATGACATACGTGTCGGTAATTGTGTTGCGTTTTGCAAGGTCAGAACAAATTGTCCGCGTTTCTATATTCCTAAATATAGTAAAGTGTTTTGCGTTTTAATATTCAGTACAGTTGATGGTTTGTTTATAGCTGAGCTTTATTGGTCAGTTTCTCCTTGAATGAAAAAAATATTAATTATCCTTTTACTAGTTGACATTCATCTCTCTATATATATATTTTTTTTATATTCACCTTTTTCATATTCACCATTTTTGTAACTAAAGTACACTCAGCTAATTTAAAAACGCACATACAGGTACTTTAAGTGTAGAAAATGTCATCTGATTTTATCCATTTGTCGAAGCTACCCCCAAAAGTGAAAATTCACAGGCGCTAATAACAAGTGTATGTATCCAGGAGAATGGTTCATACACTCGTTATTAAGACCAGTCTCTTTTCGCTTTTAGGGGTAGCTTCAAACAATGGAAAAAATGCATGAACTTTACATGTATGAAAGTGTAGATCAGGTAAATCGAATATTAGTGGTGCAATATACTGTATGATAAATCAAGTATGGACATTTGAGCTGTTGAGTAGAATGTGACATGCTTAGGAAATGTTTTTTTCTGGTACATTTCACATCTATAGTTATGTCGGCAACAGTAATTAAGAAGATGATTTTAGGACAGTGCACTTACTTTTTGCAGGCAGTTAATCACTTACTGGTGTTAGTGAAACTATTTGAATAGGTGACTTATGCAAGCAATTTAAGTTACCATAATGAGTGAGATGTCGACAGCAAACGTTCCTAATGTCGACATAATGAAGTGGCATGAAATATGCTACCATACATATTCAACAGCTGAAACGTCCATAGTTTTGTTATTATTTAATCGCTCATTACTTAACGGGGTGTGTAATATTCATGAAATATAATTCTACAAAACATTTTTCTTGAATAAAAATAATAGCATAATTGTATTTGTTTTCATATTTCCTGTAGGTGTAACAGTGACAATTGGATGAAGGCAGGGTAGTTTCGCCAAGGAATAATATTTTTTCAGAAAACAGCGTCGATACATTAAGTAACAGCGTGTCAACTTGTTGTTCAATAGCATTTTTCTACAGAATTGTTTCATCCATTTTAATCAACCATCTTGTTATTTGGGTAATTATATCAGAGACAAACATGTCGCAATAATTCACGGGCGAGTCACATTATTTTACAATGGAATAATTATGCATTTATGATTTTAATAAAAACACTTCTGTGAAGAAGAAAATTTTCTTAGATTTTTGCTAAAAACGTCCGGATTATGTATATTCGTTTGTTTCGGGTTTCGAAACTTTTACAGCAGTATTACAGTTACATGATGGCGGTCAACGTTATTACGCATTGTCCCCGGTGTGGATCCGATAAATGGTGAACCAGTTCTAGATACACCTAACATCTGCATGTCACTGACTACTTCTCCACATATTCAGACGTGGGTATCTCCATAGCCGTAGCACAAAGGTCATGGTCAATCATCGCAGGGACTTTGGCTGAGAGGGGATTCGAACTAAAGTTCCTTTCATATTTAAGCCATACAGCAATTAACTCACATATAAGTGTGTATAATTTTCTCTTTCCGGGTTTTAAAGGGAGACGCGATAATTTTGATTTAAATGAATCATCAATTAGAACTCTTTCCGAAAAGTATCTATCTTAAAGATAAAAACTATGAAATTAAAACACCTCGGTATGTGTGTACAGACAAAACACGAACATCGTTTGTATTTTGTAGAACTTTTGTAAATGGTAGAACAGAATAATGCTTAAATCTTATTTATTTTACTTGGATGTGAAGTTATTGCAACATATGCGAATCACGATAGAAATGTTTCCTAGTAAAACCAGTACAAAGAATATGCAAATAAAGTGCCCTCATGGACACCAAACATAGCCGTGGGGTAAGATCGATCCCACGTCTCTCCGACCCTGGGTTCGATGCTCTGCCGCTGGACAAATATGACAAATAAAAATCGTTTTAAGAGGAACGGCAAGCCTGTTTGAGTAACATGGTATACTGTTAGAATAGTGCAGGTATATACAAAAAATCATTTATTGTCTTAAAATGCAAGGATTCATAACACTAATTGGTAAAATGGAGAATGTTCACCCAGGGATTTTGAAAACGCACCACTTATATAGACATGTTTCCAGTGCAGAAAATGTCACCCGATTTCAAAGAAAGTTTATATATGTTAATAAATTCATCACTGTCATCTACTGTCAAAATTGCATGACTGAGATTTGAATATTTTATGCATTTTTTTTCATTTTTCAAAAATAACCCAAAAAGTGAAAACTAGCAGGCGTCAATAAGGAGTGTATAAACCATTCGCCTGGATACATACTCGTTATTGACGTCTATGAATTTTCACTTATTAGGGAAGTATGTATAAAAAGTTCAAATCTCAGTCATGCAATTTTAAAAGTAGAAGACAGCAATGTCAATCTTAACGTATATAAAATTTCAATGAAATCGGATGACATTTTCTGCACTAAAGTTACCTGTATGTTAGTGGTGCGTTTTCAAAGTCCTTGAGTTTATACAAAAATAATGTTGAATTTAAAGTAGAAGATTACGGATGGAAATATGATTTTAACTGCATCATGGGGTTCAAATCTAGAATATGAGATTATAGTTATATATATATATGTGGTATGATCAAATGGAAGCTAGTTCACCTTTTTAGGTCATTTCGTATTTGATTTTGTAGGTATTAATTGAAATGATATAGCAATAGCCTGTGCAGGATGCAATAACACAAATGGACATAGAATTATCAATATATTTTGAAAGTTGTTGGTTATATAATTATGCAGGCGTGCAATACCATAAAATCTAATGTATATATATATATATCATTAAGAGAATATAGATAAGATACATTAAGAGAATACAGATAAGATACATTAAGAGATAATAGATAAGATACATTACTGTTAGGCTACTTTACCTCAATGTTCGATGTTTGAAAAGTGTAGTTTGTACTTTTTGAATGAATGAATGATGAATGAATGAAAAGGGTTTTACCGCGCACAAATATATTAAAAGGTAAAGTACGACAACGGAAATTAAGATTACAGTTTTACTCTGCAAGTACAAAAACTTCAAATTAACATAAAGATTAAATACAAAATAACAACAAATGAATATGCAGAATGAACATTAGTACCAGGTATTTATTGAATGTAGAAGGGTGTTGAGAATAAGAGAAGTTGTTTACCAAAATAGAAAAGCTTGTTTAGAATACAAAAAAAAGGAGAATGGGGTTGGTTTCACGGCGCATGAACACATAATATGTTATTAAATGCTAACAGGAAGGAAAGTCCAAGGTACACTGTACATGTAAAAAGGTAACATACATATTAAAATAAGCCCATGAACAAATGAATATTCGTAAAGAGCCTAGAACCTTGATACCAGCATAACTGCAAATTGTCGCTTCCTACGAGATGAACGAATCACAGTGATCCTATTATTGCTGTCGCTCAAATGGCTCCATGGAACACACAGGGGTTGATAATTCAACCACAATAATGAACATAACAAAAACATATTAAATGAAAATGACACCCATTTGGTGGATTCCTACCCCTTTGCAGAGACTGACATTGATTATATTATACTTGTAACAACACGGTGGCCAATACAGAAATTTAGTCATGCAGGCGCCACAACTTCTGTATAATTTTACCCTTGTTTTTAAAGTTGAAAGTAACACTAATCTGTAATTGAAATGTACAGCTTAATAATATATATTAAAATAACACGTTCCATTACAAGTATGATTCAGTGAATGATTATTTGATATACAGACATATAAGGATGACACTTGCTGAATGTTGCTAAGAATGATTGGTATATTAATATAGCAATTACACAAATGGGTATTTTATTTCTAGTATACAGTAAAACCCCCTCTAATAAGACCACCTTTGGGACTGGGCAAAAGTGGTCTTAATAGCGGGGTGGTCTTATAATCGAGGTCCAGAGTCATTGGCAAAAGTTGCAGGCCTTTGTAGCCGTAATAGTAAATGGATGTATAATATATTGTGCATATGTGTGGATTTACTGTTATACCAATGATAATAATAATAAAAAAATAAATCCTTTCTTTCTAATTATGGATTTGTTAATGTTTTTAGGATATAATTAAAATAAATATGTTGTATGGTTCATCTTTTATTTACTTACATAATATAATAACAAGTAAAGACAACACAAAAAAATAGTTTAACATTATGCTTGAGTAGATATAGTCCTTCTCGTGGGGTCCTTAGTAGGGTCATTTCCTTTCACTTATGGGATTCTATCCTTATCAATGAACGTATTTGAACGTTCATTTCATCATTGTCAGGACCCTGAAAACAAAAAAAAACTGTAAGATGTCACGAAAATATAAAAATTGTAACAACAATTTCATTCTTAATAATCATATAAAATTGCTATTATAACCGGTCATAAGAGTATCTCTTTTAAAGTAAATTCATTGTATTTTTGTTTCTCTGTTTTTACAGACGTGTTTTATTTTTACAGTAAACAGTGCAATTCACCACATCATAAAAGATCATCGATATCACTCAAATAACAATAAACCAATTAAAAGATGCAAACTTACTGGTTTTCATTCTTCGTAGCCAATTGTTTTTTGACAGGTTGTATATTCTATCGACCACAAAGGTTTTTTTTTTACAATGCATAGTGCCACCATTGCAAAAAGGAAGTGCTTCCGTGGGGTAGTCGCATAATGGCGGTTATAAATAATCCTCAATTCTTCTTCTTTAAAAATGCATTTTCCTTATTTTAATGCTCATTTTTTTATTTGAATGGCATTATTGATGTATTTTGAACACTTTGATAGCATTGTCATGTTTGAATTGTGAATTTAGAAGAAAAAAATCATGCTTGGAAATTGGGGTATGAATTCATGATTTCGGAAGTCTACTTTCACTTTGTCACCAGTGTACACACTGAGCAGAAAAAAAATCTCTTATATGACACATGACCCCTACTTTTCTCATCATATTTTGATAGTGCAGAGGTTGACAAACAGTAAAATGTAGGTTTCACTTCTTTCATTTGGGACCCTCTATGAATGACAAGCCTTATCTCCGGTGCCCTTTTAAAACGTCACATCTTTAACGACAACCATAAATCGGCTCGTTGATTATGTCTTAAAGTTTTCCTCGAGGCGCCTTTGGTCACACACGTGGTCGTAATTAAGGGTGTGAAAATACATCAAAGACCGTGTTTGGGACAGATTTGTTGGTTGTTATACCGGATTAGCGGGGTGCCCGTATTATCGGAGTTAACGACCATTGAATAAAGAAGGAAAAAATCACTCCCTAAAATAAATGCCCGTAATAGCGGGGTGGTCTTAATATCGGGGTGGTCGTTAGGTGGAGTTTTACTGTAATTCAATGCTGACAACTATATTACATAGAGGATATATATTTGTTTTGGTGTATAATTAAATTATATTTCATCAAGCGACAACCAAAAGTCATATTTTCACGAGTGACTTGTCACGAGTGAGAATGTCACTTTTGGTGTTCACGAGAGGAAAAATCATTTTAACTTACACACAAAAAAACACATTTTCATTTTATTTGATACATTTACATAAAGTTTTGTATTTTTAAAAAAAATAATGTACGTCTCTTTAAATAATATGTTTTAAATTTAATATTCAAGGACAATTTTTTCATAATTTCACTGTTTCAAGTAGTGGATTACCATAAATAATCCACTGAGAAATATCGATAATTCATCAAAAACCATAAAACAAATCAAGTTGAAATAATAAACAATCTTTCCTTTAGTTTAACGTTGACATTGCTTTTCAACGGTGATTTTTTACACTTTCTATTGTGTTAGTTGAGTCAACTGGTAGGGTGCAGCACGTCGTATTTCATCTGGGACGTCTACTGCATTTTTTAACGTTATACTATAGCGTAATCAGTGGCATAAGTGATGTTTTTGGAGAGGAGGAAATCTGTGATGCTAAATATAAAAATACGGAAAAAAAATTTCAATGAAGATCTTATCAAACAGTATAGATCTAATTTACAGGATTGTTGTAAATGATCAATGTGCAATGTGTTAATATTTGATAAACCAACTCGGATAATCCTCAAGTGGTATATTTTATATTGCCATGTGAAGAGCTGACTGGTGTTATTCTCACATATTATGGAAGTGAATGTCTAAAGTGACATGTATTAATTATGGCATGTATGGCATTATGAACAATTACGAGACTTTGACATTTGACAAGATTAATTAGAAGTGTGATTGTTGGGAAGAATAAGTGTGGCATTTAAATAAAGTACGATGACGTTATGTGAATGTATATAAGAAACTTATTACAATGTGGCTTAACTTATCCTAAATAAAGACACCTTTCAATGGTCAAATGTTTTAAAAGGCTGCAATGATATAAAACTTATAGTACATGTAATATCATATCCACAAACATATGCTAACATAATATGTTGTTTGGTGTTGTTTTTATCACAAAGAATGAACAGTTCATGGTATAAATGCATTATTATTTTAGTAATGTATTGTGATTACTTATGTTGGGTGTATTTGATACAATTCTCTTATGACAATATATGTGCTTTCAGAGAAAATTCACGATACCAGCAATATTGGCATTCTACTTATATGTGGGGTTTTATAAGTGATTATTGCTTAACATTATATAATTACCATAATATATACAATAAACCATTAGCCAAAATTGGTCAATGTTGTTATGTGTATGATGGGGTATTTTATATTTATTTGGGCCTTTGTTATCAATTATACTGGATTTTAGGAATTGTCATGTTTAAAATTGATAAATATATATAATTTAGTTTTTTAGTTTCAAAGGGTACTATTTAAATAAGATACACATTAGTTATGGTCCAAATCAAGCTCATTAGATAAGGCGATAATACGACAGCGATGACACAATGATGACGATGACGATGACGCGATGCTACGACAGTACGATGGCAAAGACAGGAAGTAATATCGCGTCTTCGTTATCGTTCTGTTGTAGCCTTGCGTCTTCGTCATTGTATTTCTGTTCCATCACCATTGTGTCATCACTCCATCACAAACAGTCTATCGTACTACCGTGTCATCACCATCGTGCCGTCGTGTTTTCGTGGCATCGCAAGAGACTATTGATAAAGCGGTAGCACGATAACCATAACGGAACATCGTACAGGCGGCATCATTCTTGCACAAATACTTATAAAGTAAATTATGTAAAAAATATTGAATTTGTTTACTGTTGCTAAAAAATACAAGATACTAGAACGTTTATCTCACTCCAATGTTTTTATTTCCAGATTAGTTTGCATGATCAATATATGATTGATATCTAAGACTACTTACAACATACACATGTATAATCAGTTGTTCGCAAACTCTGAATGTTGTAGTGGTGTTTGCTGTTAGTGTTACAGCGACTGGTAATGTCGATATATACAATGTAACCATCACAGGAGGTATATAAATAAAGGGGAAGTAAACTGAACGACTTTCTGCATATATATTAAACGAGTTATTACCCTTTGACAAACGTATACCTCTGTTTCTGAAACCCTCACCGCATTCTAACGGCAAATTTAAAAAAATAAAATTATTTTAATTTTATTGTGAGACAAGTTATCACAACTAATATAAATCACGCTCGAAACGTACCTATATAAAACAAGTACTAAGCATATGCGGAAAAAGTGTCTTGCTCAAGGAAATCACACACAGCCGTGGCGAAGGATCGAACCCACGACTCTCCGATTTTGGGACCGATGCTATGCCACTGGACCACGCGTTCTAAAAACGGCAAGATCCGATTTTAACTTTTTAACGGAACATTAGACAAATGGTTAATCCTTTTCTGTAACGCGTGTTGCTTTTTTCTATTTTACGGCAGTTAACATCTGATTTAAATGAAGATAACCTAATATCAAATGAAATTAATTGACT
>CM055904.1:8189878-8269878 GCA_029582155.1 Panopea generosa | reverse complement strand
TAAAATTTGGAGTTGCATTTAAACAAGAAGAAACCGTGTTTATATATAACCACCGTTACGCGACTATCACGCGGCAGCATTTGATCAATTTATAACTTTGCGATTTGGTGTTCATATTAAAGCGACATTACCAGTAAGTTGTACCCGTTTAATTAATTCGTATAAATGTAATTTTAACCATGTATTATTATGACTTTCTAGATCGTATATGGTGCAAAATACCGTTGTTTGTCGTCATAAAACATGTATTATCGCCGACATTTAAATCATATCTGGCCCGTGGAATAACATCAATGATTTAGTATATATGAACTCGGTTATACAATGACATTGTACTATTTACTGAAACTTGGTCAAACGAGCTAATCGATTATCAGGTTAAAAATTTTGATTGCTTCCCTTTACATAGAAAAAAGAAAAATATCAATAGTAAACGTGACTCTGGTGGTATTATGATATATATTCGTAACAATTTTGTAACGGATGAGACTCTATTTTTTCAAAGTGAAGATGATATTTTATGGATTAAAATCAAAGGCGACACATTATGTTTGCAGTACGATGTATTTGTAGGTTTATGCTACGTTTTGCCAGAGGGCAGTGGCAGACAAGCTTTTGTGGAAAATAGTGTTTTTGATAGATTATTATTTTCGATAATGGATATTCAAAATAAAACTAATGGCCAATGTCACATTCTTTTAAATGGTGATTTTAATAGTAGGTCATCCGACAATGCTGATTACGTTACGCATGATACCGTTACACATATAAATATTTTGCCTGATGACTATGTTGCTGATATGTTTTCTCCGAGATTCTCGCAGGATAAAGGGCATATAAATAACAATGGCAACTTGTTATTAGATTTATGTAAACAGACTGGGTTAAGAATTTTAAATGGTAGAGTGGGTTCTGATAAGGGGGTAGGGAAATACACGTTTGTGGGTAATAGAGGGAGTAGTTTGGTAGACTATGTATTAGCGTCGGAATCTATTTTTGACTACGTCTCTTACTTTAATGTTGATGAACCAAATATATTGTCAGATCATTGTACAATTAATTTTATATTAAAAAATACAACTGACAATATAGCTATTAAAATAGATACTAATGATGAAAATATAGAGAACTGTAGGTATATCGATAGTAAATATGTATGGAATAATGATTTAACGGAACGTTTTGTGAGTGCATTTAATTCAGAAAATATTAAAACGGAAATGAATGTTTTAAAAAGCGACATAGATGACATAGAATGTAATAGTGATATCGAAAATACTGTCCAACATTTATGCAATATACTTGATAACATTGCAGATCCATTATTTAAAAAGCAGGCAACACGCAAACAAAATATATATGGAAGTGATAATAAAGATTGTAATCCATGGTTTAATGAAGAATGCGCAGAAAGAAGAAATTGTTTTACTGTAAAGCTGAATAAATATAGAGATAACAAAAATGATGAAAATAGAAAAGAGTTGGTTAAATCAAGATCAAATTACAAGGCTACTACAAGGAAACACAAATTTCAGTTTGACAATGACCAAACACGCAAATTAGAATATAATCGTTATAAAAATGCTAAAGTCTATTGGAATATGCTGAAAAGTATCGCAGGTTTAAAAACGTCCACTGTAAACATATCAATGTTCGAAACATATTTCAACAGTATAAATAATCCGAATGACCCATTTTTTCAGCCGGATGAAGACGTTGTATATTTTAATGAAATGTATATGGAAAATGAATTACAAATCATGTTTGATGAGCTTAATTATGAGCTTACCGACGCCCATATCTACACTGCTATATGCCAGTTAAAGAATGGAAAATCGGGTGGACCTGATAAATTATTAAATGAATTATTTATACATGGTAAACATACTCTGACTCCAATCTTAAAATTATTATTTAATAAAATATTTCAATCTGGACATTTCCCTGACACGTGGTCTAAGGGTTACATCATTCCGTTACATAAGAAAGGTAATCTTAACGATCCTGGAAACTATCGTGGCATTACTTTACTGAGTTCGTTAGGTAAGCTATTCACACGTGTGCTAAATAACAGATTAAATGACTGGGCTGAAGCTTATAATGTATACATTGAGGCTCAGGCTGGCTTTCGTAAACACATGAGTACGGTTGACAATATTTTTGTACTTCACGGAGTTATAACTCATATGATTAACACTGGTAAACAATTGTATTGCGGGTTTGTTGACTTCACGAAAGCATTTGACTACATCGTGCGAGAAAATCTATGGTTTAAGCTTATCAAGTTAGGTGTTAGGGGCAAAATACTTGACATTATCAGATCAATGTATAACTCAATAAAATCAAGGATAAAATATAATAACTGTTTAAGTGATGAATTTACATGTGCATTAGGCGTTCGTCAAGGGGAGTGTTTATCGCCGTTTTTATTTTCAATGTTCTTAAATGATTTAGAAGAAGATTTTGTAAAGAATGGCTTTGAAGGAATTGATATTAGCACTATGAAAATGTTTATTTTATTGTATGCGGACGACAAAGTGATATTTTCTGAAACGCCAAATGGATTACAAAAAGGTTTAGATATTTTAGCCAATTACTGCAAACGTTGGAAATTAAAAGTAAATACTACAAAAACAAAAATAATGGTTTTTAGGAAAGCAGGGTTACTACCTAGGAATTTAACATTTTTGTACGAAGGAAATGAAATTGAAATAGTTAAATCGTTTTGTTATCTTGGGATTGTATTCACTCAAGGGGGGTCATTCAATGAAACACAAATTACTTTGGCAGGCCAAGCGTTGAAAGCTATTTTTAAATTAAATAAATATATATATAGATTCACAAATATTTCGGTCAAACACAAACTTGATTTATTTGATAAACTTGTAAGCCCGATACTTAACTATGGATCTGAAAAACAATTATTATCTGCTCTTGGTTTTTATGACGCTTGGTTATTCCAAGGTGTTGGAGATAACACTTTGTTTTTGTATAATGTAAAACAAAGATTACAAGATAATTTCATTCAAAATTTACATTCTCGTCTTCGAATCTCAAGTAGAGCGAATACCTACACTTTAATTTTTGATAATTTTGCTTTAAAATCTTACTTGTATATGGTTAATATAGAAAAATACAGAATTGCGTTATCTAGGTTAAGACTCTCATCTCACAATTTACAAATAGAGGCTGGAAGATGGCACAAACCTCATAGTATACCTTTAAATGAACGTAAATGTACCACATGTGATACATTAGAAGACGAATATCATTTTGTAATTGAATGCAGATTGTATAATCAAATAAGAAACACATATATAAAGAAATATTATTGGAAAAGGCCAAGTATGTTTAAATTTTTAGCACTTATGCAAAGTCAAAACGAAAAAACTATTAGATGTCTTAGTGTTTTCGTGTTTAAAGCTTTTGAAATAAAGAAAAATGAAATATTCAGTTAACCCAACTTACACTGCTATGTTACAAGTTTACATAACTTATATGAAATATAAAAACAATAACATTGAAAACATTTTTGAATACAATTGCATCTAAATTCAAATATTGTATTAACAGTTTATATGTTTGGAATATTGTCATCAGCAATACTAAATTATGATTGAAATATGTCACCTTCTCCGCACAAATAAGACGAAAATTACGAAACAGTGTTATGACACTGAAATGAAGAAAACAAGAACATAATAAGTGTGTTTATGTGCGTGCCAGTTCATGTGCAAATATGTGCGCGCGCGTGTGTGAGTGTGTGTGTGTGTGTGTGTGTGTGTGTGTGTGTGTGTGTGTGTGTGTGTGTGTGTGTGTGTGTGTGAGTGTGTGAATACGTCTGTGCGTTGTATTTAGTTGTACACATTTCACATGCAATTACTGCACCATTTGTTGTATCAATTGTAAATATGCATTGTATGTTGTATCCTCATGGGTCTTATGGCCTATTGGAATTTCTGAATAAACGATATATAATATATCTGTAAACGTCTGGAAATTTCCGGGCATCATCGATTATACCATAATAAGTAACTAAGTAAGTGGAGTTTACTGTATATCTTGTTATATTGCTACATAGCGCAGTGGTAATATCTACGGATTGTCGATCGGGCAATCCTAGTTTGGATCGCGTGACAATATGTTTTGTTCATTTCCCTGGCATTTTCCAACACTGCTTTATAAACGACTTTTCATATCCAAAAAAAAGGTCCCAACAAAATGAAAAATTAGATGTGTGTCAATTCATGCATGTACATCTTTGCACATATCTGGCGACCGTTCTAATGCCGAATGATCGTTGAATCGGCCAAGTACATAGGGTTGAATCGGCCAAGTACATAGGGTTGAATCGGGGTTTTTTAAGGTAATTTCCGACAGCGAAACATATATTGCATATTGGAAGTACTGATAAGTAAATATATATTTTAAACACGATTCGTTCACGTGTAAGCGATGTATCTACTGTTATAAATTCATAGAAGACGATGAAAATTCACAAAAATGTTTGTCATTCATATATATGCTGTTAATTTCTTACTAAATTAACCATCTTTAGTATGTTTTTTGCTGTTGTTGCTTTTTTTTTTTTGTAGTTGTTGTTTTATTTTGTTGGTGTTTTTATTTGTTGTTGTTTTTTTTTTTGTGGGGTATATTAATTATATTTTACAGATTTTAAATCAACGATTAGCAGCTAATATATAGTTTTATCTAATTAAATGTGTCATGTCGCTTGCATTATATTGATTTACATGAACGATTTAATCTCGCATAACTCACTTTAGAATGGCTATATATATTACATTGCTGTGGTTTCTATTTGTATTTTGCATTGAATGATATGGTTAGTACATAGATGAGACAAAATAATTATAAAATTGGATATATGTGTCACAGTGTGTACGTAACCTACCAAGAGATGATAACTGGTTTCTTTAAACATTTTTACAAGCACTTTTATAGGCATCTTGGTGCAGTTTTCATGAATATAAGCTCAGTCGGTTACGCGTCTGACTATCAATCCAGGGGTCGTGAATTCGAATCCCCCGCCAAGCAACAGTCTCCATGATGATTGATATAAGACATAGTGTCTCATTATCATTCGTTTCTCACCACTGATTCAAGTGGGAAAGTTATCAGTTACTTGCGGAGATGGGGTGTGCTCGAGTACTGGTTAACCTTTCAGGATCCCAGGAAACAGTGGTTAGGTTAACTGATCGTCTGTAACCCCTCTGTGGCATAAAATGACGCTAAATATTCAATCAATCAATCAGTCATGAAAATTATATAGTCGACTTGTCTACGAGTACTCAAAATTTTATTGTTGTAACAGGTTTCTTTTTAGTATACTTTTAGACAATTAAGTATATATATTAATAGGTACATCTTGCTCCAAATTAACGATTGTGGCTCAAATATTAGCATACACATAAAGTATACTGTGTTAATTAATTTCTGGAAACATAGGTAAATGTTGCACATTTATTGTTTAGAATACTTAAATGTGAACTACGTATAGTTTTTTTGAGAGAAAGATACCTCTCAGTCTTTTGCAACTCTTCAACTAGTGTAACGATTGTTCTTTTATTATTGTATGTGATTATAATGTGTATTTACTATGACGAAACCGTAATAAAATTTATATATATTAATAGAAAATGCTACTTTCGTAGTTCCGAAACTAAGACATTACAATCCAGAGCTATTGGGAACTTTTTTATAAATAAAAAATACACAAATCGTGTGTTTCGGACTACTGCTCAGGTGCCAATATATATTTCATGTGCAACTCCATCAACGTGTTTACCAATTTATGGGCCATCAATGTAACTAAACAATTTTACCGTTTTTAATCAGACATTTTTTGAAAGAAAAAAAAATGTGATTAAGAGCTAGACGAGATGTATATATCTAATATCATAGCACGCCGTCGAGCCGTCTCAAGGAGGATTGTAGTAATATAGTAATTGTTTAAAATAATCTTATAATTAGAAGTATTGACATTATCCGATCACGCAAAGGAATATTCGATTTTCATTTTTTCCTTATTCGTTTTTTTTAATTTGGTTTTGAGGTAATGTTATTATATTCCATTAAGTAACAAGAAAGAAAAGTAATATATTGTTTAGCAATGCTAATAAGTCTTTTATGAAGATAAGCATAACTTACATTAAGGCAAATAAGGCGCAGAAATTATGATATTACTGGATAATAGAAATTTATGTAACATTAATTGGATTAAGACCACTAATCTGTATGCGTGAAAGGTGTTATAGCCATTATACGGCCCGAGTTTGCTTTATGTTGTTTGTACACTTGAAAGTCAGAGGGATTATAGCCTGCCAAACTGAGATCCAAACATTTTTACATGTAGTTCCATGCGCAACGTTTTGTTTGCATATTAATGTCGATCAATTAAAGATGCCGGCAACTACGCCAAAAAAGAAGGGAAAAGACCTTAGTAAATTAATCTTAAAGAACATGTCGAATCTCCTTTAAGAAATATAAGCCAGTGAAATATTTAAGCGGTGATATTTGAAGTGGGTTATAATCGTATTATAATTAGGACATGGTATGTCCACGTCGCTAAAACTGGTGGGAAAACTACATTGATATGGTAGTGTTTTGTGCGCAGTTACTGTCTTGTTTATTATTTATGTATAATCCGGTTAATTTTCGGTTAAATGAATGTTTATAATTCAAATGTTTGTTGACAGAGGGCCTTTAAATGAAGTGGTTTGAAGTTATATATACGGACTTGTTAGACAAACATATATGAAACTAGTTACGGACATTAAAAGAAACAATGCTGCTGATGATGATGATTATTAATATTAAGTTTCTGCTGATGATGATGTTTTTGTTGATGATGATGTTGATGATGATGACGATGTTTTTCGTTGTTGTTTTTTATGATGATGTTAATAATGGTGATGATGCCGATGATGATAATGATGATGATGATGATGATGATGATGATGATGATGATGATGATGATGATGATGATGATGATGATGATGATGATGATGATGATGATGATGATGATGATGATGATGATGATGATGATGATGATGATGATGATGATGATGATGACGATAATGACGACGACGACGATGATAATGATTATCAAAAATAAATAAATTACTGCTTTATAAAACCCTGGAAAAAAAGAAACAAAGGAACAATGTTTTTATTTTCCCCCTGGAGTACTCAATACAGATAAAGTAATGATGATGATGATGATGATGATGATGATGATGATGATGGTGATGATGATGATGATGATGATGATGATGGCGATGATGATGGCGATGGCGATGGCGATGGCGATGGCGATGGCGATGGCGATGGCGATGGCGATGGCGATGGCGATGGCGATGGCGATGACAATGACAATGATAATGATAATGATAATACCATGATGAAAGTTATGATATCAATAAATATAAAAGAATAATTTTGTGTATTTCATGTTTATAAACACTTTCTGACAAAGTCAAGTATCAGTTACTTAACTACATCAATATCATCGCAAGTATATTATGAAAATTAAACTATATAAACAGAACAAGAAAAAAAAAGAAACTTCCTATGTTTATTCATATGTCTTTAATGTTATAAAAAGGAATAAAATGTAAAATACCTAAATAGTTTCACGCCAACGTTTAAGCGTCAAAAAAAGTAAATTGTAAATAGTACGGACGCATTTAACTCAATATAAAACGTGAAAGTCGTTTTCCACGTGCAGGCACGTACCAGTATGCCGTGCATGCACGTACCAGTATATTGACCATGAAATAAAATGTTCAGTCTGATTATATAGACTTCATTGTCAATAAGAAAAAGACGTTGATTTTTTTCAGTTTTCCTAGTTTTTAGTATGTCTAAAATTCCACAAACTTTACCCGGACGGGCCATTACTGTACAAAAAAGAGAAACTTCAACTATGTTAAAGTACAGCTATGTTTTTTGTTTTCTACCCCTAGCACATTTAATCAATAATTTCATCCTTTCCCATAACAGCATAGCCATAATGATTTACATACAAAACACCTTAACATACACTAGCAGTACATATTGAGATAATTTAAACTTTGTTTTCATACATATGCACTTACACAAAGTCGAAATTTCTGTTTTGTTCAGGTGTCATCCCACCATTAATTTTTGTTCTTTATTCTATAGTAAATAATAAAAGTTTGCCAGCTTGTCATTCATAGAGAGACCCAAATGAAAGAAGTGAAACCTACATTTTACTGTCTGTCAACCTCTGCACTATCAAAATATGATGAGAAAGGTCATATAAGAGATTTTTTTCTGCTCAGTGTGTACACTGGTGACAAAGTGAAAGTAGACTTCCGAAATCATGTATTCATACCCCAATTTCCAAGCATCAATTATTTTTTCTAAATTCACAATTCAAACATGACAATGCTGTCAAAGTGTTCAAAATACATCAATAATGCCATTCAAATAAAAAAAGAGCATTAAAATAAGGAAAATGCATTTTTAAAGAAGAAGAAATGAGGATTATTTAAAACCGCCATTATGCGACTACCCCACGGAAGCACTTCCTTTTTACAATGGCGGTACTATACCTTCAGCATATGAGCCTGAACATGAAGCGAGTGTTCTATGTCGAGAGAAGACTATACAAAATAGTTCATTTTTTTCTATATTTGAAGATGGTCACCATTACAGAAATGGAATAAAATGCAACGTAAAATCAAGTAAACCCAATTCTCAAAAGCAACTGTTTTGTTTTTCTTTTAAAAAAGTCATAAGATTTAAGTTTGTAGAAAATGATAATAATGGTCGCAGCTAATTCTAAGAATCGTTTGGGTTTTAAGAAACGCATCTTCTCAGTCTGAAACGGGAAAGCCCGGAGCCCTGAGAGTTTGCCTTGAAACTGAGATGTGGGCTTAATTTGGTTGATATGTTTTATAACACCAGTGTGGTCATTGGCTATCAAACACCTATGATTTATTGATGAGTCTTCATTAACATCCGGTTTTCTTGTTTGTCGTCTGCTGTTTTTTTTTTTATTGATATATGATCATCATAGGTGTAAATCGTATCGTCTTTGGAAGTCTAGAAGTATGTAAACAGGTATGTGATGTAAACAGGTATGTGTTAATTATTTAGAGCCATTATTACATTATCGCTACGCCATATGTACCCACCACGAAGGTGTAAGAGTTGCCGCCATTTTGACACCTCGGTAACTGAAATAACGTCCATTGGCACATCTTGCGAGATTTGAAACACCGAACAGAACAATAAAATTGCCCAAGAAACATGGAAAGTGTGGACATCTGTTATTATTAACACCGAATATCATAAAAGTCTCAATTGGATTTGTTTACCTGTGTTATTGTAAACGTTTAGAAAGAGCGCGTGACATCCAGCCAGGCATTATGGGACATGACAAAAGACGGCGATTATTGTGTTTAAACACCGTTATAGGAGACACAATACGGCCACGTATTGTGTCCACTTGTGTATTAGGTCATTATGACAAATCAGTGTCACAATGATAGCATGGGCAAATTACTGCAGAACGCTCATTTACTTATTCAATTATTGAAATGTCAAAATTGGTTTTTGATTTTTGCCCGAAGGATGAAAAATAAGTTTTGTTGTTTTTTTTAAGAAAAAAAAATACAACAATAATGAAATAGATTCGTAATAGTTGAAGCTTTTATTGATATCACCAATAAACATGTCAAAAACAAACTCCGCCGTTCATGTATACAAAATTAGTTTCTATTATTTTAATTGTAATCGTCATTATGGCGTAGGTATCTATGCTTAGAAGTGTATGTGAAATGTTGTTAAATTGTTATGTATGTTACGTCAACAGCAGAACGGCCGGATATAAAAGTTGTATGAAATATTTCAAAAATGTATTATATAGAACAGAACAGAATTCTGTATTATATATGTAACGTTTATATGTGACACTATAATAAAATATTGAAGTTGTACATGCACTATATCACAGCGAGTTATTTCACTTAGCAATATTTCTGAACTGTATGTAGTATACATGTATCAACATGATTGAAGCACAAAATAAAACACCTCAGTAAGTTTGCAAACCCATAATTTAGATATTTAGAAAGGGACATAACTCTTGTAAATGATTGGAAGTCAATTTACTTCACACATGTTTGTCATGTTTGTGTTATGATATGTAAAAATCTGTCAAAGATAAAAAAAAGTTGTTTTTAATCAATTTGAAAAAAGCTAAAAAAAAATATAAACCACAAAATAATTGTACACGTAAATCGTCTTCATTTCGTTAACATTAACAAAAAAAACAGTTTACTTAACAAAATTGCAATCAAGCTAGTTTTATACTAGAATCACAGACGTCTGTTGATTGGTTCAGTGGGAGTTGTGTTTGCAAAATTCGGAAAACGTCATATGTGCCTCCAATAAATTAAGACAAGTACCTGCAGTCACTTATCTCTGGTAATATATCTCTAATAAATAAAAAACACAATATTATCAAAGCATGCCACAGATGTAATATAATGTTTTTGTTCGAATATAACAGAAATTATATACATGGTGCACTAGTATATCATTTTCGTCATATTTTCTTGCATTTCAAGTTTCATACAGAAATACAGTTATTTCTTTATACTTTTAGCACAGACCTCCAAATCGGACAAGCTTGTCCAAAACCGTCTGAGTGTCTGAGCAAAACTTCGCCATCTCCCATTACTTCTCGCTCATAACAAGATTATCGTTTTATCCGGGATTATTACGGATTATCTCCCTTCGTTATTCTATGCGGGCTTTGTTCCTTGATTAATCTAATTAAATCGTCACAACACGGATTAACGAAGCACAAATGGAACAGTTTTACTTCTCCGTGGGAAAGGTTGAACACACCGCGGCACTTCAAAGATAAGTGGTATTAAAATTAGGTTTTTGGAATCAGTTTTGATCACCTATGAACAAAAACTGCATGTCATGACACCATGACGCATGCGCCCAGCTGTGGAAGAATGACGCACAATGTGTGTATTGAGTATGACTCCGTCGGTATCTGTGTTCAAAATGAATCACGTGGATTTACTATTTTTTCTTTTATTAATTAATCATAATAAATATTTTCGATATTTAATCAAAACTGCACGTATTATACAATTTATGACATAGTCGTATGTTTCCTTCCGTATTGATCGTCTCAATTAGTGCGAAAATCCATGACTCGCTACCAGGTTGATTTTGTATTAAGTGTTGATGATATTTTTATTTATCGTCGTTGAGCGACGCCTTAAGAAGAGTATTGGCCGTTTTAGGTGTTTGGAGGATAGTGCAGAGGTTCAGAAATCCCTTTTGTAGCGTCCCTGGTTCTTCTACATGCCCGGTGTTAAGCAGCGATATATGGGACCTCGATTTTTGCTAAAGTGCAATCCGAAAGACTGATAAGTATATTAGTTGTAGGAGCGGGGGATCGAACCTGCGACCCCTGGATTCGCACTCCTAGTCAACTGGACCACTAATCCACTCTATTATTTATTGCCGTTTCTTTCGTGCTATTAATACATGTACACATAGTTTGAAAATGGGATGTATTTTGATTGTATCATGTCAGAGATATACATACTAACCATATATTAAACAGAACAAACGACAATTTAAGTTTTTGTTCACTTGGCACAATTTCTGAAAATGATAAACCCACACGTCGTAAACCTGAATATCAAATACGCAATATGTATTTATTTGATTTCTTTTTTTTTTTTAAATAATGAATTTTACTCATTGGCGTATCAAATCAATTTTTACAGTGACATACGGACATATAACCAACCATATATTACCCAAATCTCCATCTCTATAAAAAACAATGTGTTTTATATGTTCAATGTTATATGTTGATATTTGTACGGTTATATATGTTTATATTTATTTGGTTATATCTTCACATGTATAGGATTATCTATTCATAGTTATATGGTTACATGTTCATATTTATACGGTTATATGTTCATATTCATATGGTTATATGTTCATAGTAATATGGTTATATGTTCATATCTATACGGTTACATGTTCATATTTATACGGTTATATGTTCATATTCATATGGTTATATGTTCATAGTAATATGGTTATATGTTCATATCTATATGGTTACATGTTCATATTTATATGGTTATATGTTCATATTTATATGGTTATATGTTCATATCTATATGGTTATACTTTCAAATGTATATGTTTACATGCTCATATATGTACCGTAATGTGTTCATATCTATATGGTTATGTGTTCGTATAGACGTGGTTATATGTTCTTGTGTGTATGAAGATCGTTAAAATCGGTTTCATCGTTGTTGTCCGAGTTTTTAACATTGCCCTCACCATCATAACATGCGATAAGCACTGAATATTTTCATAATGTAAACATGCTAAGCAGATATTTTCTCTCCTCTTCTCCCCATCATCCTCATTACCCCCATCACCCCATCATCCCCATCACACCCACCCAACGAGTAAGAATACGAAGGACGAGCATATCATATTGAAAACTAATTAGGTACTATCGGCTAATGACCTCTCACTGCTGAGGTCATGGGTTTGAACTCAGCTCGGTCCAGAAAAGTCATATTGGTAGTTTTGCGAGTTACTTGAGGAAGGACGGTGGTTCTTCTCAGATTCATTCTTGGCACTCCTTTACAAATACAACTGGATGCGCCATTATATAACCTACAAAGTGTTAAAATGGCGTTAAACTCCCATTTAAATACGAAAGAAAGGCAAACAATATGGCGACTAAGTACATGTAAGGAAGGGTAACGAGTGAAATAGTCAATAAGTACAGGTACTACTTTAGATTACTGAGAGACTGGACAGCCTGGCTAGAACTTGGGGATATACATATTGTCGGGGAATAACACCCGTGCGAAAACGACTTAATATAAAAGACAAGTTTTCTAATACATCGTCCCGACGATCACAACGTTTGATTACGGTTAATGTTTAATAAAAAGTCTACTACCGGTGGGTACATGGATTAACATGTAAATAAAACTAATTAGTATCGGCGACTCGCGGCTCGCTTCAAAGGCACGACGGATTAATTTCGGATATCTCCGTGATGTAACATGTTTCCGGATTAGGAACGAGCGAAGTGCCCGACACTGTTCGTAAATTTACGTCAAATTGTTCGATCGTTTCCGTTACGTGACACATGTGTCCGAACATATGACTAATTATTTGCTCGTTAATCTCCGTTTTATTTCAGCAATGACTTTTAATATTGTTATTCAAAATAAAATCATTTCTATTCAAGCTGTTCCTATTGTAAGAGTTCGGGTTGGAAAAAATCTACTGAAAATGGAAACAATGGACGAACAAAGGTAAGAATTGTTTTTATGTTAATAAAATTCATTTATAATTTTATTTATATATTTATTTTTATTTTTATTTTTATTTTTATTTTTATTTTTTTTATTTTTTATTTTTATTTTTCATTCTTCATGGGGCATGTAACGATGCCATTTTTCTAATCTTACTGTTTATGGCGCATTTCAACATTTCTTACATTTGTGTTAATGTTCTATCAACCAATCAGCCAGACGTTCGATATTTAATAAGAAACTAACCACAGCGTTTTTCTCAGCCTCCAGTGTTAAAGAGTTAACGCACTTTAATGTTGAAAGATGAAAAAAGGAAATTGATTTATTTTTTAATCTATAACGTGTGCTATTTCTTCATCTAATGGCGCAATGTGCATTCGGGTTTTTGGTCAGATTTATTCTCTTTCGGGCTGTTACTCCGGTTCAATGTTAAAAACAACATTAATGTATGTCCATCACGTCAAGGCGATATGATGTGACCAACTCCCACCATTTTATTGACAAGGTCATTGCGGGCATCAAAGATTATATTATAATTATTTCCTTCCGAGATGTTACTCTAACAAAATTATCAGACAGAAATATTCATCACGTGATCACGATATTCCGTTAACAATTCCCGCCCTCCAAAGTTAAGAGTCGGTTTTTCTGTAAGGTCAAGGCTGTATGGCTGAATTTTCTCTTCGGGTCTGTTATCCTACAATGGAGTCTGCTCTGTTAGATATATGTTAGGAAGGAGTGTGCAACATAATGAAGACACTGTGTTGTGTATATCTCCCATCTAGTGTTAAGATCAAAGTTATATTGCCGGCATAAATGGTCGTCTGACCAAGATTTCCATTTTCCGGCCCGGTTAGCTCAGTCGGTAGTGCGCCTGATTATCAATATAGGAGTCGTGAGTTCGAATCCCCACACGGCCACATTCTCTGTGATGACTGATATACGTCCAAATGCCATTCCGTCTTTCGCCGCTGATTTCTGTGGAAAAATTATCAGTTACTTGATGATATGGATGTGTTCGTACACTTGTAAACATCAAGAATCCCTAGCCCTTGATGGCATACAAATTACGCTGGATATTCAAATATTCATATATTTTTTTATTCCGGACAGTAATTCTTTAGTAGAAAGTTCATTTATAAAAAAATATAAGGAACGTTTTACCGAGAAATGTAAGCCTCAGTGCGGCCCATAGACACAGTTCTAGTTTTCAGTCCTATGACACCGTGCACCAACTCTTATATTTATGTTTGCGAAGCTGGCTGTTGCTTTTTGTCATAATACTAGTACATGTACATGTGTATTAAAACAGCGCTCGTAGATGCCAAGATATGTAATTTTCAAATATAAACTTCATTTGTATAACTGTAAACTATCTGTTCTGATTATGCATAACAGTCTCAATTGTGCGGTAATAGTTTTCATTTTTTTTTATTCATGGTCGAGTAAAAAACTACCGAGCATGGCAATAATGGTAAACCCTTTTCAACCAAGCATCCAGGATCGAACCCTTGTAGTGTTGCTGTCAAGCAAACAATTATACGCCCAGTCTGTATGTGGGGTTAAGTTTAACTAAAATTTCCGATTCATAAAAAACCTCACAGCACCATTGAACTTACTTTGACTTGTATTATATTATAATGCCAATCAGTGCTTGAACTGCATTAAAAGTGGGACTGTAGCGCAGTGGACAGAAAATTGGCCGCTTATACTCAAGGTTGCGGGTTCGATCCCAAGCTGGAATCGTTGAACTCTCAAAAACGCCACTCAGTACTGGTTCTATCCAGGAAGCGAACTCGAGAGTAGTTCATATAGGCTTTGAGCTTACATCGCAATCGAGCTAAAATAACTTACATATTTTGGCATCAGTTGTTAAGTTTATTGTGGTCAAGCTGACCGCTATCTTTATCCTTAATCTAACATAAACTGTATTCTATTATATATTTCTGCAGTTCATAAATTTCCTTACTGTATATCGTGAACATTTCTTTGATATCTAATTAGTATTGTATATGTTTTATATGTTAGTTTAAGCATATTTTATTTTAATTTATTTTTTTCAGCATGGGTATTGTATACAATATCAGAAATAAGATTGAAAGAAAATGATAGCATATTGGTGTGTAATATATAATGTATTTCATTTAAAAATATGTATGTTTCAATATCGAAACGTCCTTGTTAAGACAGACCCATCCACACGTGATTCCGATTTGAGAATTTACGAAAATACATAGACGGGTTTGAAAAGTCAACAAAACGACCGTAGAATTTGTCAGTATAAGATGCAAATTAATATTCATTTGTCGAAAAAATAATTTGCAAAATATTCATATGTTGATCTTGTTTTTTCTCATTTGTTTGTAAATTAATTTATTTTTATTTTCGGTGTGTACTTTTCATTGGCCAATTTTGAGCAATTTGTATTTAAAAGGGGAAACACGTGTCAATTAGTTTCCATTTAAAACAATATAGCGCACCTTCCCACATCCTCAAATAAAAATACAACATATTTGCCTGTAGAAGCTAAAAATATATAATCAGTAATTTAATTTGGTGATTTTTAATTATTCATTCAATGGCCATGATTTGGAAGTAATATATCATCATTGGTCCAAAAGGTTCTGGAGAAACCGATGTACATAAACTTGTTAAAACTAACATTTGTTATCTAAACGTGTTTGTATAAACTCTAAATCTGTCGCTTTACACGCGTTACCAGTAACTAAGTTTTTTCCTCTGAGATCTCGCTTTTCTTGCGCATTTATCTTCATCTAAATTATTCATATTTGGCTGCGGTCAGTGAATCTAACAATCCAATACACCTTGCTTCTCTGCACCGTTCGATACCGTCATAATCAGCTATATGATGACTATTCCACGAGGTCCTGTGTGTCAGGTGTATACTGCCCCAAGTCCACTATGACGCAAACGTGAAACGCCAAGTTCTGCCACAACGAGAAGTTCTATATTCATATTTATTATCTCGTTATGTCGGCATTCTGTTCTCGGCCAAGTGCAAACAATACGGGTGCTAATCACATTGATCCTTTGTAATCTCGTTACGGTGCGAGATTACGTGTGAACAGGCCACGCCTCCCGTAAATCTCGTCCAATCAGGTGTGGGATTAGGACGGTTTTAATGAATTTGAATTATTTCATTGGTGGATATCACAAAACTTATTTAATTTCGTTACTTATCATAAGTATTATCCCAGGTAACTTTGTTTTATCGCAGTTTTATGTTTTTGTAAGTGCTATAGAAATAGAGATGCAGACATTTTATTATACGCTTCTTAAACTATTTATTCGTGAACAATAATCCGTGGAAGATATTTACGTGGAGAGAAGCGCTATAAAGTGAATATCTGATATGTATATTATAAGTTAAGAAAAGAAAAGAAAACGAAAAATAATAAATAAAACACTGATTATTTTTCGTGTTGGATTATTTTAGGGGTTTCTGGGAGTTTGTGCCTGCAATCAAAATGCCAAAGGCTTTCTTGATGAGTGCAAAGCGGCGACATGCGTTGGACACGTTATGCGCACAGGAAGAATATAACGGTAAGTAGTTTTAATAACAAAAATGCGACATTTGGAATTTGATTAAAAAAGAAATGAAATATTCCAGACGAATAATCAGTACACTGTTATTATTTTTTTTAGATTTAAAATAAATTGGTTTTATTAAATGTATTTATACCAGCTTCTTTTATTACAATTTTATTGCTGTTTTCGTCTTATTATAAAAATCAATTAGAATTACTTGATAAAGAAGTGATATTGTAAATGTGATAATTTGAAACCAAGAAATTATATACAAGTCCTTGTTGAAACGTATTAAAAATATCGGATGGTATGTTACCATTTCTGCTATAGTCAATATAACATATTTTATCATTGGTACCGTAAAATAAAGTCAATTCTCGTCATTTATTAAACTTTTATTTTATTTTAGCTGACGAAAGAAATGTTTCCCCAGTCTCAGAGACATCTGAACATATGTCAAGCGATGCGTTTGAAGACGATGATAACGAGGCACCGTTGAAGAAGTCTGCAAAGATTTATCCTTCGACTGGTTCCGCTTTCAGCAAAATTGAAAAGTCGGAAGGTGATACAAGAAGTGACATATCTCCATATTACCAGTCTACACCCCAAACACCGCCAGGCTTTCCAGGAATGTATTCAGGATTTTACCCATCGCTGTTTTCATATCCATTTGGTTCCATTTCGTCCGATACCGGAGGTTCTGTAAAAACCCCGTTCGGAGGTTCATATTTATACCCTCCCACAACGCTACAAAGTCCGAGCGAGAAAAGGGAAACTACGTCACCCGACCGGAACATGTTTTACTACGTAGATCCACGAATTCCTTTCACAAATTATTTTCTTAATTTGACAAAACTTTTGAGCACCAACAGTAGCAGCAAGACTTGTTCGGCAACCACGCCACTCGGTAAAATTGCCGATGAAGAAAATCGTGCCGATGACAGAGAGCACCCGGTCTCGCCAGAATCACATAAACTCATAGAAAAAGAATCAGAAATCGAAAAGACTAACCGTCTTTTTCCAAAATCTAGTGCTGAATTAACAACGGAGTTTCCCATTAAAAAGGAGCTTAAAATAGACGTCGTGCCAGAAAAAATGAACATTCCAACTTTTCCAGACCACCATAATATCGCAAATCCATTCGGCAGTCATTTGCTCCATGCCTCGCACCAAGGACCATTATTGCCCATGCACGGCGGAGGAATCTTCCATCCGTCTATGATGTCAATTCCCGGGGCCAGTGGCTACAGACGTTTTAACCCGGAAAAACCTCCGCCGGTCAAAAAGTACAAATGTGATGTGTGCGGAAAAGCGTTTTCCCGAAGTAATACCCTTGTTACACATAAGGTGAGACGTGTTCTCTTTATCTTTTATCTTCATTTAGATACATTTTTTTTGTTAATGAGTTTTTTTTAATGAGGCATTTTCAACAGATGAAAATTATAGCATATCCAGTTTTACAGGAGGACGCGGAAGTAGAACTCAGAATGAATCTGGGCAGCGCAACATTCTGCCTCAAGTAACTAGCTTTTTTGGGACCGAGTTTGGCCTCGAACCTGCTACCTCAAAAGGAAAAAAAGGTGATCATTAGACGACAGCACATAAGACCAATAGGCCACAAGTACTAGTAACTACCGGCAATGTTTAAATTATATATTTGCGTGTCCGTATCTATAAATGTGTATTTTATTTGTTCTTTTCAATCTATTTTGTTAAATAAATGTAGCAATAAATAAGACACTATCTGCAGTTAAATTGCTAACAACTTACTGAGGTAGATCTAGTTGTATTTTTTTCTTTTGAAAGTAAGATGTGTTTTATTCATATCTGTATGTGTGCATGTTTGATTCTGTGACATTGATTATAAAATCCCGACCATTTCTTTCCCGCTGATTTTTAATAAATTTTGCCATGCATACTGACACGTCTTGTTAAAACAACCCAATCTTATAAGAAACCTTAGGGTATTACTTATTACACAAAATAAAACAAAAGTAAAATAACGGGGGTATACTATACAAACAACGAGGCTCTGACGCTGATTGGTTCACTGACGTTGATTGGCTCATATTAACATTTCTAGCTGACGTGATTGGTTCATATAACACTAATAACGTACATGATGGATAAATAGTAAAATAGAGTACCAGAGAATCAAACTTTAAAATAAAATATGGACTTATTTCATTAATTATACAAACATTTCAAGAAAGACAACAATTATTTTATCTTTATTCCTTTAAAAAAATACACAACAGAATGTAACCAGTGACTTATTTACATGTTTATATGTCTCTGATGTAAGTGGTCTGGTTAAACAAAGCGTGGATGGGTAACTTTTTATTATTTGGATATTCGACGAAACATTCAATGAAATATGATCAAACTAGCAGCTCCTTAGAGATGTTTTTGTGGCAGCGTAGTTACGCGCTACGGGTAAATGCATTCCAATATATAGAGTAGACAATTCCATTATTTTCTCTAAAACTATATGGTGCGCAGTTGGTTACTTGGCTTGTTTGAACGCATTAAGTAAACATTTGAAAATGCATATCTGTCGTACACTGTACTTAGCAAAATGCATCTATACAGTCACGTGACTATTTTAGAAATTGAAATTAAGGACGATAAGCAATCAAAAAACGCTCGGCAATTTCCGCGTGTTTTTAAACGTTAACGTACTGCGAAAATGGACGAACGGTGTTCCGATGGGGACTGTAAGCCTGGAACGCCCGATTGATTCAGTTTTAAATTGTCGAACTCTGTATTTATACCATCTACGTCAGTTCGCGCAACCTCAGCAACATCAACGATCTGTTTGTTTAGCGAAAAATAGTTTTGTTAATGACTTGATCAAATATCTCTCGTAAATCTGTCTAAAACAAACAAATCGTGGCCATTTCAAATTTACCCTCAAATATCCATATTTGACAAAAGCGTTTCTTGTCAATTGCTCCCGGATAAGAAAATATTTATTCAATTACTGTCAATTTCAGACATTGTCCACTATTGTCCAGTATTGTCCAATAGTATCAACAACAGTTGTTGATACATCCAACGGCGCGCGACATGTCGTCCAGATTGTTAGTTTTGCCACTTGTATTTGTTGACAAGTTAATAAAATATAAAGCAAGGTAATGGATTTGAAGAGCTGTACACGTTTAATTGATTTTTTCCTGAACTAAAATGCTTTGACATTTGTTATTTAATTGAAATTATGTAATAACAAGCGAAAACGTGAAAATTAATACTTTTTAGATTTTTCTAAATAGGGTTATATCAAAGTTGCCAAAGTATGTGGTAAAACTATTGTTTAAGAATTGTAGAATGTGAAGTGTTCATAAAGTAATGTTCATTTGTCAAAAAGATAACTTTATAAATTTAGTAGTTTAACAATTATGACTTTAAATGTAATTGATGGTTGGAAGTAAAAAACTAGCAAACACGTCCGCCATGCAAATAGCTCACCCTGAATAATGAGTATATATTCACGACATGTAAAACAAGTCAGTTATCACAATGCTGGTCAGGACCATAAAACACACTTTGTTTGCTCTCTCCCTACATCAAAAAAGCTGGCAATATACTCCATTCTCCATTTTTCTGACTTTACAGACATTATCCATTTATTACACCAGCTCACCGACCCAACTAACTTAAATAATTAATCAGCCCACATAGTCAATGCATTACCCACACGCACAGTAGCCCATTTTTTTCAGACTTTGCAGACATTAATTTTTATCACACCCAAAATAACGAAATAATCAATCTACCAACACAATCAATGTATTAATTTCAACCTTATAACTGTAAAAATATAAATTTAACGCATAAATGGGACTTCTGAGCCATTGCCGATATCTATATTTACAATTATTAAATAGTTTATAGCTACTAATAACACGTCAATTTCATACGTGCGTCGACTATCCATGCAAATTGACCAGTATTGTACAAACTATCAAAACTAGCTTGAAACAAACCAGCCTTTAATTTATTATGCCGTGCCAATAGCTGTCAGGTTTATTTTGAAGCGGAAAATGGCCGCTATTTGTCTAGCTACTTTTATGAAAGCTACTTTGACAGTAGTGTTTAATAGGCGTATTAAATTGATCGATCAACACTATTTTATGAATACATGCAAATCACATTCTGATATTTCAAATATTTTTTTAGTGCAAAATTGTGTACTTTTTTTACACAATTTCAACTATGGACGGCCCTTTCTATCGTGAAATATTTTATGTAATAATATGTGATGGACGTTTTTATATGGAGTTACCAACAGCTGTACTTTTAATAAAACTAGAATACAGACAATTATAATAAAACCCTATAGCGTGATAAATATAATATATATTTACAGAGGATACATACGGGAGACAAGCCGTTCAAGTGTGAAGTGTGCTCACGTGCATTCCGTCAACCCGGCAACCTCACACGTCACAGGCTCACGCACACAACCGTGAAACCATACGTGTGTCCAACCTGTAACAAGGCATTCAACAGGTAAACCTTTATATATCTCTATGACGTTGCAAACCTTTGTGCATCTTTATATTGTTGTAAACCTTTGTGCATCTTTATGTCGTGGTAAACCTTGATGTCGTTGTAAATCTTTGTACATCTTTATGTCGTTGTAAACCTTTGTACACCTTTATGTTCTTGTAAAACTTTGTGCATCTTTATGTCGTTGTAAACCTTTATGTCGTTGTAAATCTTTGTACATCTTTATGTCGTTGTAAATCTTTGTACATCTTTATGTCATTGTAAACCTTTGTACATCTTTATGTCGTTGTAAACCATTGTACATTTTTATATCGTTGTAAACCTTTGTGCATCGCTGTGCCATAGTATGTATTTGCGCGTTTCTACCTTTAAACGTTTGCACCTTCATGTCGTTGTAAACGTTTGCACCTCCATGTCGTGGTTATTGTTTGCACCTTTATGTCATGATAAACGTTTGCACCTTCATGTCGTGATAAACGTTTGCACCTCCAATCGTGGTTAACGTTTGCACCTCCATGTCGTGGTAAACGTTTGCACCTTCATGTCGTTGTAAACGTTTGCACCTCCATGTCGTGGTTAACGTTTGCACCTCCATGTCATGGTAAACGTTTGTACCTCCGTGTCGTGATAAACGTTTGCACCTCCACGTCATGGTTAACGTTTGCACCTTCATGTCATGGTAAACGTTTGTACCTCCATGTCATGGTAAACGTGTTTACCTTCATGTCATAGTAAACGTTTGCACCTCCGTGTCATGGTAAACATTTGTACATCTCTATGTAATTTTCGCAATTATATCGTACTATTTATTTATACCGACTTGTTCTCCCGTCCGTGTCGGAAAGACAGTGTGTGATAGGTACACGTTTTAAGAAATTATATATCATATTAATATTCACATATAAATGCAGATGATTAAGATCAATCTTCAAAAAGTCATATGGACTGTTTGCGTTTTCGTCCCATGTACCAGAATAAGGACTACTGGGTGAATCAATAAGAGACAACAATGCCAACTGTATGTATGTATTGTCTTTCAACCGAAAGGGTGGTACAAATTTCTTCCTTCATTCGTGTTTTTTTTGTGTATATTTTTAGATTGGTAAATTGTTCGTAAAAAAACAAGTTACTGCTTACAATAACGAGTCGTGTTTCTATTTCAGAGCTTCTAATTTGCATACACATATGCGCACCCACACGTCCTTCAAGGCGTTTGTATGTCCGTACTGCGGGAAAGGTTTCCACCAAAAGATTGACATGAAAATACACTGCTACACACACACTGCGCATTCGGCAAGGTAAGCTTTTGGACTTTTTAAATTGCATTTTCGATATCAATTGTGTGAATTTATGTCACTGATTCAGTTTGCAGATATCACTGATTCAGTCTGCAGATGTCACCGACTCTGTATTTTGTAGATCTATAGCAGTTTGAAACATTTAATGTCTGTTTCGGAATATAGTGTTTTCGGTTGAAAACGACCACCAACAATCATACGTGCATACAAGTATAATTTACTCAAATGGTTGGTTTTCCTACAAACAAATCCCCCAAAATAAAGTATATTTTAAATGTATATGTTGTCTATCCAAAACTAAAACGCACAGCTTAAAAAATGATTTGAGAGAAAGAATATAAATAAAATACTATCCAGGACTATTGAAACTACACGTGCCATCAAAATGTTATCCTAACTATACATGTTGTTTGTTTCAGGGGAGATCTTCCAAAGATATAAGCAAGTGTTAGGATCGGGATGCACACGCACGGACGCACATATTGACGCTAATTATATATTACTGACATGTGTTAATTTGATAAACTATTTATGTATAACACTTTCATCATGTATTCAACACATTGTCAAACAACCAGTCACCATAAATTCTACTTGTTAATGTTTGCTTATAATATTGCTGTATTCGTCGGTAAAAATAGAATAATGAAAAACACGTGTTTTATTGTTATCTATGTTTCTCATTGTGTTTATGCTTATTTGTCTTTAACTCGATTTCGAAAAAAGCTTAAAGCTTAAAGCTTATATAAACGCTCTCGTGTCAGCTTCCTGGGTAGGTCCAGTAATTAGTGTTTTTGTTAGAGGAATCGGGTCGAGTTGGGGATCGAACATCTGGTTACATGGGTGGCTAACACTCTATCCACTACATTACCCCACTCCCCTCCACCCTTTTCCGCATTTAAACGAGGCATTTTTGGGGAAATGAAACAAAAAAAGCCTCACAAAACGATTTCCTTTAACTGTGTTAAAATCAGAGACACATAAATGACATTAATTTAATCATTGACTATGTCACTAATTATAGCTAGATATAACATTACGTGATTTATGACGTATAAGCAATGTTTTTCATGTATGGTCTTCCGCGACTTTTATTTTAAATGAGATTTGGCGCCATTTTCGACACATTAAATATTATATATGGCAGTTAGTTCTATTGATGGAAGACGCCGTCCTATATGCATATACGTGCGAAAGGGTAGAAACACAGTCTATTGCATGTCACTAACAAACATTCTCACGTGAAGCGTCTGGACAGAGGCGGGCTCAAACCCACGGCATCTTGGGACGGCACCTCAGACCACTTTCCATCAATTGAAATATAAACATGATGAAATTGCATAAATTATACGGATTAGAGTCACCCAGATTCCAATGATTCTACTTATGTTTCTGACGAACACTCGAAGAATTAACACTGCAGTCGCCACTGCTATCATTCGGAATATCTCGCCGCTAGTCTTAATAGAATGGCGGAACTGGCCGACTATGTACGATTTCATTTTTATACATCATTATGTAAGACCGAAGATGATAAAGCGCAGCATGTCAACATACATATTATACATCTGGGCTGCGTTCAGGGCAGTTAAAAACAAACACGTTTATAGCCTGGTTCCCTAAAATTATCCATGAGCCAGTGTCCAGGAAACTATGTTAGCTAACGTTATCAAACGTTTAACAGATCTGAATGCAGCTCTGCATCTTTAGTATTAACGAAAGCATTTGTTGAGTTGAAACAACTGATAGTTCTGCAGACGATACGTTCAGTCGAAAGTTAACGTTTGTATTTTAATTATTTCTGTATAGGAGTTTTCTGTCTGTTAATGTGAATGGAGAGCAAGTCTAGTATATTCCATTCCAATGGTGTGCGACATAAAATAAATGAAAGCTTTTCGTTTAGGCAGGACGTAAAACGACAATTCATGAATTCACTACTTTAGTTGAGTACACCCCATATGTTAATACCGCTGATATAAGTATATACCGCTATCGCTATCAAGTTAACACGCCTAGTATTGTGTATAGTATTGTGCCTATAATTGTGCCTAGTATTGTGCCTATAATTGTTCCTATGATTGTGCATAGTATTGTGCCTAAAATTTGTGCATACTATTGTGCATAGAATTGTGCCTATAACTGTGCATAGTTTTGTACCTATAAGTGTGCATAGTATTGTGCATAGCATTATGCATAGTATTGTACATAGTATTATGCATATAATTGCGTATAGTATTGTGCATAGCATTATGCATATAATTGTGCATAGTATTATGCATATAATTATGCAAAGTGTTATAACTATAATTTTGCTTATACTTATACATAATATTGTGCATATAATTCTGCATAGTGTATTATGCCTATAATTCTGCATAGTATAATTGCATAGTATTGTGCCTAGTATTGTGCCTAGTATTGTGTCTAGTATTGCGCATATAATTGTGCGTAGTATTATGTCTATAAGTGTGCATATTATTGCGCCTAGTATAATTGTGCGTAGTATTATGCCTATAATTGTGCATAGTATTGTGCCTATAATTGTGCGTTGTATTATGCCTAGCCTATAATTGTGCATAGTATTGTGCATATAATTGTGCGTAGTATTACGCCTATAATTGTGCATAATTTGTGCCTATAATTGTGCAGTGTTATGCCTATAATTATGCATAGTAATGTGCCTATAATTGTGTTTAGTGTTTTATGCATATAATTGTGCAAAGTATTGTGCCTATATATGCATAGTTTTATGCATATAATTGTGCCTTTAATTGTGCATAGTGTTGTGCCTATAATTGTGCATAGTATTATGCACATAATTGTGAATAGTATTGTGCATAGCATTGTGCCTATAATTGTTCATAGTATTGTGCCTATAATTGTAAATATAATTATGCATATTATTGTGCATAGTATTATGCATATTATTGTACATATTATTATGCATATAATTGTATATAGTATTAACAATTTTCCATGACCCGTTTAAAGACGTTAGTGTGCATAGGTTCAATTCAATAATATTCAAGGTAAAAATCGCATTTTTTTTGACAATTGATGGGCTGTAACTCTGACATTCATTTTTCAATTTTGCCAGTTAAACAACTTTGTATACAGAGATGCTATGGTTTTTTAACTACTGTGTTAGTTCGACGGGGATCCACTGAAAATTGCCAATGCTAAAGTTCAGTCAAATAAAGCAATTTTCTACGATTCAAGAGCCGTAACTCAGACAGTATTTCAAATTTCCAGTTTTAACTTGTTTGAGACAGTATCGTTATACAACTGTTGTATACAGTTGGGGAAGGTTCATTTAGAACTGCCGTTGCTAGATCTCGGTATCAGCAGTATTTTTTCACATTCTTTGCCATAGCCAATAGGAATATTGGCCAGACCGTAAATAGAACGTGCATAATGTCTTCATTGTCCTCCATAATGGCAAGTTTCAATGACTTTTTATCCTTTTATCGCTGGATCCGGAATTTGCGAATGGATGTCAGTCGCGGACCGACTTCATTGGTAGGAGACTAATAATGCAATTTTGACGATTCTTGGTTTATAACTTATCAGATTTGGCCAGTTCGAGAAGATATTATGGTTATATAACTACTGTGCAAGTCTGGTGAGGATCCAATGAGAATTACCAGCGTTTGACTGCAAGCAGGTTCAAATAACACACTTTTTGACGTTTCAAGAGGCATGACCCCGATATAAAAACTGTGTGTGCTAAGGGCACACAAAATATAAAATAATGCAATTATTGATTTTAAATGGTAACATTAAATATTCGAAATAGTAAATTCAAGAACTTATCTGAGATATTCGGCCTTTATAACTATTGTGTAGTTTTGTTGTTGATCCAAGGAAAACAGCGATTGATAAAGTACACACAAGACAAAATGACGCAATTCTGGACAATTCAAGGGCTACAAATACTTATCGAAATATCATGGTTATACAATCACCAGGTAAGTTTGATGAAGATCAAATGAAAAATGTAGATTCTAGAGTGCACACAACTGATGGGTGGATGATAAACACAGGGCAATTAAATTAGCTCACAATGAGCTTTGCTCAGGTGAGTTAAAAAGCATGTTTACTTTTTCACATTAATGGATTGATATTTATGCAATTTATAACCAGAAGTCATGATTTAATATAATTTATTTCGTTATTTTATATAAAATGCACAGTCTGTACTTACAGTGAAACTTCAAAGTAACATTAAAGTAAACACAAACAACAACAGCAATGATAAAACGATTGTAACAAACAGATAAAATGAAGGTGATTTTATATACCAGCAGACGTGAACATAGCCGACATAAAGTATATTTTTATAAATTGGTACACCATTTGCCTGCATACTAGTAACTAAATAACAGTTCATTCTTACCACAAAATTCGATGCTAGTCCCCTCACTGACACGTTCCTAGGGACCATATTCATAAAGCATCTCATGTCGAAACATTGAGTTACCACACAAATTAACTACCACATGAAAGCTGCAAGATTTTTCTAGGGAAGGTTTTATATAATATAGTACACGAGTAAAATCAGAGAACCCTTTTTAACAATTTCACAGTCATCAGTGCATCGTTTTTGTTATAATGTTGCATACTACTAGATTATTGTCAATTCATCTAATTGGCAAAACAAAAGTTGGCAAAACAATAATTGGCAAAACAATAATTGGCAAAACAATAATTTCCAAAAAATGTTTGTTATATGCAGTTTGATTTTTTTTTAACACCAACTGCCAAAAATTTGAAATTCGAGGGAGATGCACTCTATACACATGGATCTGTGTTAATTCCCCATCAGCAGATAGCTTAGTGTAAAATTGTTATTTGATAGTCTCCCCTTACTAATATTTACTCCTGGAAGTAAAAGGTCGGGCTTTAGGAGATTCTGGTAATTTTTCTTTTTGTCCATTCTTATGGAAAGCAAACTTGTAATTTTAATGAATAATAAGATGCCCAAATCTGTTGATTGTCTATTTCATTTTCTAATAGAAAATGTAATGACCACCATAAACATGATGTGAAAAATTAGGTAAACTTATGATTCAAAACGCTTTATGAATAAGAAACCAGCATCCCAATCCCACAGACATGATCATTACCTAACATAGAGGGGACATCTGCCAGGGAGGAAGTCTTGACAATCATCTCAATAAACATAATAATAATATAATAACATAAGAATTAATAATACAGGCACGTACTGTCCGTATTTACAATTAAGAACCAAACATACACGCAGAACTGAACAAAGAAGTACAATACAATACTAATATTCATTCATAGAGTGTATATAATTTTGATCTTGGTGATGGCAAATGACGATGATGATAATGATGTTGGTCATTACCATGATAATACATGGTGATGATGCTGATGATATACATGATGACAACAGCTCCAATGTAGTTTTTTATGATTACCAAATACTTGAGGAAAATGGTAATAATAATGTTTTTGTTGACTAACAACACTATGATACAAGTTGTGATAGTTATAATGAAGATGGTGGCGATGATGATGAGGATGAGGATGATGATGATGTTGATGACAGTAACAGTGAATGTGACCACGCTGCCAGTGATTACATTGATCAGAACAAAAATTATGACCATGACAACATTTGTTTTAAACAAATGGTGAGGAGGAGGATTTTGTTGCCAGTGACAGCATGGTGATGATGATTCTTCTGTTGCCAATGACAGCATGGTGATGGTGATGATTCTGTTGCCAGTGACAGCATGGTGATGATGATAATTCTGTTGCCAGTGACAGCAATTTCAAAAGAAAAGATGATAAATAACATGATGATAACGATGATGGTGCCATCCTTTATCATAAGTTCTTTAGACCTTATATTTTGTATTTCTTACAAAATACATGAATAATTATAACTAAATGTATTGTTAAACAAAATATTTATAAATACAGTAGAACTTCGATCATAGATATGATACAATACATGTACTGCAATGATTTGAAAATAAAGCTAATTTATATCAAATGTGTCCACATAAAGTGCTCAAATTTTGTACAAAATATAGAATCAGTATTAATATTAAACTAGGACATATTTGACATAAATTAGCTTCATTTTCAAATCATTGCAGTACATGTATTGTATTATACATGTACATGTTTAAAACCATCAAAATGAATCGAGTAGAACCACCGTCCTACCACAAGTAGCTAATTATGTCACATAAAGTATATGAACTGAGTTGGACTTGAACCCGGGACCCGAGAGGTGAGTGGTTGTTTGGCAACTCAGCCATGGAGGACCACTAATAATTTTATTATATGAGGATTTCAGATAATACTACTTGGACACTAGCATCTTCATATGGTTTATGTTCATCTTCATATGGTTTATGTTCATCTTCATATGATTCATGTTCATTTGATTGATTTGATGTGTGCACACGAATAATACTTCATTTCAACATTGCCGCGTGTCATTTTACAGTTTGTTAAAAATGAAATTTAAAACCCCCAATTTGTTCAAAGAGGCTCTGCTGTGTTGAGAATGCCAGATTGCTCAGATCATAGACATGAATGTTAAATATTACAAAACTGACGCGAAATAAATAGTTGGATAAATCCAGGCAGTGTCACTCACATACACGACATAAATAGTTGGATAAATCCAGGCAGTGTCACTCACATACACGACATAAATAGTTGGATAAATCCAGGCAGTGTCACTCACATACAGGTATAACACATACTGCATCAAAGCACGTTTAACTATTTCACTACCTTCAACATTTTAAAAAAAAATCTATTTGGAGGCACTTAAATCTTTTGTCTCACTGTTTTTAGCAAGAGGGTAGATAAGCAGTTTGGTAAATGCATGTTATATCACATAACATTTTTTTCCATTCCATAAATTAACAGCTTTACAATACTCCACTGGTGTCTTTGGTATTCACAAGAACTTGCATAGAAAGATAGGAAACTTACATCTCATGACTAATTGTTGATAAAATAGCGCATAAAGGATTCATAATTTACAGACAACTGATATCTTGTACATAAAATGTAAGTTGTTTGCAATCTTAGATTATTTAAAATGTTTCGATCATGCAAAATGATCTTGAATTAAAGATATTGAGGTTTGAAGTAAAATTCATCGTAATTTGTTGGTATTTTAGCTGCAGTATACAAATTTTGAATCTTAAATTGCTGGGAATGGTAGTTTTGATGAGAATTTCAATCTGCAATGTAAAAATTTTGATTTGTGTTCCCCGAGATGAATGAAAGTTAAAATAATTGAAAATGAATTGTTGCGAGATTTTGCATGACTACGCGATTGTTCACAAAATATCAATCAGTTGCCTTTCCTTCTCAATACAATTCCTTGGTATTCTCTAATAAATGCATATTTCATTAAAAAAAACTTTTCTTATCTATTTATTTTCAAATATTTGTAACTATATTTTTATCATATCTTGTATACATGTACATCTACAGAAAATGTTTAAAGAATTTTAACATCTAAAAAAAGAGTCATAACCAATGTATAGTCATAACCAATGTAAAGTCATAACCAATGTAGAGTCATAGCCAATGTAGGGTCATAACCAATGTGTAGTCATAACCAATGTAGAGTCATAACCAATGTAGAGTCATAGCCAATGTAGAGTCATAACCAATGTATAGTCATAGCCAATGTAGAGTCATATCCAATGTATAGTCATAACCAATGTAGAGTCAAAGCCAATGTAGGGTCATAACCAATTTATAGTCATAACCAATGTAGAGTCATAACCAATGTAGAGTCATAGCCAATGTAGAATCATAACCAATGTATAGTCATAGCCAATGTAGAGTCATATCCAATGTATAGTCATAACCAATGTAGAGTCATAGCCAATGTAGAGTCATAACCAATGTATAGTCATAGCCAATGTAGAGTCAAAACCAATGTAGAGTCATAGCCAATGTATAGTCATAACCAATGTAGAGTCATAGCCAATGTATAGTCATAATCAATGTAGAGTCATAGCCAATGTAGAGTCATAGCCAATGTAGAGTCATAACCATTATATATAGTCATTACCAATGTATAGTCATAACCAATATATAGTCATAACCAATGTATAGTCATAACCAATATATAGTCATAACCAATGTATAGTCATAACCAATATAAAGTCATAACCAATGTATAGTCATAACCAATATATAGTCATAACCAATGTATAGTCATAACATACATATAGTTGTAACTAATGTATAGTCATAACCAATGTAACATCATAACCAACATATAGTCATAATCAATGTATAGTCATAACCAATGTATAGTCATAACCAATGTGTAGTCATAACAAATGTATAGTAATAACCAATGTGTAGTCATAACCAACATATAGTCATAACAAATGTATAGTCATAACCAATGTATAGTCATAACCAACATATAGTCATAACAAATGTAAAGTCATAACCAATGTAACATCATAACCAATGTATAGTCATAACCAATGTATAGTCATAACCAATTTATACATTTTTATATGTCAAGGATGGTCAACAAAATGAAAATGAAAAACATTAAAAAATTTATGAAGTCAATGCAATAAAATGAATACCTTCACAGGTCCATGAACAATTAATCAGATATATTTCTAACACATACATGTACAATATATTTTTTATATTATGTTTTCATTTCGAAATTACTGGTAACATATAAAACAAAACAACTACTACTATCTCTTTTTAACAAGATTCTTTCTTTTCAAATGCTACTTTCCCCTTACAGACAGACAGACAGACGACATTCTCTACGTTCTTGTACATGTACGTATATCACAACTCGATTGTTTATCTGCACAAATTCTGTTATGCGAGAAACCAGGTTCACACATACCAAAACCACAAATCTAAAACGGGTACATGTATATAACCATTTTTGATACAATTTCAGTAATACATGGCCTGGCGAGCCACTAGGCTTCAAACATCGTACTACTATATAGCGCAGGCTGCTATTCAACACACTGCAAGTTCAGTGGAATTGACCTCAAGATTTGAGGGGTCTATAATGAAGTGTGAGATCACCTCCTTGCTTCCAAATGAAATGTTTGACAGTGCGTAAATCCATATTTGCATCCAAAACCTGTAAAAGTAAAACGACAGACAGCTTTATAAAAGAGATTTCGTTGATTTACACAAAGTTATTAACTCAATGCAAAAGTCATTTAATAATGTAAACTGCTGCCTGTGCAGTAACCAATAAAAGAAATCAGTGTTTTTATTTTTCATGTAGCGGTAATAGACGAAACAGAAGTAACAAAAAGAACTGATCTGATGCGGGCTGTCAATCAAACAGGTCAATAATCCAGCGATCAATATTCGTTGGTACTTTCGCATTTTCCTTAGACAAACAACCGATGTCACAAATACCCTTTCATTTTAATTTATCATGGTTACATGCACATGTATAAATTGTATTATAAGAGTTTAATATCACCATTGTTCTATCAATGAACCTAGTGTTAAAAAAAGACAGCGAAATTAGGATTTTATATTTATCTTGAAGTATCATGCCTCTGACACATGCACATAAAATTCTATTCTACCTATCTAATGGTTATGTTATACCGACAAAAGCGAATATTTTCATTAATTTATAAAAGAAACACCATGAAAAAAAAGTTTTAACATAACAAAATATTGTTTACCTGGTCATTACACATCAATTCAACTTTCTCTTCTGCTATTGCAGAAACGTCTTCCGTGTCCTCACATTTCTCCTGACTCGCATTGTTCGCCGACTGTGAACCCGCATCTGACCCCTGACCCAACACTTTCTCGTAAACGTGCTCTATGACTTTGCGTACTTGAATCATGTCACTTGCTGACAGTCTGTCCCTGTAAAAATAGGTCTAGGGCTAAAAACAAGAATTGGAATGGGCTACAAACTCTGATAAAACTTACGGAATATTTTGAAGACATCTACTGATTTTTTTGGTAAATATTGTCTATGAAATATGTTTGTTTTTTGAACATCAGGAGCAAGATCTACATATCATTCCCTTTAATAATGTCATTGTTGGATACCCACGGGTGTCAATTCTTGTACTCTCCATACATCACCCATGGGAAATTATGCTAGCTCTGCGTCGTTTTATTTGAGCAGAACAGAACAAAATACAGCTTATCAAAAACCGCTTTTGCATGAAACTAGCATTGCGATTGGATAACGTTCCCTACATGAAATTGTGAAGGAACCAATCAAATTGCTGCATTGTGGCTTGGTAGAAACGACACATAGCTAGTGAAATATACCACGGGTGATAAATGAAGAGTATCGGAATGGATTACACGTGGGTATCTAACTATGATAATAAGTATAACATCATATTTCTACATTCAATATTGTCAAGTTAATATCCAAGATTTTTTTTTTATTTTAAAGTTTTGTTTTCGTATTGGATTTAATGCCATTTTCAACACATTACAAGTTATATATCGCATTCAGAGTTATTGGTAGAGGAAGACATCAGAATAATTCAGACCTACAGCAAGTAACTGGCAAACTTTTTCTCAATTAAAGATGCATCCCCTATAAATTTCTGTTCGGTAAATGATGGAAAGTTTATTGAATCACAAAGAAGAAGGTCCCATCTGAAGATAATGGTTAATTCCGTCCTTGTAATTTATCTTATTTATGAGAAATTCTCTACTAAAAAGATCAGCATTTTCGGTTGTATTTGCCAATGTTTCAGTCTCACCCGATACTGACCAATGAGTGACTTTATCGCAGGCACTGATTTAGTACTTGGTCAACAAAATTGAAGAATTTTACACTACAAAACACAATATAAGTCATTGAACAGAAAATCCATAATATATGTTTGACATAAATGTGAGTTTTACTGTTAAGATCGAAAAAATATCAAGAGTATAGGTAAGACCTCTTGAAGTGTATGGACGTAGCTGGGCTCCCAACCACGACCTCAGTAGAGAGAGGTGGTGTCTTAACACTTTACCTGATGAATATTCATATGGGACTCCGCCTACTAAGAATATTTAATTAGATAGAATTTTACATGAGCACACAAGAGCAGGAAGATATCTACCTCAGCCAACTGTATAAGGTCATATCTACAATATTTTATTAGTAAACAGAGTAGACCCTGATCAGATCTGGGTCTACTCTGTTTGTTAAGGTCCTAAGAAGTTGTATATATGGAGTAAAGGGTTAAACCATGTGCTCACGAAGGAACACCCATTTATATGAAGAAATATTAAAACTATGAATATAAAATTATTAGATGGGTTTTGATACGTTCCATCTAGCATCTATGAACATATTAATTAGGCTAGTTAAAAGTCATTAAATTTCTCCAGTCAAGCAAACAAAGATAAAATTTATACATATTCTTGTCTGATGAACAGTATTCACCTTGTCATAAATCACAAGTTGCCTTAATTGCAATACTGTAAAGAATACACATATAATATCATAAAGAAATATGGAAGTTCTTGTATAAGCTTGAGTTAAATAAATTCTACTACTGACATACCTTTTCATGACCATCTTCTGTCCAGTGCTTGGATGTGGTTGAAGAAAGAATGGTATCTTATTGGATTTCGGAGAATTTCCCTATAAATAAAATTAATACAGATACATGAAACAGGTAGTTCCAAGTACTCTCAGACATTTATTCCTGTCCAGCGAGGCCCAATTAGCTCAGTCGGTAAAGCATCTGACTATCAATTCAGGGGTCGTTAGTTCGAATCCCCGCCCGGCAACAGTCTCCGTGATGATTGATATACGACATTGTGTCTCATTATCATTCATCACTCACCACTGATTCAAGTGGGAAAGTTATCAGTTACTTGCAGAGATGAGTGTGTGCTCGAGTACTGGTTAACCTTTCAGGATCCCAGGCAACAGTGGTTAGGTTAACTGATCGTCTGTTAGCCTTCAATATTCAATCAATCAATATTTCTGTCCACATATTTCTATGAACATCCAATTTGAAACATTAAACTTTTATTATCAGTACTTTCAATGATTTTTTTTATATCAACCATATTTATTTCACATCAATAACTAAATATAATAACTTGAATTGTGGAACTGATATAGCATAACACACTTATCTTGAATGAATGAATGAATGAATGAATGAATGAATGAATGAATGGGGTTTTACAGCATACCAACACAGTATAGACTATTTGACGCCAACAGGAAGAAAGATTCTAGGTTCACTCTACATGTAAAGAAACAACAAATTAACATATAGATAAATATCAACAAAACAATATGCAGAATGAACCTAGAACCTTGATACCTGCAGAACTGCAGAGTTTCAACAAATTCTATCGTATTACTCAAATTGACGCTTCTTACGCTGTGCATGAGCCACAGTGATCCTATTCTTGCCATCACTAATATGGCTCCCTGGAACCGCACAGGGGTTGGTAATTTAATCACAATAATGAACACGACAAAAAAATGAAAATGACATCCATTCAGAGGTTCCTACCCCTCTGCAGAGATCAACAGTGATCCTATTCTTGCCATCACTAATATGGCTCCCTGGAACCACACAGGGGGATTTTTGCCATCATCACATAGGCGTACTTATCTTGAACTTACCAATTGACCTACATGTGACAAATGACATCTTTGCTACTACATTAACAACGAATTAACATGAATTAAAAACATTTACATGAACACAAACAGCTGCACTTACATGAACTAGTACATCAACGACCCATTGTGGGACTGTCTCATTTAACAACATTTGCTCCGTCTCGCCTCCAGCATCTCGACATAGCAACCTGAACAGTGTCTTCCCTCGGCCAACCTCACTGTTGAATAATAGATACATTAAAAATACATGTTTATCTCAATGAAAATTGATATCTACTTTAATATATGAACAAATATTTCTCTTCATTTCATGGTGTTTTGTGTTTAATAAAATACAGTATGGACCAAATTTCCCCGACAATAAGAAATGAATCATAGAAGTATCCGCAGACATACAGGTTTGTGTGATTCTCTATGTCACAATCATGTGAAAATACTTTTTAAGTCTATAAAAGAATTGTCAATCATGCAATTAGAATCTAGTCTACAAACAAAATATTTATAAAAATACACAGTTTAAATTTTGATGAAAACAGCTTTAAGTTTTGGTGAAGTATAAAGATTTCTTATTAATTCACGGCAAAAAAAATAAAATTATAAATTGCATTTTCACTGATTTCAATTGGAACTTGATATTTGTCCCATCTTCATACAATATTTAGAATTTTTTTTAAATGTAAATTGTTAGTGTTAAAGGGAGTAAATTAGGGAAAAATGCTATAAATGTCTTAAAAAATAAAGTAATTATCAAAAAGGATAAAACGCATCTCATCATCATTAATATATAAAATCACCAAATATGACAAATCCACCAAAACGTGACAAAATCAATATTTAAAGTTGAGTGGTAAACTTGGAATGAAATACCTATCCTAAAAATATACAACAATTAAATACTGCTTGATGTCATTCAGACTCTTTCTAAGATGAAACAATTTTTACTATGTGTAAGCGTGTATCGAAGGTGGATCTATTTTAGTCTAACCTTGGTGTGTAACCCAAGTTAGGAAATCCATTTTTAATAAATTATTTTGGCATGTTAAAACATATATTACCCTTTTGGAAAAACAGGGTCAGCGAGTATATATAGGCATGATATTTTGGAAAAATATGTTTTCAGCCAATTTTAAAAGTTTGAAAAATCCTGATAAATTTCCTTTAATGTTCAAAACTAGATTTCAAATTCAGAAAAAACAGTAAAAAACCTCATCGAATTGGAATGCAAAACAGATATGCACAACTAGACCTCATACGGCTCCTTCCCAGCAAGTTTCCACTAAAACAACGCAAGATTAGATCAGAACAAAATCTTTAATTCCGAAAATGCAAAGGGAGATTACTCAGTAATAAATAATCAAACTGGAACACAAAATGGATATGCGCAACTAAACCTCACAAGGATCATTCCCAAGCAAGTTTCGAATGAATCTGACTAAAAATGTGGGAAGAGTTAAAGAATTTTTTTTCTCAAAGAAATAGCAATTCAATTTCCATTATGAAAACTGGCATGCTCTTGTGGGTTTTCCACCCATGACCATACCACTTCAAACGTCTCACTACACAGTTGTGTCCCTTTTTTGTCATGGTAACAGGATTCTTGCTCTTAGGAAATGTCCAATGCAATTTGTTTTGTTTTTTTCCAAAATGGTTCATAGGGGTTGTAATTTCTCGCTACACATATAATGCAATAAGACATCACCTTGTTAAAAAATGATTTTTATAGGATTTTAATAGATGGATGTATTTATGAACATTTGAAGACTTCTTTTTTAAAAGAAAAATATAGGTGTGACTGCACTGTCTTTAATTAAAACAAAGCCAGTAAACCTATCAGTTATTGTGCATTTTTATGTGGGGAAACATTCCTGCTATGGAAAAAAGATTCTATATGGAATTTCATTTTAACCATGGAAATCCTAGACCTTATTCTATTTAGAACAAAGAACAAACAATCAACTGAGTAGTGAAACCTGAAGTTCTCACCAATATTTTATTGAAATCAACATTATATTTCTTTACAACAGAACCACTTGCCTACCTGAATATAACTGGTGTATGACCGTGGACGCGGAAGTAGAGACCTGTGTTTGCCAGCTCGTTACTATTACCATCCATACCCTCTGTCAGTGAAATATATAAATATCAACTTCATTATATGTATCACAAATAATATGTACATGTAGTTTATATTTAAACTTTATATTTATTTTACATCAATCGTGAACAAAGTTCTTACAAAATCACAATCAACGTTTCCCTTGGTAGAATCAGTACTATGCATCTGCAGATAAAGTGTCTAGCTGTGCTGGAGAATCAGAATCCCTGACCCCTGACCTTGGATACAATGCTCTATCACTGGGTCATGCGCTCCACAATATCTTTAATGTATGAAGTCACAAAGTGCAAGATTTTATATACATGGTCATAGTAAAAATATTTTATAGTAGAACTTTATTACACATATGAAAAGTGTTTATAATAATGGGTCATGTTGCAAACACACTATCCACTATGCCCCAGCTTATATCAAACTAAATTAAACTAAAGAGAAGAGAAATTACACGATTCTTACCTTGACTTTCGAATATATGAGTTTTAGGCCAGTTATCAAGAAGGGCTTGTAGGAGTTGTTGTCCTATATTTACTGAAAAAATAAAATAAAACTTTATGTTATGTTATAAAATATTGAGAGATAATAATTTCTTTAAACACAAAAAGTGACAACTGACTTTTTGTAGTGTCCCAGGTAAAACTTTTCTTCAAATGAGTATCTTACCCCTTAAATTACTATGCAATGCATTTTTTCGAAATGTTAAGGGTAAAAATGAACATTCTTATCAAATTGTCATTTAAAACAAACAAATCAACAATGAAATTGACAATAACCAATGCTTATTTCACCCATTAATTTAAATTTCAATGCTTTATTCAGAAATTTCAGTGCTTAAATACCCACAAAAATTGCTTTAATATCTGGAGCAATGCTTGTGTCAAATAAAAGTTGAGTAAAATTATAAAGATCAATGCAAGTTATCAGTACATGTAGTTTAAAATTTTAACATATCGTAATCAAATTATAAGAATTTTATTTTTCCATACTTTCATGCATAGAGTTTGTATATAAAATGTCATGTATTATTTAAAATATAATATCAAAATATTTTTAACATACAATGTTTTGTGTTGAATACAATACCAGTACAAATGTTTTTGAGACTGAATTACAGTCCAACCTGTCTTAAGAAGCCAATCAAGGGAAGGAGCAAAAACTGGCCATTTAAGACAGGTTGTTACCAGATACAGGTTAATTTGCTCTGAAATGGGAGGTAGCAAATGTGACTGCTTAACACAAGTGGCTGCTTAATAAAGATTGATTGACTGAATATTTAGCGTCATTTTTATGCCATCGAGGGCTAACAGACGACCAGTTAACCTTACCACTGTTTCCTGGGATTAACCATTACTCGAGCACACCCCGTCTCAGCAAGTAACTGATAACTTTCCCACCAGAATCAGTGGTGAGAGACGAATGATAATGAGACACAATGTCGTATATCAATCATCACGGAGACTGTTGCTGGGCGGGGGATTCGAACTCACGACCCCTGGATTGATAGTCAGACACGTAACCGACTGAGCTAATCAGGCCCGGATGCTTAATATAGATAGTAATATGATGAAAGCTTGCACAAGTTTGACTGTAATTGTTAAGTAGCAGTATTTAGTATTTAGTGTTGGGTTTAACATGGGCTCTACTTATTACAAACACATATTTTTAATGCAATACATTCAAATTGTTTGAATCCAAGTGTCTTTGGTTTTGATGAGTAACATTTTATTATCACCTGATACATTGCAAGGATGCATGAACAATGAAAACATTGACAGTTTGGAAGCTGGTGGTTTTATTTTTTTTATCAGCAAACGTGATACTCTATGTACATATATAAAGATACGTAATATAACTAATATAACTATTAATGTTGTTTTTTTATGTTGTATTAATAGATCTCTGTTGTTTACTGTTACTCAGTATAACACCACATCTGCTGTTTTATTACTTTTTCAATTTATGGAGAATAACTTTGTGCTTGAATTTCAAACAGATGACTATGCTGTCTTAAGTGGATTTAAAATTTTAAATACACATTTATCTTTATTTAAAGATTAATTTCTAAACTCATTTTCTAATTAAAAAAACATGATGCAGATGAGCTAAAAGATGTGAATATTTTGTTGCATTCTTTAGAAGAATACAGCAGAAACCTGTTTTAAGTTACGCGGTTATTACCGGTACACAAAAGTTATTTTTAAGTCCATTTTCAGTTTTTAAAATGAGTGTGAAGAAATATAATAGTTCAGTTTGTTTATATAAGTTTATTATGAAATTATCCAATATAAAATTGTTTTCAGCTCAGTCATAAGCTTTATTTAAGAATGTTTGCCAGTTACTTGCGAAACGTTGACGGTTCTACTTAGATTCATCCATATATAACTTATAATGCCTTAAAAATGGCATTAAACCCCATTTAAAATTATATGTACATGTGTACTTCAAAAACTGAAAAATTTAGTTCATATATTATCCTTCTTAACTTATCTTCAACAGAATAATTGTCTACATTCTTTTTTTTAATGCTACAATGCATACATTTGGTATCAGGAACATCTGCTGGAAGGTTTACACCCAACTCCTTTGCTGACACCCAGGCAGAGAAACAGTCCGTCTCATCCAGATGGATGGTCAGCAACTGCAAAAATAGGCAGAAATATAAATGGATTGTTGGTAACTGCAATAATAGGCAGAAATATAAATGGATTGTTGGTAACTGCAATAATAGGCAGAAATATAAATGGATTGTTGGCAACTGCAAAAATAGGCAGAAATATAAATGGATTGTTGGTAACTGCAATAATAGGCAGAAATATAAATGGATTGTTGGTAACTGCAATAATAGGCAGAAATATAAATGGATTGTTAGCAACTGCAAAAATAGGCAGAAATATAAATGGATTGTTGGTAACTGCAATAATAGGCAGAAATATAAATGGATTGTTGGTAACTGCAAAAATAGGCAGAAATATAAATGGATTGTCAGTAACTGCAATAATAGGCAGAAATATAAATGGATGGTCAGTAACTGCAATAATAGGCAGAAATATAAATAGATGTCGGTAACTAAAATAGGCAGAAATATAAATGGACAGTCAATAACTGCAATAATAGGCAGAATTATAAATGGATGGTTGGTAACTGCTAAAATAGGCAGAAATATAAACGGATTGTTGGTAACTGCAATAATAGGCAGCAATAATAGACAGAAATATAAATAGATAGTCGGTAACTGCTAAAATAGGCAGAAATATAAATGGATTGTCAGTAACTGTTTAAATAGGCAAATATATAAATAGACGGTCGGTAACTGCTAAAATAGACAAAAATATAAATGGATTGTTGGTAACTGCAGTTATAGGCAGAAATATAAATGGATGGTCAGTAACTGCAATAATAGGCAGAAATATAAATGGATGGTCGGTATTAAACTGCAATAATAGGCAGAAATATAAATGGATTGTTGGTATTAAACTGCAATAATAGGCAGAAATATAAATGGTCAGTCAGTAAATGCAAAAATAGGCAAAATATAAATAGATGGTCGGTTACTGCTAAAATAGGCAGAAATATAAATGGATGGTCAATAACTGCAATAATAGGCAGAAATATAAATAGGTGGTCAGTAACTGCAATAATAGGCAGAGATATAAATTGATGTTCGTTAACTGCAAAAATAGGTAGAAAAATAAATGGATGGTCAGTACATGTCACTGAAATAATAATAATAATAAAGACTCACTTTCTCAAAGTATCAAAGCTACCAATAAAATTTCCTTACTGATTAACTTGACGTAACTGTAAGGGTCTTGTAGGTATTTTACACTATAGTATATACATAAAACAGCATGTATTTATGGGTAATATTGATTTCAGAGAAGTAAATCAACTTAACGTATAAAAGCCTCTTCAAATTTCGTTTTAATTGTAAGGTCTTTGAGACAATAGCTAGAAGAGTTCATAATGAAACAAGATTTTCTTCCTCCAACAGCTGTTTGTACAAACTGTTATAAAATAAACAAAAATAGAACTGGCCTTTGCCTAAAGACAAATCAAACACAAAGAAAAATCAATTTATACTTATTACCCTTATATATTGATATTGCTGATCAGCAAAACTGACACTCGCCTAACCTGATTATTAAATAATAGACTCATCCATATACATGTATACTGGGTTGCGTTCAGTTTTGTTAAAAAACATGTGCTAGCTGGTTCTCTAAATTTATCCTGTTAATTTGAGGTTGGGTCAGTTTCCAGAAAAAGAAATTAAATAATGTACCGTAAGCAAACTTTTAATGGTAATGAGTGCAGTTCTGGTAACTACTTTGTCTTGATCATCTTCAACACTTGCTTTATCAAAAGAATGGTCTTCACACTTTGTAAAGTAACCCATTCCACAGTGCCAACTGATTTTACTGTAAAATGGTCTATCAGGAAGTAAGATTTGATTAAGAAAAGCAAGCGCAAAAGACGATCAAGACCAGCATGTGCAAAGAATTGACTGATTGATTGATTGAATATTTAGCGCCATTTTTATGCCATCGAGGGCTAACAGACGATCAGTTAATCTTACCACTGTTTCCTGGGATTAACCAGTACTCGAGCACACCCCATCTCTGCAAGTAACTGATAACTTTTCCACTTGAATCAGTGGTGAGAGACGATTGATAATGAGACACAATGTCGTATATCAATCATCAAAGAGACTGTTGCTGGGCGGGGGATTCGAACTCACGACCCCTGGATTGATAGTCAGACGTGTAACCGACTGAGCTAATGGGTCCCGGCTTGTGTGTGTGCAAAGAAGTTGTGAAGAAAAAAAAACACCTGCCAAGTATCATATAAACACAACTCTATGATTAAAAAGGATAACGTGGTATAAAAGGGTCTAGTTAACATACATGAAGTGCAAACAGCAGGCTTCTACACAGGTCATTTAAGCACAGGGGCACCCCAGCACTTGACTATCAGAAATAGTATTCCCCTAGCGCTTGAATTCTTTAACAAAATTTTGCAAAAGTTATAATTATTTTTCTATGCATATCTTTTCTCATTTTAATACCTAAAATGAAACATATTAGTTATGATGACTTTAACTGATTACTACAAGTTTTACTAGTGAAATATATTTCAATGAGTGCCTTACACAGCTATTGAAAATGTGTTGAAGATGTTTATGCGCTCTTACCCCAGCGCTTGCATTCCTTCCTGCGTTGAACCCTAAACCTGGACCTGATTTTTATGGTACCTAAACTGATACCTCCGTGACATAATATTCTCATTTAAATAGTCATACATAATAATATATACTGTTACCAAGGACATTGATAAACAAAATGACATATTTTCAGCTTAATTACATATATCAACGTGTTAACAGCCTGGGCTTTCTTCATGGTTCTAAATCTTTTAACTTGCATGATATACATGTACAGTCAAACCTGTGCAAGTGGTCACCTCTATTAAGCAGCCACTTGTCTTAAGCAGCCACATTTGCTATTTCCAATTATATGGTTTCAGAGCAAATTCACCTGTATTAAGCAACAAACTGTCTAAAAAGGCCACTTGGCTTCCGTCCTTTGACTGCCTGTCATGGGAATGAGGTAAAGCTTAAGACAATTGGCTGCTTTATAGAAGCCAGCGCTCACAAAGGTTTGACTGTATAACTTTACAAGGTTGACTAATTATGTGGAAATATTTACGCCAGTTTTGAGATCCACTGAAAACCAGTTGGGTACATGTACCATCTTGAAACGATTTTTTATTTCTTCTTCCAGATCAACCTTGCCAAGATCGGACAATTTCCTTGCCTGAAATTAAAGAGAATATATTTGAATAGTATACATCTGACATGTATGTCATTCAAAAGCTTCTGGTTAAATAAGATTTTTATCCATTATTCTAGATTCTTTCCTGGATAAAAAATAATTCTGCAATGCTTGTGTTGAACCACAAGAATATAGAATATTTAACCATTGGAATAACCTACTACCAGTAAATAGTACAAAATGTAATGTGTATTGAACCACAAGAATACAGAATATTTTACCAATGGAATAACCTACTACCAGTAAATAGTACAAATTGTAATGTGTATTGAACCACAAGAATACAGAATATTTTACCAATGGAATAACCTACTACCAGTAAATAATACAAAATGTAATGTGTAAAGAACCACAAGAATACAGAATATTTTACCAATGGAATAACCCACTACCAGTAAATAGTACAAAATGAAATGTGTACTGAACCACAAGAATACAGAACATTTTACCAATAGAATAACCTACTACAGGTAAATAGTACAAATTGTAATGTGTGTCGAAAATGGCTTTGAATCTGAGTAGAGCCACCATCATCCTGCAAAACTTTCTCCCATAAAGATTTTGGACCAAGCTGGGTTTATCCCTTTACTTCATATAGACACCTTTGGACACCTCTAATTTAGATGCCTTTGAACACCTAATATAGAAGGCTTTTGAATTAGTGGGTGAATTATGTTTATATTAACTGACAGAGTAGAAATCAGTGCAGGAAGTGTTCAGAATGCTCGTTACTGCACTGTTTTCAAAGGCCTTCTGTGATTGGTGCGGGAAAAAGCGAATCTATGGAGTAAAGGGTTAAAGTGGAGCTTGATCACCATTCAAGTTCCAACTAACAATATTTTGAAGGAAGTGTCATGCACAATACCTCACACAGAAATACAGACAAGACTCCATCGTAACTATCTTGGCTTTTTCAAAAAAGGTTAAACTCCTGAAAATGACAAATGCTTTTTTCTTTTAAAATGACTGTGACTTTCTACCCATATATACTCTCTCTATCTCTGTCTCAGCCGCCCTATTCAAACCACATGAATTATTTATCACTAGTGTTTAACACTAACTTACCGTTAAAACATCCCAGATGGCAACATTTTCATCCGTGTCTTTGGTGAGTATATGACGTTTATCATTTAGAACATAGTACTGTCTAATACTTGGTCCTCCTGAAATTAAAACAAAAATCTACTGGTTACGATATCATGTATAGACCATGTGACAAAATCTTTATAAATAACATTTTTGGGGGAATGTCAACACACAAGTCACAAAATGGTCCTTGAATACTAGTATATTATTTCACACTCTTGGTCAATTTTTATTTTTAATTCCATTTCTGAGCAATGGCCAAAGCATATGCACTTTCTACCTGTATGCTGTCTGTTTCAATTATTCTATTAACTACAAGTATGCACACCATAAGACACAGATAATCCAATTATGATCGTCTCTGATGTTTGCTTTTAGAAAAGCATGCATTTAAGAAGATTCAGATTAGTTAGTTTGAGTTGTAAGATGAACAAACAATAAAACATGTAATAAAACAGACACATTTGCTATTATTATTTCACATCAGTCACAATATCAAACTTCCACAGCTGTTTCAAACACAAGGTCATTTTAACAATGAATATGTGTATTTGTTGCCAACTCTGGGTGAGATATGTGTAATTTTATAACAAATTTAAGTTTTATAAGTATTTAAATAGTAAATCTATTGTACATTTGGAATAAATTATTTATGAACGGCCCTTCTCAACACTCACATATATGGGATAGTACTGAGCCCAGAACTGGTGAGCTGTGGGTTAGATACCCCACTAGCAAGCCATTTTAGCTGTATATTTATGCTTTATAGTACTGGATGTTCACAGAAAGACACTACATGATGTGTATATATAAAGTTGAAAACATCACATACTATAAACCCAATATGCTATTTTGAAACTAGGTCATTCTATTTTTAGATGGAACCTACTGTATTAGGGATGACAGTACATTCATCTGTTATAAACATTACAAAATATTCAATATTAATGTGCCACCTGTATTGGATGAGTCTAATTATAAATAGAATGACGTAATTCCGCAATAGCATATTCGGTTTATATCTATGTAAATAAATAAACAAACAAACAAATGAGATTTAGTTCTATTTCTAGTATATTTCAGGTTTTATATAGCATACAGTTTTTATGGCAGATAAGGATTTCAGTATGTCAAACCATTGTTCTTCTGTAGATAACTGAAAAACTTGACTCATTACCATGTGAGAAGCAGGGTGGTAGTGCAGTGGGTAGTGTTAGGACTTATATCATAGGTCAACGGTTCAATCCAGACTCAACCCTTTGACCTCTCATAACAATTAAGTATTGTTTCTAGCTAGGAAACAAACTTTAGAGTGAATAATGAGCTGCAATCAATCTAAAATAATGAGTACAACCTAATATGACAAGTAAAATGCTGCATACCTACTTGTTTTAGCCACATACATAATAGACAATACCAACAGTTTGAAAGTACCTTTTATTGTGAAATCTGGTTGTGAACACACTGGGGGTAATGAAACATTCTCTAAACTTGAAGTTAGTTGTTTATTGACTGATTTCAATGGCTGAAATAAAGAGTAGAAATGTTAAATAAAGAGTAGAAATGTTAAATGTTGAAAGATGTTACAAGAAAACATTTATTACAGCTGGGTATATTCTTCAAAAACACCATTAAACAACGTTGAATGTGGAATTAGAAACATGTTTTCAGTTACCGGGGAAGGGATTATTGTTATATATAACTATATATTTATCATTGTTATATTTTGGGAGTTCAGTGCTTGGACATATTGGGTCATTATCTTTAAATAAAATTTATTCATTTACTTAACTAAAAAAAAGAATAATTTCACAACCTGCACACATAGTTAAACAATATCATACAAGAATTATATATACAGTTGAAACTCTTTTATCTCGATATTGCTCGAGTCGATATTCCTGTAGTGTCGATATTTTTTGTTATCCAAACCTTTTTCCCTTCTTTGTGTATGTAAATATATACTTCTTTACTCGATATTGTCTGTGTCGATATTTCGGATATCTCGATCCCAGTTTAAGTTTACAATGGATCATTCCACACCTTTAATTGAATTTTTGTCTCAATATAATTATTGTTGACAATATTGTGTTTTTTTCGATGTCCTGTGAAAATATACGCATGCTATTTTTCACAGTTTGTTTAAGAAAAGTGTCAGTTGTAATGACTGACAGAATGTTGTCATCAAATTGGGTGATTGCATTTAAATTATATAAATATCATTTAATTCAATCAATTAGCCTCAACTTATATCTCAATGAAATTCAAAGAAGGACCCAGATATCAGCATTTATCACAACAGTGTAATTCTACTGCACGGACTGTTATATGAAAGTGAAAATACAACTGACATACGACAATTATCCGGTTATGAAAATAAATATTGATCTTGAGACAAAATCTATGTCACTATTCGGATATCTCGATGTTTTTTTGGCAGTCCCTCCAATATCGTGATAACGAGTTTTGACTGTATATATAATTATATATATATGTATTAAAACAATTTTACTTTCTGTTTACTTTAATACTTAAAAGAATCACACAATGTTTAAACAAATTCAAGCTATAAAATATTCAGTTTATTTCCTTTACACATATTTTATTGCATTTTTTGTATACATGTAATAGCAGAAGGGTCACAAGTTATCCAAAATTAAAATAATTAACTCCTCCTGCAAATTATTTATATACAACAAACAAGATGGCAATAAAACATAATCATATAGGAAGAAAGAAGAAAAATGAAATAGGGTACATTGTTTAAATATTTGCAACCAACCTTAAAGATTCATATTAAACTTGAATATAAAAGTATCTAACAACTGATCTCAGAAGAGATGGTGGCAGAGACAACATACATGAACCTTTATTGGCATATTTAATTTAATCAACAGTACAGTCAAACCTGTATAAGCGGTCACCTCTATTAAGCAGCCATCTGTCTTAAGCAACCATATTTTCTATTTCCCATTTCTTTCCTTTTGGAGTAAATTAATCTGTATTAAGCAACAACCTGTCTTAAAATGCCACTTTGGCTCCTTCCCTTGACTGGCTGCTTAAGACAGGTTTGACCGTATGTGAACACAAGCTTACATAATTTTTGATACAGGAGCTGGTGGTTGCCACCCATAGTGAAGGTTGGTCTGTGTGAGTGAGTTCTAACTGAAATATGAGATGGGCAAAACATGTACTTCATACTGACAATCAATATAATATCATATACAATATACATGTATAAAGTAGTCTTACCATTAATAGCCAAATTATTACCAGAATCTGCTGAAGTGATCGTCAATAAAGTAGTTTTACTAAATGTATGCAGTATTTTACCACAGACATGTTGGCCGTAGTGTCACATGACATTGCCATTTTGAGTGTACAGAAACAGTCCATGGTCTCCGAATTTGCATCCTTACGTCACGCTTAGCAAAGTTAGAAACTTGAAACGTTGCATACATACGCACAAAATATTGATGTTACCAGCAATATAATTTGTTTGTAAATGTTTGCACATTTCAACAAACAGCATCAAAATGAAGTAACAGGAATCCAAAGTAGGATAATCAATTTTAAGGTTGGGCCGTACGGCCGTACCTTAGGTTGGAAAAGTCCCCACAATAACATGGATTAACATACCAAGTAGCAATAAAATATGTTATAAAGCGGGATGGTAGTCTAATGGAAAGAGGACCGCGGTGTGGTCTAGTGGTAGAGCGTCCGCCTCGCATGCGGAAGGTCGTGGGTTCAATCCCCGGCCAGGTCATACTAAAAATGGTACTAGATGCTTCCTCGCTTGACGCTCAGCATTTAGAGGAGAGTTCTAGGTCTGGTCGGCCCGGTGTCAGTATAATGTGACTGGGTGGGGTATCATACCATGTGTCTGCGGCATGATACTCCAGTGTGACAGCGTTTAGAATACTGTCTCAAGCAGACACCGTCGTGATATGACTGAAAAATTGTTGAAAGCGACGCTAAACACCATACAACAACAACTACTGAAAAGAGTGTTGGCCGCTCACGCCAGAGGTTGCGGGTTTGATCCCCTGGTCGACCAGATGCCTCTCATAAAACAAAACTCAGTACTGGTTCTACCCAGGAAACAGACTCGGGAAAGGTTTATATAAGCTCTGAGCTTTCATCGCAATCAAGCTAAAATAAATTAGTATAATAAATTAATAAAATATGTCAACTTATTCAAAATGTCTTGTAGAACATAATAAGTTTCAATACCGTATCCATTATTGGTTTATGAATTACATGCTATTTTGGGAAAGAAAATAGCAAAAAACATTTTTCAACAAATACTTATTAGTTGTTTCATACAGTTTAACAAATTCCTAAAAATTTGAAATGTTTGAGAGGACCTGGCAAAGTCATGCACTCAATATTGTAAACAAATACACATTCACCTCTATAGCAGACAAATTTAATGTTTTATTTTTAGCACACAATAATTACTGACAGGCAGAGACTGCAGCTGTTATAACAAAGGTACTCCTTAAAATTTCCCTACCACAATAAGGACAGTTGAGGCTTTAAGGGAGTTGTTTATATTATTACAAAATGGTTGGTAATGCTTGTGTTCTTTTTCCACTACTTCCAGCAATCAATTTCTGGTTATTATAGGACATCTCATTTCCGAGAGAGGTTTATTTGCATCACTGATTAACATAGAAGTTCAGTGAGATATTTTACGTGCACTGGGTATGACTCTCCTTGTTCATGGGACCAACTACTTTAAGTTCCCTCCAAAGGACTGCATGCTTTCACAGTAACTTGCCCAAATAAAGCACTGTGGGAAAGTGTTTAAAAAACAACAACAGCCGAAACCCCAACGGGAATCGGTCTGAGAACCACTGGAGCAAGCATGCTAACTACTGCAACTGTTTCTTCAGTGCATTGAAAATTGTTTGTAATAAAAACAGCTATTACCGAGATATCAGTATGTGTGCATGTAAATCAGCTATTACCCAGATATCAGTATGTGTGCATGTAAAAAAGCTATTACCCAGATATCAGTATGTGTGCATGTAAAACAGCTATTACCCAGATATCAGTATGTGTGCATGTTAATGCAAAGTTTAAGCCAGCAGAACAAAGAGTCAAGTGTATAGTTCCTTACTTTAAGTACAGGCTCTTTTTCTTCACAAACCAGAGCCCGATAATCAGTATTTCTAACATCAGTCGCCCATACCCGTCTGTCTCTACCCGAAGAGTAAACAATTGAGAAATTGTCATTAGCCTGAAAAATAAAGACAAATTATTAAACCTATTCAGTGATACAAGTTATTAATAATATATGGGGTGTATTTTTTTTAATGGTGCTTAATGCCATTTTCAAAACACTTCAGGTTATATATGGCATATCCAGTTTTACTGGTAGAGAAAGACCTCAGACTGAGTCAAACAAATGTCCTTCCGCAAGTAACTGGAAACTTTCTCACATGAAGTTTTTGGAGCCAGTGGGACTTGAACCTATGACCTTAGCAGTGAGAGGTAAGTGATCTTGAGATGGCGCCTTAGACCACTTGGCGACAGAGGACCCTATGTATCAATATGTTGAATGGTTTGTACCATTAAGAAAAGTCACTTTATTACCAACCCATTTATAGATCATACATACTTGTAATGCCCATACTCCTTCATCATGAACACGGAATGTTGCCACACATCGTTGTTGTCCCAGCGACCATAAACGTATCATCCCGTCGGAACTCCCAGACAAACACTGAAATATTTAAAATTTACAAATGAGAAGGTGGGAAGATAAATTTGACAAAATATTCAGCTTCATGGCTGCCACTGCCAATGAAGCCTAAGTTTTGTTCATGTAATGCTGTTATTACTGTAGACCCAGCCCATGACTAACATTTGTACAAGGGAAATACACATGTACAACAGATAGACACATGTACAAGAGATAGACACATGTACAACAGACAGACACATGTACAAGAGATAGACACATGTACAACAGATAGACACATGTACACGAGAATGTTATAGAATTAGAATACTTATTCATGTACAAATATTACTCCATACACACAATTTCATCAATATACAATTTAAGTCAATGAGTGGAAATCATGGATGGACACACATGTGAACAGGACAAACAGACTGGTGTAACACTACATATATAGGAACATTTGTCTGGTGTAACACTACATATATAGGAACATTTGTCTGGTGTAGCACTACATATATAGGAACATTCATCTGGTGTAACACTACATATATAGGAACATTTGTCTGGTGTAACAATACATATATATAGGAACAATCGTCTGGTGTAATACTACATATATAGGAACATTTGTCTGGTGTAACACTACATAATATAGGAACATTTGTCTGGTGTAACACTACATATATAGGAAAATTTATCTGGTGTAACAATACATATATATAAAGGAACAATCGTCTGGTGTAACACTACATATATAGGAACATTTGTCTGGTGTAACACTACATATATAGGAACATTTGTCTGGTGTAAAACTACATATATAGGAACATTTGTCTGGTGTAGCACTACATATATAGGAACATTCATCTGGTGTAACACTACATATATAGGAACATTTGTCTGGTTTAACAATACATATATATAGGAACAATCGTCTGGTGTAATACTACATATATAGGAACATTTGTCTGGTATAACACTACATAATATAGGAACATTTGTCTGGTGTAACACTACATATATAGGAAAATTTGTCTGGTGTAACAATACATATATATAAAGGAACAATCGTCTGGTGTAACACTACATATATAGGAACATTTGTCTGGTGTAACAATACATATATACAGGAACATTCGTCTGGTGTAACAATACATATATACAGGAACATTCGTCTGGTGTAATACTACATTTATAGGAACATTTGTCTGGTGTAATACTACATATATAGGAACATTCGTCTGGTGTAACACTACATATATAGGAACATTTGTCTGGTGTAATACTACATACATAGGAACATTTGTCTGGTGTAGCACTACATATATAGGAACATTTGTCTGGTGTAATACTACATATATAGGAACATTCGTCTGGTGTAACACTACATATATAGGAACATTTGTCTGGTGTAACACTACATATATAGGAACATTCGTCTGGTGTAGCACTACATATATAGGAACATTTGTCTGGTGTAATACTACATAAATAGGAACATTCGTCTGGTGTAACACTACATATACAGGAACATTCCTATCATTTTTTGAATGACAGAGGCATAAAAAAAATACCCTAGCCATAACAACAAACAAGAGAACTGTTATTCAGCTTAATTCTCAGATTTTACAGATTGTCAGAAAAAATCTGGAAAATTCTCAGATCTTCAGAGATTAAATATAAATGCCTTTGGCTTTCCCCTGACTCCAGGCAACTTTGTACTTAAATGCTAAAGTGATGTGGAGACATTAAAACATGTGGTGCACATTTCCAAATATACCTGTGTGCCATCTCTGTTTAGCACAAGTGCTTTCACATTGTCTGTATGTCCTTTCAGTTTCATCAATTTCTGACAGGTACGGGGGTCCCAGACTCGCAGTACCTTCTCAGTGGACCCGGATACTATAATGGTCCCAGCAGGGTTCATTGCAAGACTATAGATAGAGTCTTTGTTGCCATTCAGGCTTGAGGCTGAAACAGTGGAACAGCAGTTAGAACATGGATAACTAAAGCATTTCATAAGGAAATGGAGACAAACATATGAACATAAAAATAAAGTGAATTAGAATGAATGAGAGAGAGAGAGACAGAGAAATGAGTGAGAAATATACATAGTAACAAGATACTAAGAGATGTGGAAAGTAGAATCTAACATAGAGAGAGAATTGTAGAGAGAATGGAATGGTAGAGAGAAGGCTGAGAGATAAAATCATAAAATAATAGAATAAAGTTACAAGAAATCATAGAAACAATTAAATGCTTGAAAATACAAAACGGTAAGCAGGAGAAAATATACGAACAGAAACAAATATAGAGTAAATAATAGTAGGCTGAAGAGACTTAACAAGTCTGACATACTTGTGACTGTGTTATTTGATGCTGTCAAGGCAGTGAGTGTGTTCACATCCCACAAGAATATAGATCTGTCCAGCCCAGCAGATGCCACTTGTTCTTTGTCTTTGGCATAGGCCAGAGCCTTTACATAGTCCTGCAGAAAAAGTGAAATTGTTACAAGTTTTAATTGCAAATTGTCTCATCTTACATTGATTATAAATCAAGTTCTTATATAACAACTTATAATATATACACGGGTTATGTCCCTTTCTAAAATGGAAATATAGTTAAGGATTTGCATTTAAGTGCTGGAGTATTTCAAATTTATATTTCCATTATGTAATTATATAAATTTGAGAAATAGTGAAAATTTATCTCAATTGCTGCACATCCCTTTAATATGATTTCATGTTAGTGTATTAAGCATCACTTCTGTGCCATCAAGGGTTCACAGACAATCAGTGAACCTAACCACTCTTTCCTTAGATCTGAAATGTTAACCACTGCTCGAGCATACCCATTTCCATAATTAACTGGTAACTTTCCGTCTTGAATCAGAGGTATGAAACAAATGACAATGAGAAGAATTTCGTGTATCAATAATCACAGAGACTGACTAGACAGGAAGTCAAACTCATGACCCCTGCACTGATAGTCAGATGTGCTAAAGATTGAGCTAACCAGGTCCAGCCCCCAGCATCATTGGTAATTGGCATCTATAAGTGACATAAAGTTCTTTTATGACATAATTATGACCATCAATGGATATTAAACAGATACTAATTTAACTTAAGTAAGTTGAAATTTAATGCAAATTTAATACAAATTTAAAGAAACACCATCACCATACCTTGTGTGTTCGTAAAGTAGACATACAGAATCCTTTATGTGCATTCCAAACTTTCACTGTTGTATCGGAAGATGCTGAGATTACTGGAATACATTTTTGTTAAATCAAATTATTTTGTAACTTTTGTATAATATTCATTAGTAAAAGTTCAATATATAATTTATTTCAAAAAATAAATATTACAGAAGTTAGGATGTAAGTATTAGAAATGATTCAACAGAAACATATGGACAATTGTTGATAACTTACAGTGTATTTATAACACATTAATATACATGTTGTATGACTGGCTTATTGGCTACCATTTTTATTTTACATGTACATTGTAGGAAATCCAACTGATACTTTAATAAATAACAGATTTAAGTCATCTTTAAATTCGGACAACATGTTTACACTGTTTCAAAATTTTAATCATTTAATGTTGTATAATGTTTAGCGTCGCATTCAACAATTTTTCAGTCATATCGTGACGGTGTCTACTTGAGACAGTATTTTAAGTGCTGTCACACTGGAGTATCATGCCGCAGACACATGGTATGACACCCCACCCAGTCACATTATACTGACACCGGGCCGACCAGACCTAGAACTCTTTTCTAAATGCTGAGCGTCAAGCGAGGAAGTGTCCAGTACCGTTTTTAAAGTCTTTGGTATGACCTGGCCGGGGAATGAACCCACGATCTTCCACATGCAAGGCGAACACTCTACCACTAGACCACGCCACGGTTAATTATTTAAAGGACATACACTGTAATACCCCTTACATATCATATTTAAAGCTACAAATGATCGGGGCATTTCTTAAAATATTGGTATCAAGAAAAAAACAGAATCGTTCATGCACTGTTCCTTTTGTTTTGATCACATGTCGTAATGCCCAGTTGTCAGCCGCATGCATCATTTACATATCTAGTTTAGTTTATACTTATTTATCTATTTATTTCTATTTTAGCTTAACTGCGAAGTAAGCTCAGAACTTATATGAACTGTTCTTGAGTACTGAGTGTTGGTTATAAAGAGACAGTAGGGTGTAATTAGGAATTGAACCCTCAACCTTTAGTATAAGTAGCAAACTCTCTTCCACTGCACTTCTGTCCCATTTTGTACAAATTTCCCTTTAGAAAAACACCAACATTGTTTAATGTAAAGTCTCAATCTCAGAAATGTTATGCAAGGCATAGTAGCATCAACATAACGTATGGAAGAAAAAAGTTATCCTTTGAACTCAAGTGAAACTGTCTGTGAAGAAATTAAAAACTAAATAGTAGTTTCAATGCAAAGTGCAACACTTACAGGTTCTCCCACCACAGCACAGGACAACATCGTTAACCCAGTCAGTGTGATGCTCCATGGATAACACATACGGGTCCTGCAAACAGACATAAAATTGTAACTGATATGTTGTGTTAGGATTTTATATAAGCAGCCTCAAATGAGCAGATATTTTTTGGGTATATAAAATACATTTAGAAGTATTCCATTTTACCCCATTTATTATGTCTTCACAGCCCCAATATAGTGATTATTCTAGACCTGGAAAAAGGGCAGGGGGGGGGAATAAAAAGGGGCAGGGGGGCAAAAACCCTCCAACACACAACGGCATTATGCATAACGCGTAAACAGGCCATTAACACTAAATTCAGTGGAGTAAAGGTGAGCAAAGTTCTATGCAGCATCATGATCATTTAGCTGTAGTTTTATGAATTATCTCCCTTCTTTCTTTGCAGCATCAGCAACATCTTTGTGGAAGTAGTATAGCTTGATTTTCTGCAAGATATCTTACTGAATTTTTGGTTTATTTATTTGGCAGTGGGCCAGTGTCAAAAATATACTAATCTCCTTTGAATTCCTTTGTTTACCAAGAAAATTTCAGTAAGAGAACTTGCATGAAAGCCAGAATAAAAGGCCATGTTGGCATAGGACTGATGATGTTTTTCTATGGATAATTCAACATGTCACAAAAAACAAACACTTAACACTTCATGGATAGCAAAGTAAGCACAAAATTAATCCAATCACTCATACCTTTCATTAGCTCCAAAGAAAGACGAAATACTATGATTAGTTTTACGAATTTTTGCACATTCTTTTTCAATTCCTGCAAATTTGCACTTTGCAGACGGCATTTTGACTGTTAAGAGAATACAATCCAGACAACCAAAGAACCTCTCTTTATAAGGTGCTTAGCATCGCTTTAAAACAATTAAATCATCAACACTATGGAAAATAATTAATTATAATTACCTTTGAAATTATCCGAGTTTTCAACACGTTTCAACGTATCCGAATTTTTACCGGCTTTCATCAAGTACCGTGCGAGCAAACCAATTAGCAGATGGATTACATCTTCATAAACTCATTAAATCATTACAATTGATTAGAGTCTACAAGTTTCCAATCAAACATTATTATTCTCTTCTTAAATTATTAATCGAAAAACTGTCAACAAATTTATGTCAAACACGAGTTGATTGGATCCACTTCAAAGGCGGTATATCATAATGTACCGCTATGTGCCGCAGGGCACCAGTCTGTGTAAACTCTAATCCGTATCAGTAGAAGCATGCTGAAGCGTGCCGAATCATTGATAAACAATGGATGAAGAACACAGGGCTGTTTTGACTAATTGGCAGCTGTTTTTTTTCACGGTTTGGTGGCCGACCAGTTAAAAGGGCAGCAGGGCGCACTGAAGGGACGAAGGGCGCGGTTTTAGGGGCAGAAGGGCGGGCGAAAAAAAGGGCAGGGCGGCGCGCCCCGCCATCCCGCTCTAGAATAATCACTACAATAATCAAGCAAATATGTATTTAGTTTTCCATTTTATCAAAATTATTTCAATATTATTATTAATTCAGCTGGATCCGATTAGCTCTGTCAGTAATGCATCTGACTATCATTATTATAATCAATCCAGGGGTCGTGAGTTCAAATCCCCGCCTGGCAACAGTCTCCGCGATTATTTGTATAATATATTATGTCTCGTTAACATTTGTCTCTCATTGCTGATTCAAGTGGGAAAATTATCAGTTACTTGCGGAGATGGGGTGTGCTTGAGTACTGGTCAACATTTCAGGATCCCAGGAAACAGTGGTTAGGTTAACTAATCATCTGTTAGCCCTTGATGGAATAAAAATTACGCTAAATATTCAATCAATCAATTGATCAATATTATTTCTTCTATACTAAGTTTGAAATTTGAGTATTTTGATAAAGTTGAATATTTTATGAAAGATGATTTAATTAAACAGTGTAACTACTCACTTGGGTAAACAGTGAACCAGAAAAACTTAAATATGCAGGCAGACTGGCATGTGTCATCAACACGGAGAAATAGGATTTTCATGTCACTGTTATGAGTGGGTTGAGTAGAGGAGGAACAACAAAAGCCAATGCTAACCTTGTTTGTAGCTCGTGTGTTCCATATCCGTATGATGGAATCTCTGCCTGCTGAATACAATCTGTTGAGGACCGGGTCATACTGCAGTGCATTCACACCGGATCTGTGATGCCTCTCAATCTCATCACGGATCACAAACGATACCTGTAAATAAAATTAAAACTAGTCATCTAAGAAACCTCATTATGGTATCTAGCAGAAAGTCATAAAAACACAACACCTCGACTGCACGAGATGCAAGTTAACAATTAAGAAGTATGCAATCAGGTGTCATACTGGACTTCACAGGTCAGTGATGGTTTGCCAGCTGAGCCTTGGTTTCCCAGGGCTACAGGAAGGCAAGAATGGGATTTATTATTCTTTGTCACCTGGTTAAGATGATTCCATTTAAGTCTCCTGTTAACCCCAAGATCTGTACTTAATTGGTTTTAAACAAATATTAATATCCGATTTAATTTATTTATACTTCATGCTTTTCAGTAACATTCTTGTCAGACTTGGGGTTTCTAGCAGGGGTCTGATAGCAACGTAACACACATCTCTTGTACAATTGATACCCCACCCACCGAAATATATATTTGAAAACAATACTGTACAGGCGAAGTAATAAAAGCAACTGTCTGTATTCTTCATAAACAACGAATATATATATTCAGATGACTTAAACAACAACATAACTAAACCATTTAACATGTCAATATACCTGAACTTTCTTCTTAGCCATTCCCCAAGTTCCTGTTGAACTTCGCAGCTGCGATGCCATTTGTGTATTATTGTATGACGTCATTAGTTTTTGTGTTCACTTTTGGCCTATATGCACGGCCTCTGTGTATACAAACTATTATCCAAAAGAAACGCATACAAACGCGATCTATACCAATTTAATGGTGCAGAAACTTTATAACAAATTGCTTTAGTTGTTTCTGATTTGATACAAAATATATTTGGGATATTTTAAACGAGTTAATGTGCATAAAATTACTTAAAACATAGGTTATCCGTAAGGGATCCGATATCAAGTCCAAAGACATGTACGAAAAAGTCACATATCTAGAAGGACCCCTTTGTTTTATTCAAATGCATTTATAGCAATAATAGACCTTTACAGTTATAAATGCTGATCAATATCAACTGTCATTTTTACACACACTGGAATGTGTCAGTCATGTCAACGACACAGGAAATAATACATGGTATCTTAGCTAATCAGTAGATCGGGAATTACATCTGAAACACGTAAACATAAAACGGTTATCAATAAGTTTAAACAATGACTTGTATAGAAGGATAGGAAACTTACATCTCCTGACTTAATGTTGATAAAATAGCACACGAAGGATTAATTATTGTGCAATTAATCGTTCATAATTCACAGGCAACTGATTTCTTGTACACTAAACGTTGTTTCTATTCTTAGACGTAAACATGTTTCGATCACGCAAAATGATTTTGAATTAAAGATTTTGAGGTTTGAAGGAAGATTTTTCGTTATTATAGCTGCAGTATACAAACTTTGTAATCAAAAGTACTTCAACTATTTTAAACACACATTTCTGGGAATGGTATTGTTTTGATGAGAATTTCATTAGAAGTTGCAATGTAAGAATTTTGATTTGTGTTCCTGAGATGAATGGAAGTTAAGATAATTGAAAACGAGATATTACGAAATTTTGCGTGAACACGCGAGAGTTCACACAATCTCAATCATTTGCCTTTCTTCTCTATATAATTCCTTATCAGGACTTATGTAGTTACTTAGTTAAAATAAGTAAAACACTTGAAGCTATGTACGTGAACACGATGCAAAGCATTTACAAAACACTTACAATACACAACGCCACTCTGATTTGGAGAAAAAAGTCACATCATTTGGTGTTAAATTATATATTGTCAGTGACTAAGTTGTATACATCTCTGATATTATATAATTAGTGACTGAATAGATGTATGATTATATGTTTTAATTACGGGTCGTTCAGTATAATAAGTGTCCCTAGTTAAATCACATTACACTTATATATATCTACAAATGCAATAGATAATGAGGTGTAAGTCCACCATTAGTTTTGTTTTTTAAATCTGTAGTAATTAAAACAGTATTAGTTTGCATGCTTGCCATTCATAGAGAGACCCAAATGAAAAAAGTGAAACTTACATTTTAGTCTTTGTCAACCTCGTCACTACGAAAATATGATGAGAAAAGTAGTTGTCATGTAGCATATAAGCTATGTTTTTGTTCAGTATGTACACTGTTGACAAAGTGAAAGTAGACTTCCGAATCATGTATTCATACCCAAATTACCAAGCATCATTTTTCTTTACTAAATTCACAATTCAAACATGACAATGTTTTCATAATGTCCAAAATACATCAATTCAGATAATCATGAACTTTAAGATAAGTGAAATGTATTTTTAAAGAAGAAGAAACAAATTTTATTTATAACCGCCATTATGCGATACCACACGGCTACCCACGGAAGCATTTCCTGTTGTAAATGGTGGTTATATGCCTACAATGAAATACGAGTAAAAATGAACAAACAATAAACGCGACATAACATAATATTTGTTTCAAAATGAGCAACATTAAAACACGTCATAATTTCACTCCAATGGCTTAATTACATGTTTATATGTTGGTTATTCTAAACAGAATCCTAGATTTAGCGATATCTCGTATGGTACATAACAATATCTTTATTTCATCCAATAAGAAGATTACAACATTATAGCATACAGTTTATACAATTATGCAAGAAAGAAATCACATATGTGCAATATTAACATATATACAAGAACATAACATTTATGCAATTGTAAATTACAATGACCATGTGTACTTGCATGCATTAACAAGCATATTGCATACGGAAACGTATATTATATTAGATAACCACAAGTATGTGAATGTTAATTATGTGATTAACTCTAACAATGATTTGCAGTGCACTATTATCTTCGCAATCACTCTATTGCGTTAATATAAGTTTCTCATTATAACATGTATTATATAAATTGCAATTCGCTACAGATGACTCTTACCGGAACGAAACATAAGAATCAAGCAACGGAAAAAGAGCAACTATTATTGCACGACTTGGTAAACTACTAGAGTAACTAATGTTTATTGAGACACATATTTTGCCCATGCCCAACGGGTATGGGATAATAGAAGCCCAAAAAAGTCATCATATCTATAGTTTAGCACAGTTACAAGTGTCGGGCTTTTAATACCCAAGATCATATTCACCACTGAATCTCTGTCCATATTGGCGATACACGTGACTGCATCTTGACCAAAAGTAAGTCTCATTTTTTTCTCAACAACCCCTGACGTGACGTATACATTTCGACACAATCTATTAGAAAATGATCTGTCAAACAAACATTACCAAAACATGTTTTACATTTTATACAGATTTCATTTATACGTGTCAAATTGGCAATGAGTTTTACAATAGTTTTACAAAATATTAAATGCTTCGGATATTTAAAGGTATTCTGCCAAAGTTCACCCACTTTATATTCGCAATGTACAGATCTGAAACGGTCAAATTCTGCTGATGCTATGCGTATCTGCTAGCATTGATAACGTGTTGACACATTTTATTTCTCACCTTTTTCTTCCGTTCAAACTTAAATGGAAAAAGGTACTATTAACATACTATTCATCAAGATAAGATTTCTGGTTATATTTGTTCAATATTTGTTCAATATATTGATAATATCAGGAAAGAATCCCCTAGCACATAAACCTAAACTATAAGAACTTCATAAGAACATGTGTTTGACAGCGTAATCTCTTTTGAGTCCACACAGTTGATCAAGTAAGTTAAGATTTCTGCGGTCAATTTCATCTTCAATTGGAAGACACTGTTAAGCACGCTCAAAGCAAAATCAGTACGAGTTTTTATGTTCATATCTTAGATGCGTTTAATGCATAGACTATGTGCTCTTTCTAAACACATGGCGTCATTATTGGACAAGTTATACAAGCATTTGCTTCCGTACAACGCTTTTGGGATTACTTTAGCATTGTATATCTTTTTACAGGTAATTGGATGCAAACCATTATCGTGAAAGCCGTAATCAACAAGCCCAAAAATGTTTTTTTCTAATTTTATTGCTTAATTCTTTCACTATATCTGCAGATTTGACGATCGCATAGTAATTAGAATCGTTTTTTTTGCGTTTATTCCAACATTTATACAATGTAATAATATAACCTTTCTTTAATTCAGTAGGAACATAAAACTGACTAAACATAGTATTAAATAAATTGAACAATATATATCTTAAAAAATCTCCACCATGAATAATATGTTCATTGTAGACCCCATCGAATCCACATATTTTTGCGGACTTAAGTCCCTTTACACAATAATTTAGTTCTGAAAGAGTTAGCTAATCTTTAGTAATACATTTTTTGTTTGATTTTTTAGGTTATTTACCGTCGATGTTATGTCTTTAAAGTGCACTTCATCATAATTAATATTTTCAGTGTCGCTGTACAGATCGGAAAAATAATTACCCCAGGCCTGTGTAATCTCATTGGCGTCGCGTAACACTTGGTTGCCAAATTTTATTTCACTACCAGCTCGAGACCTACTGTTTTTACGTTTTGAATTAAATAATTTCCAAAATAGACCACTATCTACACTTGCAGCATGGTCAATTTCCTCGTGCAAGTTACATATATAATTTTCAGCAGCAATCCGATGATAATTTCGAAACGCACGTTTTGCGTCTTTGTAATTACAGTACGATTGAAAAGTATTACCCCGCGGCCTACCTTCTGTTAACCATATATGCTGTTTTGTGCGCATAATTGCATGTAAATCCTTCAATGATTTATTCAAGTGTGGCTTAAGGTAGGTCTAAATATTAGACTGAGGTAGATATGTATCTGATGCTTGTTTAACGCTGACAACAATTAGATTATACAAATTATTTATGTATCTAACGGGACCCGAGAACGAACATGACAATAAGCCTTGACTCATGATGTCAGCTAACTCTTTTTCGTAGCAAATTATGTTCTCTTGCTTAACATTGTACCATTTAATGCGACTAAATGGAGAATTACGTTTTTCATACTGTATAATATTTAAGTTGAATGTCGCCACAATAGGGTGGTGTGAAGAAACATTAAGGCAGTCGTCATCAAGTATTTTACAGCTATTAACTAAATCAATCCATTCAATAGAAAGTAATATATGGTCTATCAGAGACTGGTATTTTCCATCATGTCACACGTATGTTGATTTAGCCCTTGTACATAGTGACAACGTGTCAATAGGCGTTAGCTGATTATCCTTAATAAACCTACTCGATTGTTTACCTCTGATATCATTCGGTTTCAAAAATACCATACCTTGTAGATGTAAATTGATGTCCCCCATTACGACCCCCTCCCCCTGTCTGAATACAGGCTGACGATGTCCTGAATTTGACAGATGTGTTCCCTATATACATCTAAAGAGTGTTTTGTACAAGGAGTGTACACTTGTATGATATACAAAATATTGTCGTCGGAAATCTGAAATTGTATGCCAGTTATGCTATTGTTTGCTATATCTAAAGGTGTGATTTTTTCATTTAATTTTTTGTGCCACAGCAATGCTACCCAGTCTCGATTCGTACTCTTATGGCGATAGATAGATGTGACGTCACCCAATTGACCGAAACCGTTATACATAGAATAGATACTGTCTAAAAAGTGTAAATCTTTTGTCTGTAGCCAATGCTCAGAGATACCACATATATCTTTTTTTCTGTGACAAGGAACCTGCTTAGACAATAAGAGCTCGACATCAAGCCCGTTGCATTCCATGTACATATATTGAAATTTGACATTATAATTATAAGAAATGCTTGTAACAAGCATAAATATAGGAGTGAGTTCATCAACACTCTAATACACAGTCTGTATAAATTACCACAATAATGCAGGTTACTAATATTGACTACTATTGTAATGAGCACCATTACTCTCGTTGTTATAGCCTATATGTCTATTGTTATTTGCACTGTGTGAGCGATTACCACTGATTGATTGGTTGATTGATTCTTTTGTTCCTCCATAAATGTATACAGGAGAATATAAGCATACAGACAAGGTTAGATAATGTACATGCACATACAAACACATATTTACATATACTGTAATTACAAATAGAAAGAAAAACAAAAATTATACACATATATCAAAACATCCCTAGACGTACATGTAAATGTAAATTTAATACAGTATTATTACAGATAGTGTTACAGTTAGTCCGCCTTCGCTTGTAATTTCAAAGAAAGAAAAAAATCGAAGAGAATTATGTATCTTGTCGAAACGAAATGTAAGATGACAAAACATGCGTGATATGCTGTTTGTGAAGCAATATAAATGTATTCAGTCTGAAGCATCAAGAATATGTACCTTGTCGAAACAAAATACAAGGCCACATAATACGAGGAGCTCCTTGAGAAACACATTCATTAATTAATTAGAATATTTAATGTCAAATACACATATGATGTATTGTGGTATATTACATAAATGTATTTAGTCTGAAGCATCAAGAATATGTGTCTTGTTGAAACGAAAAACAATGTTACATAATATGAGTAGCCCCTAGAAAAAAAAAATTCATTAATTAATTAGAACAATTTATGTCAAAAACACATATGATACATTATGGTATACATGTATTACATAAATGTTGCCATTGAGATATTGGCTATATAGGAAAATATGAATATAAAGCATGAATGAATAAATAAAATTGATGTGAAAAACACAATCATTTGCTAACAGTTTTGTGCTGTTGACAATATCAATTTTGTTTAAGAAGCAACATTTATTTAACATTCAGAATTATTAAAATGTTACGACCTTTCTAAATATAAGTACGTAGGATAATTGTCATATGATGCAAATATCTAAATGTGATCTTTGAAAGAGCAATTCTTTGTCTATCTGTAATCTTAAATGAAGCATATCCTGATATCATTTCAACAATTTGATCATAAGGATGTAGTTCACTAAGATCGTTAACTGATTTCGCTCCACACAATTTGTGGAGATTACACCGTAGATTATGGCGCATAGTGTTATTTGATGGGTAAAACAGAATTAAATGTTCAACTGCCGATTCTGTAGTTATTTTACATTTCGGACAACTAGATATGTATTTACGTGTTAATAATTTACTCACTATAAACATTACCGTTCTGCAGTACGGTAAGTAGTCACGATACAATTGACAGAAGCGCCATATACGGCTTGGGGCGAATTCGCTATTTATGCATAAAAAGGAATTAAGACTGTCGTCTAAAATAAGCCTATTTTTTTCTAATTAAAATCTGCGTTTTTATGTTTAGCTTGTTTTAATCGTTTTTTCCATTGTCTTAAACCAGGAAAAGATGAACTTGAAAGGCATTCCTCCAAAACTTCGGTCAGATTATATTGTCCTAAAATACGATAACTACCTGGGATAACCTAATGTTTTACTAGGATTAGACATGTATTGTACAAGCCTATGAACGAATATTGTTTTTATCCTAAAGCGATCTCTAATACTGCATAATTGACCAAGGAGTAATAGCTTACGCTTGTCTATTTCATATCCTATTAGACCGCGGCGTGGTCTAGTGGTAGAGCGTCTGCCTCGCATGCGGAAGGTCGTGAGTTCAGTCCTCGGCCGGTTCATACCAAAGACTTTCAAATTAAAAATGGTACTAGAGGTTTCCTCGCTTGACGCTCAGCATTTAGAGGAGAGTTCTAGGTCTGGTTGGCCCGGTGTCAGTATAATGTGACTGGGTGGGGTATCATACCGTCGCGATATGACTGAAAAATTGTTGAAAGCGACGCTAAACACCAACACCAACACCAACCCAACACCAACACCAACCCAACACCAACACCAACCCAACAACAACACCAACACCAACAACAAACAACAATACTTGTTAACGAACATTGGTTCTTTTCAGTTTTGATAGTGATTGCATATATTTTACACATTGTACGTGAACTCTTTCGGGGTGTCTGTTATTGAGTTCCATAGTTCACATCCGTACAGAGCTCTGGAGAGAACAACAGTTTCATATAAATGTTTTGTAGTAATAGGATGCAAACTATCTTTATGAACGCCACAGTCGGCTAATCCAAAATATTTTTTGCGTAATTTTGTACATGCCTCTTTCATATTAACGTTTAAGCACATGTCTTTGCTACAAGTTAAACCAAGATGTACATATTTATTGGCTTCCTTAACGTTTTTTGGACCTATTTGCCATGACCTAGAATTGTTTTGAAAGTCTGAATTGCTTTCGTTGAATACAACAACGTTACATTTATATGCATTGTATGTATATCTTTCCCGAGATGAACTTCGTAACATAACATCATAAGTTCATCTAAACCTTTTTTTGTTAGTGAGCTAAGGACCATATCGTCAGAAGATGTTGGACATCCATAGCTATCATCATTTATATTAAGACAGTAGTTTGATGCATCTAATATATTCATTAAATCGTTAATAAATACTAAATATAAGTATGGACTGAGAACTTGACCTTGTCTGGTTCTTTGTAGTATTGGGAACCAGTCAGACGTTTGGCCCTGTGATCTAACGTAACTAAAAGCATTTTCGAACATGTTTAAAATTATTTTAAAAACGGTCGTATTTATTCCTGTATTATATAATATTAGCATTAGAATGCTTTGGGGCACGTGATCAAAGGCCCGTTTGACGTCAAGAAAACATGTGTATAGTTTGGAGTTATTTTCTTTTGCAAAATAAATACTTTCGCGAAAAAGAAATGCTATCATAACACAGTTAACATTCTTTTGAAAGCCGCCTTGTAATAAGTTTAACTTAAGGTTATCGGACATTTCTATGATATTTAGTAAAACATTTTCGTATAGTTTTAATACAGTTGAACATAGTGATATTGCCCTATTATCATACCTTTTTTCATTTCTGTAGGTATGTGCGAAAATGATGACATGCTTTTAAATCATTCAGTGATAACTGATAAAAGCAATGGTCCACCGTACATAATGTATTCATTATAAACAAGGTCGTTTCCACAGGATTTTTTCTTTTTACATGATACCAGAGAATATTTAACCAATGTTGTGTTAATTTCGATATCAACGCATTGGATATTGTTCAAATGGGATTTAAAATTTGACAACTCTTCTTCGCATCTTAATGCATACGTGTTATCAAAGTTGTCAATAACGAGGGGGAGTATAGATCTGAAAAATATGTTTTCCAGCCATTATTTATATCTGAGGGGTTTTCACAAGATACCCCATTAAAATTCATTTTAAAAGCTGCTTCCGATATCTAATGTTTTTTGCGTTTATTAATTAGTTTCCAAAACGCGTTACTGTTTATTTCAGCCACATTGTCGATTTCTCGTTATAAGCTTGAAATATAAGATTGAACGGTCATACGATGCATTTTACGAAATTAATTTTTTATATGTTTAATTAATATAACTTAAAGTGTGCTTATTGCGGGGGCGATTTTCATTTAGCAATTGTACTCTTTTAACATTCATATCATTATGAATTGTTGATAGTTTTCTATTCAAGTAAGGCTTGATATATGGTTTAAATACTGCCTTTGGAATGTATTGATTTGCCGCATAATTAATAACATGAACAATAGTAGTATACAACGAATCAATTGCTTCCGTCGATAATATTTCAGATAAAAGTGTACTCTATGCGGTATTCCGAATATCAACGTCACAATGCATGTTGTATGATTAATGTAAATATGATCTCATCTAAAAAAAAATCAACATAACTCTTATAACGTTATTTCTTATATCTCTTTCCTATTTCATACAGAATCGGTATTACAGTTATACCATCTCCGAATATGCTTCGTGCTAATCGACTCAACCACATGTAATAATCATTTCTTGTAATGAACTTTTATTTCATCTAATGTGAAGAACGAATACCGCTTCCTCGTTTCTTACGTAACGTTGATGTAATCAGACTGTTTGTCGTCTGTTAATTGCTAAGCATTATGGCTATCATATATCTGTTATGTAAAATGTGCTTACATTCAATTTGTAACGTTGTTATGCATTTTGTTTATAAAACATTTCACAAAAACTGTTTCTGAATATAAATAACAAAATCAAAATCTATACTTTGTCGCCGCTCCATTGATACCCATTTTGTATTAGTTTACATTATAAATTATGAACCAATTCTTTATAGGTATAAAATTATAAAATAGTATGTTTTTGATAAATTAGATATTAATCAGCATTGTATAATATACTGTATTGTTACCCAAAACTATGCAATAAATATATACATTATAATACTAACCATGGTTTACATGTAATATAACGTGGTCAGAATTCCAACTCAGTCATGTAATCTGAATTCTCCGGTTCAGCGTTAATTCTTATAATTGCGTTATCACTTCGCCTCGGTCTAAAAAAAGTTATCTGGCTGACTTTTATCCCACGCTTCGTCACAAATGATGCGACCATATTCTCATTAATGGTATTGAGAAAACCACCAATAAAATATCGTTTAGTTTGTTTACGAATATATTGCGTGAAATCATCATCGGTTTCATGATCATTGCAATCGGCAACAGTTGATTTAACAAAGTTGTTAATAGCCGACTCACAATTTGAATATTCTGTTCGTTGTTCATCAGCTTTAATTGTAGTTATATCAACTTTCAGTGGTTTCAAATCATTACTTAAGGTAACACAAAAAGCGCGGCTGTTTTCTTTAAGCATTAATAAGTCTGCTTGCACTTGAGAAACTACATTTTGTCGATATAACCAGTTTAGGCTGTTGAGTTTGAGTATCCTAAAGTGTGGCATTCAAACCACATTTCACAGCAAATTTGGGTGAGCTTGAGAGCTCCTTTAATTCCTCGAAAGGAGCACCATCTAATACGGATATCATATTAAAGATATCTTGAGCGAGTTTATAAGCCACACTATCTCCTTGTCTTGTGAATTTCCTTCTTTTTCAAATCACACACTTGAGCATATGGGTACTCCTCACACTCTTTCAATGTGTTTAACAGGACACATCGAATATTTTCGAGTTTGACATCGCTTGAGTCCTCTTCCACTAGCACCTGAGCAATAAACTGACTCTTAAGAAGTTCGTGGTACAGTTCTTGTAGATTTTGTATTGTACATGTACTATCTTGATTGATATCAGTATCAAAAATCTCGTTCACATCATCATTCTCGAAGTAATACGTAATATGCATGTTGAACTTTTCAATGTATCGTATCTGAACTTTATTGTCCAGGTATAAATGTAACTAACACCTAACGCTATTATTAAAAAAGTGTATCCATTAAGTTTAATGAACGTAAACGGTTTTACATTAAAAAACCCCAACTTTGTGCAGACATTCACGCTGAACGTGTTCGTTAATATTCTGTTTTCTTTGTAATCTGTAGTTCTTCCTATTGAAATACTAAGTATGCCTTATTCTCAAATTTGTCAATGTTCATTTTTCTATCAACACTTCACATATCGTAATTAATATATTTGTCACTTTTTATGTGTGGTTGTGTATGGAATTATTATGAACAAAACAGAACAGAACAGATCAGGACAGATTAGGATATATAAGGACAGATCAGAACAGATAAGGACAGAAAACAACAGATCATACAATACGACTTGAACATATTCAGTTCCCTGCCATTGACATAAACACTGCGATACGTGGACGCAGCAATGTATGAACTAACATAAAATAAGATACATGTACATTAATATATTTTCAAACAAATAATATAATTAGAGTCAATATACATCAGATGCTTGGATTTGTCTTTCATTTAAAATCCATTATAAGAAATACTGTTAATTCATTTAAAACACTTAATTTTAACGGCTATCTGACAGGGCCAATGCATGTATACATACAACGATGAATTGTCTAGGTTCTGAATAAATTACTGTTCAAAACGTCGTATACGCGATGGCATTCGTCCATTACAAATGTATGGCCATTGTGTGTATTGGCCATAATAAATTAATTGCTTGATCATCATCCACGCACGCCCCCACCCCATCCCTATTTTTATGCCCCCCCCCCCCCCCCCCCCCCCCCCCACCACCACCCTTTTAAAAGAAGTGGATAAGACTCTAGCAATTAAAGTATAGTGACCTTATGCTATGGTTAAATTAAAAATAAAAGGAATTTCTTTTTGCTGATGCATACTTTTTCAAATAAAACAGAACGAACACCAATGCGAAAAAAACACTCACTAGTATTGATTGTTCAGTATGGTTCAATATTTCAAAATGTGTCTTTATGTACAGTCTTGAACGTCCTACATGAAAACCTGTTGGTATTTATTAACCATTTCTCTTTGTTGTAATATCTCCCTGGATACCGTACAACTACACATTACGCCATTATACGCCTGTTTGTAAAATCACGAGTTACATAGGTGTCAAACCGCCATTGATTTTCTTTCTTGTTTCTATGGTGAAATATGTTTTTCATGAATGCCGTTCTGATGTTACATAGAAGACCCAGGTTAATGAAAGGAAACTAACATTTGACTTTTTGTTGCCATTTGCAGTGCTAAACTATCGGTAGGAAAGTAAGTGCTATGTTTCATACAATATTTGTTTTCTTTTTCAATGTGTGCATTTAAAAAATAAACCTCTTCCACAGTAACGTATTCATACTCACTTTATTCATTTTTTGTCTAAATTCACAATTCAAGGATGGCAATACTTTTACAATGTTCCAAGTACACTACTAATGCCTTTAAAAAAAATACCATGAAAAAAAGGAAAGCGCATTATAAGTGATAGGAAACGAGTGCTATATATGGCTGCCGTATGACTTCATCCGATGGCAGTTTGCAGAAAAAAGATTCTACTCAGACTGGTTCTGAGATCTTCCTCAACCATTCAAAATACTTGAAAGAACTGAGAGCCGGGATTTGATAAATATTCATACGCCGTCCTAATTTGATTAATATTATTGTAACGTTTTGTTTATTTTATGCAACATTTTTAAAATAATGGCATAATACGATGTTAACAATATATTTTTATATTGGATTTGTTTCTGCTTGTATATTTAAAATACACGAAAAAAAAAGAAATTCGAGGAGTAAAAAGTAGTCCCTGACGCATATGATAATTTTGGCGGTGATTGACATTGCAAAGCTTTAACACGACGAAATAAGCAGGGCTATGCATTTTTTTCAAACCCAGCTAAAAACTGCATATGTCATATATTTAAGGATTAAAAGCCGAAATTGAGTTTTCATCGGGTGGTGAAAAACATTAGGCCCGTTTAATGTTCGTGAAACCCGAAGGGCTTCTCGGCAACATTAAACTATAGATTTACTGAATTTCAGTTCACAATGAAAAACACTTGCAGTTTGGCGGACCAGTTTGCATTTCATTGGTTGCACGATTTTGTTTTGCTGGTGAGACGTCACGTTGCTGTAAGTTTCACGTGACATTGCCGTTAGTTGTCCTACAAATGCGCGCACTTATCCAGTAAGTTGACAACGAGCCGTTACATTCATGACATTGGTTTCGCGGTTTAAAGCACATAATTTGCTTTTTTAAATATCAAAATCGCAAAAATAACGTCATAGTTTTATCTAAAATATCTGGAGAATATAATGTAAATATATGGATTAAAAGCCAAACTTTGAGTTTACATCGGGTGATGAAAAAACCTTCGGACTTCACGAACATTAAACGGGCAAAAATTTTTTCATCACCCGATGAAAACTCAAAATTTGGCTTTTTAATCCTTAAATAGGATAGGAAACGAGTGCCCGTGCCAATGGAATATAGACGCGAGCGGAGCTAACATTCACGATTTTCACGACTTATATTACGTTTAAGCGAAACATGACATTATGTGATAGTTTTAGTTTAATCGCCATCTTGAGTTTTGACCTATACAATATACATTTTATTGGATCGAATAAACCTCTATATGTTGTATAATCACGTTGTAACATCACGAGTAGGTGTTGGCTATAATACATTTACAGGTATAGAATTAACAAAATTATCACATTTCTACTCCAGATGTTACCTCGTGACCTTACAATTAAGTAGAAGGTTATTTGATCCAATAAAAGAACATTGTACTGTTTAAAATTCAAAATGGCGATTAAAAGAAGAAGAAAACTTTAGAAGAAATATCAACAATAAAAACAAACAACCGCCAAAATGTTCCACATGAAGACCGAGACGTTGATGAATTCCGAATATCTGTCACTGCAACTTTCTTTGTCTGCCGCTTTGAACTCACGGTTTATTTACTTAAAAGGATCTGAGGCGTTTCGTCCAATATGGTTTTTACCACAGTATGCACTCGTACACTATATTCTCATATTGTACAAAAACATTGCCATTTTTTTTTTTTAAATTCAATGGTTTTGTGATACCTATCAATTTTTAGAGTAATACTACGTTAACAATGACATCTTATATCAGCATCAAATTTTCTGTTATGATTTTTAAAATATTGACCATTTAACACATGACAGGAATAAGTAAATCACTGCAATATAAAGTACTGAAAAAAAATAACAGGGAAACTATATTTTTACTATTACTTCATTTTATTAAGGGAAGTACTATTTTAAGGAGATAACAGTGAAGTGTGACCTATTACGTCAACACTGTAGACTTTAGCAATACTATTTGGTAGTCGTGATATATATACCTCACACACTCAATACTCCAGGTATTGTTCATTCAGCTAAAAACATACATGGAGTAAATGTCAAATAGAATTTTTTAATAAGGTGGTTTTGTTAAACATAATGTCTTGTTTATCTCCAGTGGTCATGGCATGTGTTATGTAACATTATAGGATGCTAGTGAGATGTTAGAATGGAAGGTACTTCATTTGACATAAATAAATATATTGATATATGTATGTATTGAGAAACATTATACGTATAAGTAAAGAAATCTTGAATCTTGAATTTATGACAGTTTAATGAGATAGGATGACAATGTACTGGAGATAAATGATAGCTTAGGGTTATCTTGATGTATTATTGTCAAGTTACTTGTGGGCTGGACTTTAATATCTGTAATTAGTTTATTGACCAATAGAAATGTAGAAATGAATTTGCCAATGATAGAATAGTTGTTTATTCATTCAGGGAATGGTTTTTGCATAGAGTGGACAGTCAGTTAATTTTTAGCTACGGTCAGAGTAACATGAGTTAGACTTCTAGTCTAGGTTTAGTTTAAACGAGCAGTAACGAGTTTAAAAATGTTAGCTTGTGACTTTGAACTTATGAGAACTTTATAATTATGTGAATAAAATTTACTTATGATATACAAGAGTTGTTGAGTCGATTATGCAACAGTTAGCCGTATAATAAACATGAGTAAGAAACATGACAGATACATTGGAGAAATGAATTCAAGTCAACAACCAAACCCATCATTTGACGATTATACAACAGTAATTTTCGTTGGCTTAATGATAAACTGCTGTTTATTCTAGTGAAAACAAATCGATTCGTGTTTTCAAACCTGAATCTGTGGCTGGCGTCAGTTCAATCCCAAACGGAAGTTTGCTCTCATTAAGGATACAAAACAAACATGAACATAAATTTCAATAAAACGCGCTCCATTGGTAAAAGAAACTCTAAATTTATTTTTTAACAGAATAAAATTTCATTAAAGCGAAATAAAAAACTCGATTTATTTGACAATTACTTTGAATAATAGAGGACAGGCCGAACCTAATGTTGAAAGAACTTGTAGCCCAATCCTATTTCATGTTGAAATAAAATATGTTTAAACTATTAATAACGTACCCATCTGGAATGCATGTAACTACTCAAGCTGGGCGGCAAGGCAGTTGTTAGAGAGTTGGCCGCTCTCGCCAGTTCCCAGTCTTGACCTAATGAGCATTCCATCCCTCAGTACTGTTTATATCCAGGTTTCTGGTCTTATTTGGCAATTGAGCTAAATAAATCAGCATAAACTAATTACTTTATCAGTCTTTTAGAGTAGAGAAATGTAAACACTATCCGAGGGAAGTTCAATACATTCGTAATCTTTCTAAATAACCTTTTCATACGTCCATAGCTTTTTCATACTATTTGGGGGAAACAAATCATTATATATTATCTTTCGATTGACACAATTAAATCCGACTGCCACTTTATGTTCAGTGGCTACCACGGAATCATCGGAAAACGTGATCGGACACTACGTTAATATTCCCAACCAAATGGCTAAGAACAGACCTATCTGCATTGGCGGAAATAAAAAAAATTATATTCGAGGTATTTCAACATTTAGGTGACTGGTACTTCTTCGATACAATTGAAAATGGATTTAAAAAAAGTAGATACTGTTAAATAGATCAGATGATTCAGCTACATGGGAGTGTATAGTTTATGGGAATCGGAACCGATGTTTTTAATTAGAGCGTTGAGTTTGAGTTGTAGTAACATTTTGCGACATTACCCTTGTCGTATTTAGCTCGCCGGGACAAATGTCCAGGAGAGCTATTGCCATGACCACGGCGTCGTAGTCGTCGGTGTCGTCTGTATACTCCAAGGTTAAACTTTTGCGTTTAGTTGCGTTTAAGTTTTGGTGTTTGCCTCCAATCTCAATCTTTGCATGGGTGGTAAGTTTTATCCCATAGGCGAGCTTTGTTGTCTTCTGACAACTCTTCTTATACTATATATAGATATAGTTATATAAGGATACAAATATATTGAAACTAGACGACCCCATGTTCTTTACACATGCATACAAACCAGGAAAAATAACTTTTATTACTATAGTTCCTTTCCTGATACAAGTGTTTTAGTCTGAGACGCTCTTTAAGTAAAGTACATAAATGGAAATTCAAACTTTCTGGTGCATAGTAAACGCGCAGAAATACATAACTGCTGGGAACATAAAAAATAGTCCGGCTCAAAGGTTTTTACAGAAAAATAAAAGTCTTAAAAAGTTGGCATTATCCAATGAAAATGCTTTAAATATATATATGAAAGTGAAATTGAAATTATTACACTTTACAATCTTTATTTCTTTTTCTTTTTTTCTAAATTCCTAATCTCTATAACAATTATCTGAAATCTGATTTCAAATCAAAGCAACAATGTTGTTAAGAATTAGTCGTTTACCTGTAATTATCGTTTTGAATATTTGTAATTCATTTTATGTAGGAAAATTTCATAACTAATCTTGGAAGAACTTGTGGCCTAACCCTTTTGCTTATATGTATGTTAAAAGCAATAACATATCTGAGTTCAGTGAAGTTTTGCACTTTTCTATCTATTTATTTACTCTCTTAACATGGTAACAATGCATTACAACCATAGACAATTAAACATAATTGTTGAAAGAATAAGCTGTACCCAGTCAAAATAGGCTAATCTTCTTTTTATATAAATCATTCCAAATGTAAATTAATTTATGATTTATAAAATAACAATAAGGTAAATAAAGTGAAAATACAGCCAAACGTAAAATTGAGATTAAAATCATCATATCGGTTATTTTGAAATATTATATATGTTATGAAATATATTTAAGTAGTATTTGACCAGTATTAAACAAAATGTGTAAGTTATACTGTTTTTCAAAGCATTCATGATAAAGTGCTTTGTTTTAAAAATGAAGTTGGGTTGGTAAATGGTACTTTTAATTTTTCTGTTTCACTAGCATCAATGGACACAGTGTTGTAAATGTTTGAAGCCTGTCAAACCGTCACGCCGATTTATACGGTTGAGCATCTTAAAGTGAATTTATCAGGATTTTTCAAACTTTCAAAATTGGATAAAAACATATTTTTCCAATATATACTCACTGACACCATATTGCCAAAATGATAGCTATTTAAGCATGCCAAAATAATATATATAAAAGAGATTTTCTAACTTGGGCTACGCGCTTATGACTTCAATATATTTCACGTTTAAATTGCAACATATTATCACGTGATTTCATTTTGATATCAGTTTGATCCGTTATACAAAGGGATGCGCAACACAAAATCTGAATGGGCACACATAATTTTCAATAGAAATATACTGAATTTGAAGAAAATATAGGGGTTAATATGGGAGTGCGTACGCCGGTTTTTTAGAAAGCAGATCCGCCATTGATACAGGCTTATACGTAGTAATAGTTTGTTTCATCTTAGAAAGAGTCCGAATGGCGTCAAGCAGTATATTAAGTGCTGTCTTTCTTTAGAATGGGGATTTCGTTCCAAGAGTACCGCTCCAATCTAAATATCAATTTTGTCACGTTTTAGTGGATTTAACATACCAAACTATTCGCATTTTATTTAAAATGACAATGCGATGCTTTTTATGCATTTTAATAATTTTTTATATTTAAGACATTTTTACGTTGCTTACTGATATATTCCGTTTAAGAGCACAGATGGGTTACAGCCGCATCAAGGGAGTTAGTGTTGAAACGGCGCCAACGCATCCGAGATGGTCATAGTTAGGTTGGAAACTATGAAATACCGGCAGACCACAGATGTCTATGACACTAAAATAGTAAACTCCGTGCAATCAATAATAGACGAAGATAAGCCAACCGCATAGACATCATATTGACTGCAGAAGAGCAGATCTTAGACACACAAGATGTGACTGATATGGTAAAGAATCTCCGTATGTTACATTATAAAAGAATGTATTAATCTATAAAAGGGCTGAAATACGAGGTTATTAGATTGGAGTTAAACCCGAGGGAACTTGGCGTATTATCCATCATAAACTACTTGTGACATTGATATAGTGTTCATGTTACCATTAGCTACTCATTATGTATCGATGCTGATACTAAACATTATAAAACAAAACAATGGTCTTTGTACGCTCTTGTGGACCATTTGGTCTGAGTTTTCACAGGCCACAAAATCCCAACTGATATCATTTCCGTATGAGTGTAAAGTTAGTAGGTAGTTGGCAGTTGGGGATTCGAATACCAACAGCCGACCAGTTGCCAGTTGGGGATTCGGATTCGTTATTATAATCACTATTTAATTTACATATTTTACTCTTGTATATGTTAAAAAATATAACCAAGACACAACGGATGTATATTAATATAAAATCTGAATCACCAACTGACAGCTTGTTGGTAGTTGGCGATTCACGGCTCACCAACTGACAGCTGGTGTGTAGTTGGCGATTCACAGCGAATTACCAACTGGAAATTTTGGACCGCCTCCTGATTGATATATTTATGGTATCGAAGAAACAACGCGTGGATGGTGTTTATTTATTGTTATAAACTGTCTTTCTATAGAACTGATCTGTTTTTAAAAACAAATATCGATTTGAAAACATCCGATTCCCCAACTGGTTGGTAGTTGGCAATTCGCAGCGAATTCCCAACTGGAAATATTAAATTGCCTCCTGATAAATATACTCATGGTATTAAAGGAACAACGCGGGAATGATGATTATATATTGTTGGAAATTGTTTTTCTATATAACTGATTTGTTTTTAAAAACAAATAGCGATTTTAAAAAATCCGAATCCCCATCTGGCAACTGATCGGTAGTTGGTTATTCGAATATATTATATCGAATCCCAAACTACCAACTGCCAACTACCAACTGCCAACTACCTACTGACTTTACAATAATCATTTCTGTTCGTGGTTATGTATTTTTCCGTTGAAACTGGTCGTTCAGTCAAAACACCAGCGTTCAAGTCACACACACACACACACACACACACACACACACACACACACACTTTATTATTATCATACCTCACCCTATGGTAAACATCAAGAGATACGTACAGACGCCCGCCATACCATTAAACACATCAAGGTGGTTCCTTATGTACATATTTTATGTTTGATAACAAAATGCATATGTTGCACTAGTATGCATATACGATATAAATAACTAAATAAATGTCCAATTAGTCATCGTATATATAATCATCATTATATTCGGCGATAATCGTGTCATGGTATTCAATAGCCGCGGCTTCTTTTTTAAGCTCATCTAGTGGCACGAACGACGTAATCGTGGGAGAAAAAGAAGAGAAACACTATATGAAGCTGCTGGAAATCGATGTCGACGAGCCGCACGATTCTATCGGTAAGAAATATATGACCATGCCAAACCAAATCAGATATTTTACTCTGGTCATACTCTTAACTTTACTTAAGACACCAATGGGAATTTAGTGTTCTATGGCGGCTCTCATCTACGAGTCTGTCCAAAAAACTGCTGCAACTTTTTGCTTTAGTAAGAAATACTTTTTTCATTATGATTTCGAATTTTTGACCAATTCTAAATCTGAACACTGCACTGGATGTAATTCAGAAAACCTTTGAATCTAAAATCCAGACCATTTTATAACTAAATATGTTTTTACTTATTTTAATATGATAATGTACCATTGATAATTTTGGCAAGAAATGTTGTTTTGTAATATACATTAATACGCTCAGACAGGGGATTTATCGAAAAATATAAGTCTTTAAAAAACTGGCGTTGTCCAATGAAAATACTTTATATGCATATATGGAATTGAGATTAGAACTATTAATGTTTGAGTAATGTATGTATCATGCTGTTTCTTTGATACAGCTTACTTTATGATAGTTTGATGAAAATAGATATCCGTTATTTATACCTGCAATATAAGTGATTTTCTCTTTCCTAATGATGTATCATACGTACACGCGTGTTAGGGTTTAGTTTATACCCCCAAAACAGTATACTTTATGTGAGCTACAAATTAAATAATTTTCTCTCAATGTGTAACTATGAACACTATATATATTACTAAATTTCATTTCATTGTGACGTCGGAAAATAAAAATATTACAGAATTCTAAGATTTACTTGGACACTCCTCCTATTTTTGCTTCATATGACTTAGTTAAATCAAAATCTGGCAAAACAAATATTAGCTACCTACCTACCCACATGAAAAAAAAAACTGAAAACAAAACAACATTTTTTACAGATGGTCCTATAGCATGCGCCAAAAATATGTTCTGCATCTCATAGTCAAGTTGGAAACTATATTGTAGAACTTTATTTTTTTACAATAGTTTGAAATTCCATCCCCAACATTCTTGTCCAGATCTTATCTATGAATTTGTATACGGTTAACACTTGTTTAAAGACATGTCTTAGGCTTTATATTCTTTTAAACATATGTCTATATTGACCTTTCTGACCGCCAGTTCATATGGTGGTAATGCGTTTTTAAGTTTAATTGTACAATCATTATTTTCCCTGGCGGTTTGAATTTTCTCTCCTCTCTCAGTTCGTACAATACAGATGCAATGATGTTTTCATAGCAATAGATATGAAGCAATTTAACAAAACCTTTTTTTTTATTATTTTTTTATTTAGGTCTTCACTGAAGACAGCCATGCTTACAAAGCCTACCTCCGATAAAACATACACATAAATGACTAGTATCCGATTGATGGTTCAAATGTCAGCAACAATCATGTACCGCCACTTCTCTAATATTCATCTCTGTCTGTTATGGTTAATGATTCCAGCGGGATAAGCTAATATCACTTTAAACCATTGAAATGCCTCTAAAAGTGTGTGTCACATTGAATACGGTCTCTGGGTATGTAGTTTCCAAGTAATTCCCCAAGAGTGTGCCATTGCCTTGTTTTGAAAACGTCCTTCACGAGTTTAATAGGATTGTTTAGTGTGTTCGAAATTAGATGGGATTGACTTCCTGAAATGTTGTAAGTAAATTTTACAACCAGTCTGAAAGGATGTTTTACTAAAATGTTACATGTAAAAACAATAGAAGAGAAATAAACCCGTGTTACTAAGCTGTGGTTAATAGAACAATGCACTAAATGTAACTATCGTGCTGTTTAGAAGAACAGAAAAATAGCTGTCGAAGGACAACGCGCTCGTCTTTGGCAGTTTTTCTAAAACACGATATATGTTGAAATTCTAACAACATATAAATAAAGGCTATAAAACGTGTGTCTGTGACTTTTTTCTTTAATTCTGAACATTAATATATTAACTGTTTTAAGTATAAAATGGACCAGTCATAATTCTGTCATAATTCTGCCAACAATTAAAAGTGACTTGATCCAACATGTCGTTTCGTGCAATCAGTTGTAAGTTAACAAAGTAAGTTTTATTGCTGTATAGTTAGTGGTTACTTATGACTGTATAGTAAGTGGTTTCTTATTGCTGTATAGTTAGTGGTTATTTATTAGTGTATAGATAGTGGTAACTTATTGCTGTATAGTTAGTGGTTTCTGATTCTTGTATAGTTAGTGGTTACTAATTGTTGTATAGATAAGTTAGTGGTTGATTATTGCTGAATAGTAAGTGGTTGCTTATTGCTGTATAGCTAGTGGTTGATTATTGCTGAATAGTTAGTGGTTGATTATTGCTGAATAGTTAGTGGTTGCTTATTGCTGTATAGCTAGTGGTTGATTATTGCTGTATAGCTAGTGGTTGCTTATTGCTGTATAGCTAGTGGTTGCTTATTGCTGTATAGCTAGTGGTTGCTTATTGCTGTATAGCTAGTGGTTGATTATTGCTGTATAGCTAGTGGTTGATTATTGCTGTATAGCTAGTGGTTGATTATTGCTGAATAGTTAGTGGTTGCTTATTGCTGTATAGCTAGTGGTTGCTTATTGCTGAATAGTAAGTGGTTACTTATTGTTGTATAGTTAGTGATAACTTATTGTTGTATAGTTGGTGGTTACTTATTACTTTACAGTTTAGTTAATAGTCATCTGTTACTTATTAATGTATAGTTAGACGTTATTTATTGCTGTGTAGTTAGTGGTTACTTATTGCTGTGTAGTTAGACGTTACTTATTGCTGTGTAGTTAGTGGTTACTTATGACTGTGTAGTTAGTGGTTACTTATCGCTGCATAGCTAGTGGTTACTTATGACTGTATAGTTAGTGGTTACTTATGACTATGTAGTTAGTGGTTGCTTATTGCTGTATAGCTAGTGGTTGATAATTGCCGTATAGCTAGTGGTTGCTTATTGCTGAATAGTTAGTGGTTACTTATTGTTGTATAGTTAGTGATAACTTATTGTTGTATAGTTGGTGGTTACTTATTACTTTACAGTTTAGTTAATAGTCATCTGTTACTTATTAATGTATATTTAGACGTTATTTATTGCTGTGTAGTTAGTGGTTACTTATTGCTGTGTAGTTAGACGTTACTTATTGCTGTGTAGTTAGTGGTTACTTATTGCTGCATAGCTAGTGGTTACTTATTGCTGCATAGCTAGTGGTTACTTATGACTGTATA